>OZ004600.1:56408919-57008919 GCA_963924605.1 Malthinus seriepunctatus
AACATGTATTTGTCATTATAAAACCTATAATTTCTTCTAAATTTCATCCTGTAACTTGAATTTAAACCAAAGTTCTTTATAAAAAACTACGATTCACCAGTGACTTCGGTTTTAACATTTTTTTGGGATAGGAAATTAATATAAATTATATTAGTCTTAAAGAGAGATTCATTACGAGCAAAACGAAATTTTGTTGGTCCCAATCAGACTAATACTAACGAAGCTATTAAAAGAATAGTGAAACCGAACATTTAAAAGTTCAAATATTTTGAACAGAAGTCAAAGAAAAAGTGCCTTCCCATCCAAACTGAGGTGGGATATGTAACCCACAAACTCACAGTCTGATTGTGAAGGTTTCGACAGATTTGGAAAAAAAAAGTTGCTTTTACAAAGCTGTTCCCAAAATTAGGAAAAATTCAGTTTCTTTTACTCCAATATTGAATTAAAATTACTACATCAACATAAATACGTAAGTGGGAATGAGACGCAAGGCTCGTCGCAACGTAAAGAAGCGAGATAGGTATTAGAAAAAGTTATGGTGGGAGATTGGGTTGCTATAGATATAATGTGCCGTGATTTTTTACATGTCTTCACTTTTAATTCTATATCTCTGTTATGAAATCATAAAAAGTTATAATTCTTGTACAAAAAAACTGTACATAGACGAGGCTAACTTTTTAAAAGAATAACATTTTTTGATCAGAAGTCGCGATTTCGAATAAAGGCAGTGCAAACGTAAAAAATTCTGACATTTAATAAAATTTTCAATTATAAAAACGGAGAAATCGACGTTTTAAACTATTTCTTCCCATAAGCGTCTGTGTAATTTGAATTTTTTGAAAATTCATAAAAAATTAACTTTTACAAAAACGAACTCGATTTTTGTGCCAACATAAAGTTGAGGTCTATTTCTACCTGTCAGCTAAATAACTCTATTTTTGACCATAGTGCCCTTCTGCACAAGACAATAATGGACAGCTTTTGGATTTTGAAATACAAAAATACATTCTTTAATTCTGTTTAGGTTTCAGGTTGTAACCCCAAGCCCCTCACTAAAGTCATTTTTAGTCGTTTAAATTCTCAAAAAGCACCCTACTATATTCAGTGGCGTAATCAAAAATTACTGACTATTATTTACGAAAAATAGATTGGGACTGAGCCATTTGTTTGTTTTTAGCTTGTTTGAGTAAGTTTGAGCCACCTTATACAGGGTGTATCCAAAATAGATGGACAAACGTAACAGTCAAATTAGATGAAATAAAATATTAACCTCGGAATGAAAGTCAGAAAGCTAAATATTTGCATAAACTTATATTTTGACGTTCTAAAGACTTGTTCAAAAGTCTCATAAAATCTCGTGTCCGCGTCGCTAGATATTCAAGGTCAAAGGTCACAAAAATCGTTTTTTTCTAAATATCTCGTTTCCTATGCATCATACATTATTACAGGTTATTACAGAAATTGTAGACCATAAAATTTTCTACATATTTTATCTAATTCATTTTTTTGTACAATTAACCGTTCTGGAAACATAACGCGGAGAGTGCGAGGCTAGGAAGCTTGTATAGAATATAGGATAGCGTAAAAAGCATCAACTATAATAGGTATAGGGAATGGTAATGCAAAACGATAGTAAATTTATTTCTGCATCCAAAACTGTCAAAAAATACAGGGTGTTCCATTTAAAATTAAAGTTTTTTAGGTTTGAAATTTCCTCTAATAGTCAGCAGTTTTTGAACACCTTGTAAATGAATAGAGAAAAATTTTAACATCATAGCTTAGTCTAACATTCTTAGAAAAATATCTGAAAATTATGTAGTTCCTGATATCATCATAATCGTATGTAATTTTCAAGAAAGGCGCGCAAATTTTACACATCTCTTTTAATTACATTTTTGAAAAAACTACCATATTGCCTATCTTTGTCTAACTACTTTCGATTGTATTATATCTTACTCGCTTTGTAGGCGCAGTTGCAACATGAATAAAAACGACGATTTTCCATACAAGCACTTTTAAAAATTATTTTTGGGCTTAATTTACGAGTTATAGAAAAATTAAAAAAACAGAATTAATCGCTAGAATTAAAAATTCAGATACAGTCTAATTCCTCATTTCCCTTATTTCGGTTGCTATCAGTGCTCTAGCTAGGGTTATCACAGTTGATAATATTCAAGCACAATAAACACTCGTGATATAGACTTAAAATTGTCGACATTGTCAACTTCGAGCACTAGTGGTATTTATATATGACAATTGCATTCGTCTAAAATTAGCGCGCTTAATTTTTCTCTGATTGGTTAAAAACAACACTAAACTGACGATTTTGATTGCTGTAACAAAACAAAACAAAACTGTCTATTGTAATAGAATTGAGAGCGAAATATAGGCTCAATTTGAGCGTTTGTCCCATTTCACCTGTGTATAAGGGTCCAACTTTCCGAATTGATTACTCTGAAACTAAAGGGACGATTTTGTTTAAATTGAAAATTTAAGTGTAAAATAATCTCTGCTTAATTTTATTAAAAACTGTCTATTTTGGTTGTAGTATGCAACTACCTTAAGAAAATAGTTCAAAATTTTTTGCATTCGGTCGTTATTTTTCGTCTATTTCTCGAAAGCTGTGCATCCTAAGAAAAGAATACAAAAATACTATTTTTAAAGAATAAAATTGTTCAACTTAAATGTCCAATGAAAATTTTTTGGCCAAAAAAGTTATTGCACAAAAACCAAGACCAGTTGCCCGTAACTAGGGCCACTTTTATAAAAGTAGGGTATAGTACTTATGTTAATTCACTTTGTTAGTTAAGTTCCCGTGCCAAATTTCATTAAAATTGGTTAAGGAGTTTCTAGAATGTTAACAAAACAGTGTTTTAGGGGGCCGGCTATTAGGAGCTCCCACACCCCTCAAAAAATGGAATTGACTAAAACAACAAAATAGTGGTACATTAATTTTAGGTAAGGAACGTGCCCTCGACGTTTGTCCGTCTATTTCGGATACACCTTGTATAATTTACATCTTCAACGACACAATAGCAAATTATTTTGACGTATTTCAAGATTTATTTTAATTTTTACTCAGTTAACTAACAATCTATCGATATATTCACCCTGTATTATATGTATATAAACATGCGGTTTCTGAATTACTTTAATAAAATAATATATATTTGGGGTGTACCTGTACCTAGGATAATTAGTTCGCCAAATTTAAAAAATGGAACCCGCTTATAAAAACCTACGGTATCCAGTTGACATTTTGCTCAAAAAAGTATAAATAGAGAGAAGACTTAAATTGAAAAAACTCTGGTCTAGAATTAAAAACAAGTTAATTGCCTTCAGATTTTACCTCTTACCTTGTGCAATTTTTTTTGAATGAAAAGTTTTTGTTAGCCGAATTTTTATTTTAAAGCTTTATAATTTTCTGCATCGTGATTACTAATTTAATGTTATTTTAAGATCTTACTTAGAGTGTTTAATCAAAAGGTTAGTTCGCAATTATGAATTTATGTTCATGATTTGTGAAACAATTTTTATTTTCATGTGTGTCTAGTATACAGGGTGTCTGTAAAAACACCTTACAACGCTTTAGGGTGAACTTATAGGACAATATTAGACCGATATAACCCAATTTACCTATATGCAAAAGTGCACCATTACCAAGTTACGGCTCTTCAAAGTTGGCGTTTTAAAAACGTATTTTCTTTATATCGCAAGAACCGTTTCGGATAAAAGTTCAAATTATGGACAACGTTTTTCACTTATAGGAAGCTATAATTCTACAAAGTTTAGAGGAAAAAGATACACGGGAAATAGACCAATCATTGAATCGTTAATACTAACAGTTAAATATCTTGTTAATTTGTTAATGAATTGTAAAATTGACTACACAAGATGAAACGAAATTTAAAAATTAGTAATTTTTGCCTCTTGAGATTTTATCGTAAGGCTTTTGGTTTTCTAGATAATAGGAAAAATGTTTCTAATAAAAGCTATTGAATGCAATAAAATTCAACACATTTTCTAATTTGCTTTTATTTTATGGCGACTAGATAATTTGTTGATTTTTAATACAATTAATAGCTTTTATTAGAAACATTTTTCCTATTATCTAGAAAACCAAAAGCCTTACGAAAAAATCTCAAGAGGCAAAAGTTACTAATTTTTAAATTTCGTTTCATCTCGTGCAGTCAATTTTACAATTCATTGACAGATTCAAAAGATATTCAACTGTTAGTGTTAACGATTTAGTGATTGGTCTATTTTCGGTGGGTCTTTTTCCATTAAACTTTGTAGAATTATAGCTTTCCATAAGTGAAAAACATCGTTCATAATTTGAACTCCTATGCAAAACAGTTCTTCCGCTATAAAAAAAATACGTTTTTAAAACGCCAACTTTGAAGAGCCGTAACTTAGTAATGGTGCACTTTTGCATATAGGTAAATTGGGTTATATCGGTCTAATATTATCCTATAAGTTCACCCTAAAGCGTTGTAAGGTGTTTTTACAGACACCCTGTATAATAGATCTGCATGTTTTTCTACCATCAATAAACTGGACTTGAAGGACTGTACCTACTTCTTAACCGTACTTTTAAAATTGTCAATTTTGGTCTATATTAACCCTACACAATAAAATATAATTCAAAATGTATTAGACGGTAAAAGTACATTTTAATCTACGGTTGTAATATTATTAAATTTTAAATATATTCAATTAATTTAATTTCTAAAATATTTTTTACTGTTCGTATGACGAGATAATTACCAGGTAATTTTAAATACACGAAATTTCATTACAAACTGAACCATAGGTACTTATAGATACCTATGTTATAATCAATTTCATAATAATATTTAAATTACAATTAACTTAAAAAAAGAATATGTTGGCACACGGAAAATTATTTAAGCCAAAAACTAAAATTATAATATAATTTAATGCTTAACAAAAAATATCAAGTGATTTGAAAACCGTTTGTCAAGCGAGTCAAAAATTTAACAATAGAACTAACGACTTTAGTGCAATTAAAAATAATTATAACATATAATATAATATTTAGTTTGAGCAGTCGTCATTAAAAAGACACAAAAATTTAATAACCACGTAATACACAACCTACACTTGAAATTATTCTAGCAAACAATCAACTTATTTAACAATTTGTGCAGGTAAATGAAAAGTTATAATTATATTTATAAAGCATCTAACATTGTTTTAATAATTTTAACCTAACTGTAAATTTATTTTATTTTAGTATGTTAAAACTAGTCATTAAAATCACATATAAATGGATGTATAGTTTATTTATTGCAAAGGTGATAGTAATAAAAATGTAAACTAAAATAATTGTCATTTATAGGGGAAAATTTTAGGCATAGGATGGGTATGCAGATTCTTTCAAATTTTCAGTTTTACAGCTTCCCTAACTGTCTAATTAAATGCTCGAGGCACGTCAGTGACTCTATTTAGAACCAGAACCATTTTCATATCCGCAAATATCGGTGCAGATGTACAGAAGGTCATATTTTCTTGTAAAAATTACACTCCAGCAGGAACATAATTTTCAAGTTCTCGAAAACGACACATCATATAAAAACTAAGATGTGAGCTAAAATAAATAGTGAGTCTAAATCCTTTCGATGACTACCTTATAGCTAACACATCACAAACTGAAAGCTATTCGGTGGGAAAACTTTGAACAAATAACGAAGAGCGTATCAAGATTTTTAAAACCTAAAAATCGCTCAAACCTAACAATATCAAGAACGAATATCAGGAAGGGAAAACTAACATTACAATTGCTGTTCAAAAAAAGGAGCAATTTTAACTATACAGATGCATGCCTATTACTTATTGAATAAAATACTAAAATTATTTTCAAAAATAATTGTTAACGTTGAATCGTGAATAATTAAACTTTATTTCACTAAAAATAGAAACAATTTAACGGAATTTAAGGTTAACCACACATACACCGAAGAAATAATCATTTCAACGGGTGTCAGACAGCAGTACAGCCTCGGGCCTATCTTATTTAACGTCATCGTGAAGAAGTTAGAACCAAAAGAAGTGTGGTCTATAAAGTTGGAAACCGAGAAGTAAAAATATTATGTTTGGTTACATGATGGCGACATTGTAGTAGCAACAAATAAAGAAAACCTGAGGGACTATTTTATGCATTCAAAACATTAGTTGAAACACCAAATGTAAAAAATCTCCACAGAAAACCAAAGTGTCTTCTGTCTCGTTATACATCAAAAGCGTACTAGGTGTAAACAGATGCCTTACGAAACGTAAAATCGACAGATAAGTAGGTATTTGTCTATGGAAGTCTAAACAAGGCCAGTGTAAGGCCATTACGAAGTATGCAGATAAAAGTAAAACTAGAGCGGATATCTGTAAAACCAAGCAAAATGTATGCTCAATTGAGATGGAGGTTTTACTGAAAACTATTGTAGACCAAAAGGTTTGAAACTTATATGATGAGCTATAGCAAGGAGCAGATCTTTGAGAAGTACAAGAAGACTTTCAGGCCGCTCACTACAAATATGCAAAGAATATTGAATATCCAACACAAAAGCGTTCCTCTTACTTTCGGAAGAAGAGTATAGGCTGCACCACACACAGACGGCTTGATCGCTGTCGAGACGGCCTGAATGCTGTCCAAACGTTCCGCCTGCATAAGTGCATAGGCCAAACCCGAAGTCCAGTTTGTGTGTGTGGCGCAGCCTTAAGGTTGTGGATAGTAAAGCTCAGTTTTCTGATAATAAGTCGTGCTTTTTGACGGCGTCTACCAAAATGCGCTGTGGAATACATCTACATTCTAAGAAGCCGATAAGGCGCAGATCTTAAAAAAAGACAGAAAAAGCTATGTGGACCTTGCTTACTAATGATCATCTTCGCAACTCTATAAACAGATCTTCGGATGTTGGGTTAGTCTCACCCTAGCTATACGTCTAGCACGAATTGTGGACGCAATTATCATAACACCCCCTACTTAAATTGAGGGGTAACTTTATTTTGCCAACAAGTAGTAAATCAACAACCTCCGTTTCTGTCCTCTTATCGTTGTTGGCTAATAACCACCCTGGTGTATAGCCAGGGTGGCAAATAATTGTAAGGCTGACTGTACTAATATACATCGTTAAAGCCTGCGCCACACACACACGCTTGCCTTCCTGGAGCGTCTGGAGATCGTTCCGGCGGCCTGCTTAGGCCTAATCGGAACGTCTTCTGTACAGACCAAACCGGAAAGGATAACTGATTATTATAGACAATAAATTTGAACTAAAATAAAGAAGAAGATGATATGTGTTGTAATGTCTTTCAAGCAAATCTCTTCAAGATTGAACTTTTAAAATAATTGAAAAATTTATCCCTTAGATTACAGGATACATGTTTGAAACATCTTGTATATCTCTAGAAATTTATAATTTTGTAGAAATCTGAAAGAATCGCTAATAAAAACTATAAGCAACTAATCGCAAGGGTTTATCAAAGATACTCTTAGTAAGACAATAATACCTACTTATTCGTTGGGTTTGGTGCTGTTTCATCAACGAGTTATCTCAGGATTTATAATAAAGAAAAAAGGAAACAGTGTGTTCAATTTTTTATAATTGACAATTTTTATTTCACGAAACATTATATTAAAGTTTCCGGATTTTCTCGTATCCAACTTCTAGAATTTCTAAGAATTAAAAAGCGGAAAACTTTTATTAAAGCAAGCGTGAAACTTATCCCGTTTGAGCTTAATTTAGTTTACACCTAAAAATGATATAAAAGACTTTTTAAAACGTAATTAATTGTCTTTAATCACCAAAAACGACTAATAAGAGAAAATAAGGGTAAAACTTAAAAATTCAACTTGGAGAAAACCAAGCTTTATAATAGGTAACCTACTGAAGCAATAATGTATTTGAATTTTGATCTGAAACTGCATAGAATTTTATATGATATTCTCTTTTAAGTTAAAGTTAATGTAAGCTCTACATCGCAATCTAATAATTTACTGAATGCCTTTCAAGTGACTACTGCAGTTTCAGGTCAAAGTTTTGAAATCTAAAGAATTGGAATAGAAAATCCCACAATATTGTTGTCTAAGGTAGACAATAAATATTTTATCTACTTACACTTTATTTTTCATAGGTGTATCAACGAGATGCTCTAATGTAATAACCAGTCGGGATTCCGGTCGGACAGTTCTCAATTTTCTGAAAAAAGAAACTATCATTAGCCAAGAGCTATAGGTGTAGGTATTGGTTGTTGACATAACCTGCAAGCTTATAATTATGATTCCTATTTTGAAATATCGAAACACTATTAAAAAAACTGCTATAAGCGTAAATTTTATCTAAATGATTGACCAGCAATCGAAAAATTAAACTTATCGTAATAATTGCATAAGCCTTTGATAGCTTACAGAAGTACTAAAATCCATAATTTCTAAAACGTATACAATAGTATACCACCACATTTGATAAGCTTTTGATAAGCTTTTTTTAAAGCGCAACGGTAGTTTTTAGGGTTAACATGAATGTTATCGTTGAACAAGCTAACCTATAAGAGCCTATTACACCTTGCTTCGTTACTAAATTTACTACTGAATTGGCACAGAATGTCTACGCACGACTTTAATCTTGCGCCGATTCAGTACTAAATTCATTTTAAAAATATTAGCAGTTGTCATATGGTTCTAAAAAAGAAAAAGCTTTGGTGGTTAGTTTGTACTCTATAACCGAAAAAAATAGATCAACAATTTACGTTAAAGAAAAGAGCAAAATCATGCCCATCAAATTCACTGCAGAAAATTCGTCGCAAGAAAAATTCATTGCAGGCAAAATTTAAGAGCGATTTAAGAGCTAAGAGCGTACCCAGGTGGTTCTGCACATTCTAGCGTGTCCTTTATTCAACAGAATGCAACAGACATATATCCAGCTTCGTTCAACGACTCAACACTGACGTTATAAATAACCGGTTGCTTACAACACACCACTGATTATCAGTTACACTTCGCTCTTCCAACGTTTATGACGGTAAGCGTCGAGGTCGAACCTCTTGAAGGGACCTAGGATCATCGGCATCCGAGGTCTGATGATACACAGAAGATACGTAGAGTACGTGAAGGATACTATCATAGAGGTAAAAGAAAATTAGTGGCTTTTTATGACTTCTCTCATGAAAGTGGCAACTGCCCATACAAACCAGTCACACAGTCATAAACATTGCTAGGGCGATACGATGACAGAGCTAATTTTAACAAACTCTTTTCCTAAGTGAACATCACAGTACGTTCTTAGTTGCTTAAATTAAGATGAATCTATGTTCATAAATGTTTGGGCACGTCGGATCATGAAGTGTCTTCTTCTTTGATCTTTCCAAAAACTCCGAAGTGGTTGGGAATAGACCATCAACGTGGAAAAAATAAAGAAACTGGATTCTAAAAATCTTTAGAGACAAAATCTAGAAGATTAAAATGGTGCAATCGTTGGGCCTTACAGGCTCTGACTGTACGTATTTCGGGACAGATAATGTTAAGTACACCACGAACAGGTCTAGAAAAATGTATGGGAATCCAATTACGCATGAACTATATGTTAAGTTGGCTATTCTTGCCAAAAAAAACAGATAAAAAGTTCTGAAGCAATATGCACATAACTAAAAGTTGCTGTAAACAAGACTTGGATCCTGTAATTATTAGTGTACTTTTAATAAACGCTAAACTACTTACTCCCCCCTACTCCTTTCCAAATTTTTAGAAATTTACAGAAGAAGAGTAAAGGGGAAGTAGCTTAGGGTATCACTAAGCTGCGTTAAGCTAAGCTACTTAGTCTCTAGTGTATACCCCTCTCTTACGAACTTAAGAAATTAACAGGAAAAGGGTTAAGTAGCTTAGCTTATCGCTACGCTACGCTAATAGTTAGAAGATCCCAGTCCAGAGGTGGTATTAAGCTAAATGGAGTGCAAATTGAAATTTTTTCGATACTTTTTTCCTCAAGAACTGACCGGTTAAAGACTAAGTATGTTATTGTGAACTTTTCTCGTGTTTGTTCCTTCATTTTAGCCACTATCTGTAAGGATATAGCTTAATATCTCTTTTAGTGCAATAAAACAGTGAAAGGATACATTTGAAACTTACAGGATACGATGTATTGACATGACTCTGCAGAGCTGAGCTTTGCACTGTTGTAGCCCCAACATCAATAAATAATCCCCACGCTAAATCTGAAACTTGAACTTTCTAGAAAATTAAAGAATTAAAACGTTTAGCATAATTTTTCAATTACGACTTTCTTAATGATGTTTAAATGGATAATTGCAGATTCCATTACGACTATCAGAAAAATTAGAATCGAAAATAAAACGCTTTTAATTTAGTTGATTTATAATAGTAAACGAAAAAAACGAATGTCTTCCTTATAATACAGCCCCTCGACACTCTAATAATAAAAGCTATCACGAAACTAGGCAACGTAACGCGGTACAGATGATATCCTTCTTAAGAGACAAGAGGCTTTTAAGTAGTCCATGTTGGTTGGTACCACTGACGAGCCCGGGGTCAAATCTCGTCTCACGAACGTACACAATTACACTAGGTCGTGGGTGTATAATCGCTCTCGGGTTCGAACTATCAGCTGTTTTTTCTTCTCTTTTTGTTTGATATAAAAACAAGAGTAAGAGAATTAAAACTTATATCCTAACTCGTGAGCACCATATAGCACTAAATATAATAGGGGAATTAGCATACAATTTAGTGCAGTCATACCGTTCGTTTATCTTTGTGCTTTATTTTAGCCAAGTAATAATCAAAACGACAGGTCTGCTGCTTTAAGTGAGCATTATTTAATAATTATTTTGATAAATCAAAATAACAAATCGTGTATTTAAGCTCAAGATACTCGCCATGTTAAAAATAATTTCCTTTAATTATACTTTATTACTTATATTACTTAACCACCAGCGGCTGTTTTATATTGCATTTACTTGTTACAAGTCAAATTCCAATATGATTATTACACTTTCAGGTTTAATAATTAATTTAATTTAAAAATTGTAATTTGTATCATTTCTTTTTATTTTTTTAATAATTATTAAATAAGGAGTAATTTATTAATTTTTTTTTATTAAAAAAAAAACCTTTTATAAAAATGTTAAGGATCAGGAGAAGCAACAACATCATCCTAATGAATCATTTCTTTTTTCTTATACAGAGTAGAAAAGAGCGCGCTAACAAGTTGTAATTAAATTAATTACAAAATTGCTTTAAAAGCGAACAAAGTTGATATCGACTTTTTATTATAAATCCAGAACAAAAACGTGCCATCAAAATCTTATCTCGGTATTTAATGCGAACTTTTTAAGTATACATTTTCTAATACTCCCCAAATAGTTTTTAGTCAGACGGTTCGTTGGTTAAGACGCCACAAAATAAGATAATTACATCGGATATTTAATTGCGGCCAAAATTAGTCCGTAATAACTGGTGCTTTAGTTAGTCGGTGGATAAGGAACAAGCCGAGACATAATTTTATCCAATTTAAAGCTACATTCGACCTTAATAACTTGAAAGACCTACAATTAGGATCTGCAATTATTGTGTGTTTAAGTATTAAAAATTAGTAGAAAATACAAAGTGATCTAACAAATTGAGAACAGATTATAAATGGGGTGGTACTTCTAATAAATGTGAGAAATCGTTAAAAAATTTATTAATAAAAATACCTAACCTCGCTGACGTCAAAAAGGGTAAAAACCGTAAAAAAACATAATCACAAAGCTTTAAAATCATATGGCGTGTACCCCTGACACCCTACTCCTATTTATTCCGTAAAAAAACGTTTTTTTAGAAAACATGATCAATAATATCTTGCTTTTTAAAGTGCGATCTTGGAAGCGTTATTCCTTGTTAAAGCGAAAAAGTCGTCTGTGATGATTTCAAAACGCTGTTGACTATTAGCCTTTAGAGTAAAATCAGGATGACCTTACAGAAGCGAGACATCTGCTAGTGTCTCAGAAATTACCACACGGTTAATGAAAGCGAGTGTTAATGGTTATGGAAGACAGATGATAACTATAATAGCACGTAATTTGAATGACATATCTACAGATAGAATGGCGTAAAGTCTACTTGCAGGGCTGGGTAAATAAATGTATTTATAATACAATTTACATTGAAGGTATATATTTAAAATACAAAATACATTAATAAAATGTATTTAAAATACAAAACAATTAATGACATGTATTTAAAATACAAAATAGTATTTGAAATACTAAACAAAATACAAAATACTTAAACTCGCAAGAAATAGTTATAGTCCGACAAAAAACAAATAATCTTTAAAAATTAATTACATGATAGACCATATTGTATTGTATTCCGTATAAAAAACGGCGCGAAAAAATGACAGCTGGCTATAATTTGAATCATAAGCTTGAAATTTTGACAATGTGTTGACATTTCAATCTTAAGGACTAACCCTGGAATTTATAAGTCCAAGTAAATTTTGCGTCTCAAAATACAAAGTACTAGATTTTATGTATGAAAAATATAAAATATTTATGTATTAAAAACACTAAATGCTTTTATTGATTGTATTTAAAATAAAAAATGTGCTTAAAATACAAAATACTTTTCTGATTGTAATTAAAATACAAAATACTTTTATTGATTGTATTTAAAAAACAAAATACTTTTATATTGAGTGTATTAAAAATACAAAATATAAAATACTTCTGTATTTATATAGTAGGTATTAAAAATACAAAATACACAATACTTTTATTGATTGTATTAACAATACAAAATCTTTTATTTATTGTTCTTAAAAATACAAAATACTTTTATTGATTGTATTAAAAATACAAAATATAAAATACTTTTATATTTATATAGTAGGTACTATTGTATTAAAAATACAAAATACACAATACTTTTATTGATTGTATTAACAATACAAAATCTTTTATTTATTGTTCTTAAAAATACAAAATACTTTAATTGATTGTATTAAAAATACAAAATATAAAATACTTTTGTATTTATATAGTAGGTACTATTGTATTAAAAATACAAAATACACAATACTTTTATTGATTGTATTAACAATACAAAATCTTTTATTTATTGTTCTTAAAAATACAAAATACTTTAATTGATTGTATTAAAAATACAAAATATAAAATACTTTTGTATTTATATAGTAGGTACTATTGTATTAAAAATACAAAATACACAATACTTTTATTGATTGTATTAACAATACAAAATACTTTTATTTATTGTACTTAAAAATACAATAGTTGTTTGTATACCTAGTTCTGAAAGCCCTTTCAGAAAGTTTTTTAATTTTTTAATTTTATTTATTTTTTTTTTTTATTTTATTTTAATTTATTTTAATTTAATTATATCAAAGTCTGCCAATTAATAATTTTTCGTCCTAGGACGAAAAATGTTACCTGACAACACAGCAAAGGATGGTACTTTGATGAAAAGGTGAACAACATCTCGTCCGAATAAATTAACCATAAAATGTCATTTTTTGGTACAAGCGAATAAAAAGAATATTTAAATGAATTGTACGTAACCTCAAATTTTTTGACATAATAGTAGGAGTAAATATTTATAGACGTCAGATAAAATACGTACCTACTACCTATTTAGAATATAAAAACGTATAAATGTCAATAGATGGCGCATCCGTCTAAGCATAATTAGGGATCATAAAATAGTATTTTACGGTCTCTAGACCGAATAGAACTGAATAGCTACGAAAATACCAAGTTATGGTAGCAAAAACTACATAAAGAAAAAGTCATTACTGGAGAAATCTGAACACGATTAAAGAAATATCTCAACTCTGATTAGTTCAGTGAGTATGTGTAGTGAGTAAGTAGAGTAGAAAAGAAAGATTTTTAAACGCCCCGCGTTGTTACATATTTCGTTAAACCCAAAACGTCAATGCAAAGAGATGGATTTTTTAGGAAAAGCATTGGGGTAGTATTTTACTTTCTCGCACTATTAACATATTTATAATATTCATATTTTAGTTTAATCTCTTCGACTTCTATTCTTGACAAATAAATAGCTTATTAATGTTGGCTCTAACGGCCTTAGCAACGGCTAAAAGAAAATTTTTAATTTTTCAGGAGTGAAATCTAATCCAACAGGGATCGAGATAGACGAAGTCAACAGCAATGAATTATGTTCAAAAATTTTTAACAAAGAAATTGAAAGTAATCCATTTCGGTGTATGTTTATCAACCACACCAAGAAAACAGCATACTTTTACCATCTTTTACATAAAATCGTCACTTCCATTTTTTATTTAGCAGTTGTCTGTGCCTCTTACAAAAGTATGAAACTTCCGCCGCCACTGGCTGACTTAATTATTGTAATTGCGCACACTTTTTTTTAAATATAATAATAATAAGAAATTACAAAACAATTATTTAATACGTGTGTCAAATTTGTGACGGTGATGGACGTGTTTGGAATTATCTTGTCCGATAATGGAGTTGATCTAGTTGTAGCTAAAATCCACACCTGGTAGCTCGCACGTCGGCGTTTAGTTATTATTTTTGAATATTTGACATAAATAATTATACCGATTAAATAATAATGGCTTTTACAAATCTAAAAAAATATAAGTTAGAACTTAATTCGCTCCAACGTTTATTAACATTTCAAATAGTATGGTTCCGATAGGTGCTGCTATTAGCAATTATGAATGAGTAGGAAATTATGGAAAAAAATTGGAAATTTTGCAAAAATCAAATTTAAACTTGTCTAATTATAAATTTAATATCATCAGTAAATTTGGAGTTTCGTGAATGTCAACTCGAAGCTCGAACAATTAAGTAATTAAAAGTAGATTAATATTTTAAAATAAATTGGTCGAGTTTTAATTTGTACTATCATGCAACAAACCTCCTACGCATAATATACAATAATTAACGTTCCAACAAATATTTGAAATATTATTATCACCGGTGTAAATGAACCTGCCTGTCTGAAGGTTATAATTGGAAATCCAGTATTTATTATGCATTACCACACACATCCAACTTACTTATCCCTGACAATTATCACTGCAATAATTAATTTCAAGGAGAATATTTGAATGGACGAGTGCCTTGAAATAACAAAATCTTATTTATGATTCATTTATTATTTGTTTACTTATACTAATTACTCTTCTTTGCATAGTTAGTTATAGGAGTGGTTGGGCATAATGAGTGGCATAGTGGTACGCGGATTAGTTTTTTTTCACCATATCAAATATTTGGGTTTGGGTTGTCGAAGAATTTGGAAAGTTAGGTACCATGTGGAAAGAAAATTATTGTTTAACTTAGAAAAGATCACCGTAATGGGGAGGATTCTATTGCAGTTCCATCTCCATTTTCTGGGTTTTGTTGCATAAACAGATTATTTAAAAAAGATTTTTTTTTAAATTGAAATGAATTGTTGTTGCTTCTGTACAGATAAAAAGTATCACTCCCATCTGCATAAATTTGGAATTTGCGGTTAAAAAACTTCAATAGGGCAGTGCATGTCAAGCACCATGTATCTATCTATTATTAAAACTTTAAAACTACTTCAATTATTTTTCATTTTTGTATCTCTCGAGATATTTTGTAAATCCGGCACTGATATTTGATATAAATTCAGTATTTATTATGTCGTAAATGAAATAGGTAATTTCTTCCTACGGCTTTTAAGACGCGTGTGTTAGTTTTAATTGTTCATTATAATTTTCATAAATATTGACATATTCATTACATATTTTATGGTAATCTAATTTATTATTTAGAATTTATTGAGATTATAAACTAAAATATCATCACATATTACGAGAATTAAATAATTCACAACATCTTCATACAATTACCCAATTACCATATTACAGAATCAAACATGCGTGGCTAGCTGGCTTTATTTAGTACCATAGGTAACAGCTAGATTTTGGCCCTTAAACCCTCCCGACCTCCTAGAAAAATCTATAATTTTCATAATTAAACAAAAATTTAAAATTTTTGATTTTATACCAGGCTTAAGTTAGGACCAGTGGCGTAAATAACCGGTCCGCGTTGCGGGAGGGCCCCCGAATAAATGGGGCTCCCGAAAAATTCTGTAGTTTGTAGTACCATAAAGAGGCACAAAAATGTATGTTATTATAATATTTAAAAATTAAAAAAAAAATAGTAAATACTTTTCTTTACTTCTAAAGTTATCCAAAACATGTTTCGGCAATAAGCAACTATAAACCTTCGGCATTATAGGCAAACTGCATTTAAGTAAAAAGGTCTGTTGTAAAAGTTTTGGAAATAGTCACAAATACACCCTCATACCTATAAATAAGGCAGTGGCAGGAAGAATCTTATGAATTTTGAACTTAGTGCAGAAAAAATGGATTAGTGCAGTGATTTTTCGTTTTCATTTACTTTTTATTTAATTTCTCAAATTTAAATCGAAAATATCGTTTCCAAACCTTCATTTTGAATGTACAGTCAGCCTCACAATTAATGGCCAACCTGGCTATATGTTTAGAACGATTTGTGGATGGAACCACCATAACACCCCCTACTTATATTGAGGGGTAACTTTATTTTACCAACAAGTGGCCATTAATTGTGAGACTTACTGTACCTACTATTTGTTAAAAGACTTTTCGCTAATCTATGTGTACTTTTGACTGTTTTTTCCACTAATCAACTTTATTATTATTTTAAGTTGAATGGGAGGCACTCTGAACCTTGGGTGAGCCCCCAAGTTTTTAGTTACGCCACTGGTCAAGACACTGGTTCTCAACCTTTTTTAGGTGACGTCACTCTACCACAGAATTCGAAAAATTCAACCCTTATACAAGAATTTAGGTTATTTACATATTATTAGTCCACAAAAAATTTTTTCTCTAAATATTTTGTTGTGCGGATATGAAAAATCAAACAAATTTTTATAGATCCAAGGAACTCTTTTGATCTACTTGCGACACCTGAGGGTGCCAGGGCATCCTGAACGAGAAACACTGGGTTAGGCTATGGTAAGGTATATGAGATTATGTTAAGTTTCTTAATAAGTATGCGATCTGATAAACTTGAACCTACTTATTCATAAACGTTTAGCCTCGTTGGCAATGGACGATCTGATATTATGAGGTGCTGAAAAGAACAAGTGTGTCTACAATGAATCTTGAACTAACATCTAGGATAAATTACGTAAATAATTGCCCGCATATGTGAATAAGAAAATGAGTTCTTAAAGAACAACTTGACCGGTGGAGGAACACGTATTAGGCACCAACAAGAGCCAATGAAGCTTTAGCTTCAGATACTTATTCCAAAAAACTATCTCAAGAAAGTTACGTTATGTATAAAGCAACTCGTGCAAATTTAATGGTTGAACCTGTATACGACTTTTTTATAATAAAAGCAAATTATTTACCTTTTCTCTGATGTCCTATTGCTGAATAAATGCTCCCTGTTCATGTCAAAATATATCCCTCGCTCCGTCATCCACTCGCTTCATTTAAAACGCATCGAATGAATAATTTATTGATCGCTACACACTTACGAACTATGCACTTGTTTTAAGAGCAAAAACCGAATAACAAATTATAAAAGCTTCCATCAAGCTGCTATACCAACATCGGATTCGATTTCAATAACGCGCACACGGGAGTTTAAACTCGATTCCGAAAAAACCGTTTAATTACATCGTGGCTGAAACTGAAAAAACTAAAATTCCTTCTATTGGATATAACTTGAAATAGAAGTTGATTTCATAGTTACATCTTTCCTTTGTTTATTATGGTACGGATACCTTGAAAAGATAGAGTAATCGAGATTGCCGAAGTGAGTGTAATGGAGAGAAAAAGAAGAAGATGACACAAATGAAGCAATGATCTTCAAATGTCTTTAAAAAGGCGACTGGATAGACAGAAAGAGGTGGAAAGCTAAATTTGAGGAAATGCGACTATCGTAGAAAACACACCTGTTGCTGAAGTATTTTGATATGTTTTAGAAGTTCTTCAACTGATTCCTCGCCCAACTATACGATCTCAAAATATAAATTTGATTCAGTTATTATTCTTTCAGGGTTTCAGGAGCTCAGTAAAAACTTTAATTTAAAAGAAAAGCAATTAGATAACATCAAGCAATAACACAGTATATCAAACTTGCTAGATAATAATAAAAAGTGAAAAATAGTCAAAACGTTGAAACAAAAAACGGGAGATCGGAGGAGTTCAAAAAGTGCTAATGTACAGGTACAGTGCCTTCGGAAATAAGCTCAATCCACGTGTCCAATATGCTAGACAACCACCATATTTCATTACGTTTGGTTGATGGTTACGTAGCAAATTGGTCAGATGGGTTGAGCTTATTTCCGAAGGCACTGTATTAACCCATTGAATAAAAAAATACCCCCTACTCTACCAAGGAAGAGTCATTTAGCTAATAATATGGATCGCAATGGATGAGTAAATATAGCGATTTTCGGTCAATGTCTCCAATAGACATGGTTGCTTATACTCCCACTTATAAGAAAAGATCATGACAGCCAACGATAATGTAAACTCGGCGGAATGAATGAGTCATCCATAGACTTCTAAAATGTCATTTCCGTCGCATTTTATCTTATAGGTACGGTTGCTAATCCTCCTTCCGGATGTTTTATGTTTTAAAGCAGTGTTTCTTAACGTGGGGCTCACGCGCCACAGGAGGGAAATTCGAAAATGAACTCGCCCAGAGTTTCTTTAGTATCTTCAGTGAACAATTCAATTTTTTAAATTTAAAAATTATGTATGTTAGATAGGGAATTCCTAAGCCTTTCTAAATGGAAAAGCTTAGGTGAGGCGCCAAGGCACAAAAAAGGTTGGGAAACACTGTTCTAAGGTATTCACCAAAGCCTTCGATATCTGGATTATAAAGCCGAGATTTAAAATTTAAAACACCGATCGAGTAACAAATATTGGAGTATGAAGACCAAAATGGTGGGAAGACCCTCTGAAACTGAGTTGTATACTTATATGAAGATTTAAGTATGAAAGTTTTCCTTAGAAATTTGTGGCAAGAAAATTATAATCGTAAAACTCTACGTCACGGATTGTGGTATGAAATGTAAATCTAAAATGAAAGTAAATGTCAAACATAGGTATACTTTTGCACCTGCATGAAAGAAATTAAAAGCTTCGTGCATTGTTTTTAGTGAAGTGCAAATTACATTCACAAATTAAATTCAGCTGTGCCCAAAAAAGGAGCTCGTTTGATTGATTGATAACAGGTACTTGAGTAAAATAATACCATAAAAATGAATATTAATATTAAACAATACCAGCACTAAGTATATTAAAATTATAATTAAGAACAGAAATGTATTCTTAAATCAATCCATTCAAGAAATAACAAAAGTTTTGCATCTTTTGATGTGTCTCGTCTCTCGGAATTGTTTGGTAAAATTCCGTTACATCTTTTGTTTAATTTTGTAAATGCACATACATGTTTATTTATTTAGTGTTTGCAATCCCGTTAAAATAAACCTAATTTTTATGGGAATGCTATGTTTTGTTGCTTCTTAATCATAAACAGTTTTTAGACGAACCTGCGAGGTTGCCTTTTATTTCCAATTCTTTTACAAAAATCTGTATCCCATTTGTAGCTTACAAATAGCTACAATTGATTAAAATTATGACTAAACATAGGGTTTTTAAAAAAAGTGGAGTAGACAGGAGTTTAAATAAGCGTGGTACTTCTTCCGAAGTGGCGAAGGTCGCGAGTTACCTGCTTGGGTCTAAGCAATTAACGCGGCCGCCGTGCTGACAATTAAAACCCGCCTTCGAGACCTGCCCGGCCGCCAACACACCAATTATACTGACAAATTAGTATACCCTGTCATTACCCTTGCAGCGACCTTACAGCACCCGCTTAGATCCAAACATCGCGTGCTGACCGACAATTGATCAGACCTATTTCATCGGTTAACATACATTAAGAAATCGCTTTTTCATTCAACCTCCACTAGTTACATGTAGATTTGTGGTATAGATCTTCGAGTGTGATTTATATTTTAGTTTAAACGAATTTAAATTGTACCTACTTCACACACGATGAAAACTGTTTGTTAAAATTTTCATATTACATCCACTATTTGTTTAAGCTGAAATTTTTTTCATTATTTGGCATTAAATTTGAAAATTGCCGAAATAGTATTTGTTTCCGACAAGATGTTTAAAATCTTAATAAGACAACATAAAATTCTCTAAACTAAAGGATCTGGAGCCTTAGGTACCACCTATCCCAATTTAATTCCACACCTTCCAATATTGAGTATGGATTTTCATGCTATAACCTCGACAATTTATTTTTTTATTTTTTCTTTTACACCGTTAACTGTTTATTTACCTACCCTTATTTTATAATATAGATTAATTTTAGATTTTTTCTCTTTTACGTAGCAGGGAAGTTCGTGAAAATAATTATAGTTAGCCTTGAAACGAAGCGAAAAACGTGTATGTGATACTAAGAAAAACTATTAACGATAACTCTTTAATGTTGGTGAAAAACATGCCAAAGTAATGGCCAATAGAGTCCCCATCAGATTGAAATAATATTTCTTTTTTTATATTCGTAGGAACGTCAATTTGATAAAATGTCGAGTTTAGTAAAACTCTTTTGACTTCCAGAAAATTTTTCCTGCGAGAACTTTTCTTCTAAAGTAAACCATTGTCAAAATACAGTCGAAGAACTTCTTTTCAATATCTCAGTAATAGGGCTTCACGTGAGAATGCGAGACTCTCGCATTCTCGTCTAGCAAAAAATTGCAAGACGCGAGGCGAGTAACGCTTATTTCTAGAGAGAAATCTCGCATGTGAAGCTATATAAGGGCTTCGTGCATTTTTGCCTCGCAAAAATTACGAGATTTCTTGCGAGAAATGAACGTTTCTCGCCTCGCATCACGTAATTCTTTGCTAGACGAGAATAAAAGATTCTCGCAATTTTCTCTCGAGATTTGACCGTTTCTTGCGAAAAATCTCGTAATTTTTACGAGGTAAGAATGCGAGATTCTCGCAATTTCGCTCTTATGGCTTCATATGCGAGATTTCTCGCGAGAAATAAGCGTTTCTCGCCTCGCATCTCGCAATTTTTCGCTAGGTGAGAATGCGAGATTCTCGCAATTTTGTCAGACTCACGTGTAGATTACTGAAATAATAGGGCTCAAACTTGCAAGTGAAGCTATAAGGGCTTCCCGCGAGTCTCGCGAAATTGCGAGAATCTCGCATTCTTGTCTCGCAAAAATTACGAGATTTCTTGCAAGAAACGCTCATTTCTCGCGAGAAAATTCGCAAGTGAAGCTATAAACGGATTCTAATGCCCATTTTCACCAACGATTCGTAAAGTTAGGCATTGCTTAATTTGACATTAGCACTTTTTAAGTCGAAATTGCGCTTCACCACGTTTCACCACGCCCACAGGGTTCCTAAATAAGATAAACAAAGGTATCTGTATATCAATATCGAAATTGTTAATAATTTTTATGCATCGGGTTAGGAATTATTTTAGCGTTAGGCAGTTCTTACGTAGGCAATTACTTAGGAACCGTCGATGAAAACGGGCATAAGAAGCAGCTCATTAAAATGTGCAATTTTTCGTTAATTTATCCAATGTCGTAACTCTTACCGTTTCCGAGATCCCAATGTTGGTAGACACCACTGAAAAAAATCGCCCTGTAAGTCAGCCTGAAAGTTTTTGGCCACCATAGCTATACCCCAGTATGGTTATTAGCCAACAACGACGAAAGGACAGAAGAGGAAGTTGTTAATTTACTACTTGTTGGCAAAATAAAGTTACCCCTCAATTTAAGTAGGGGGTGTTATGATGGTTTTGTCCACAATTTGTGTTAAACGAATAGCTAGGGTGGCCATTAATTATGAGGTTGGCTGTACCTATACAGATGAGAACCAAAACCAAAACTTTATTTCTAGCTTCTTGAAATGTTATTAGTTATATTTTGTATATCGACGATGATGAGCGTGATAAAAGATCTTGGTTTACAAATTTAGAAAATCAATGGCGCCATATTGATCGTACAATGAATCAAGTAGTATTGAGATGTGCTCAATAACGTTTCCACTTTTACAAAATTCAAACTTGAGGATGCTTGCGTGTCGGCAGGGGTGGATATTGTATATGTCGGGATCTGTGAGAGGCCAAATTTGTACTAAATCGGCGGTACACAAAGTATCAACTGCCTTGGTGAATTTTTGTAGCAACTTAGTATTAAAAAGTTGAGAGAGTTGAGGTTAGGTAATCTGACTGGCCTTTAGATAGTACCTACTTCCTCTGCCCATTCATCTTCATAAAAAAATATGGGTCGTATTTAACCACACAATGGAAAAAATTAATTGGTTTAAAAAAATAATAATTTGCTCATTAGAATGTGCATTAAAAAATATTACAATTTGCATTATTAATACTGTAGAATTAGGATATAAAAGAGAAAAAATTGCGAAGTTAGTAAAAATTTTTGAATCCTATTCAAAAACATGTGATCTTTAAGAATCCGACGAGTCCCGAGTTCTAAAGTGTGAGCTAAAGAAGTTAATGGGGTAAAATGGTCATCTTCAAAACAAAACATGGGATATTTTGAATTTGTGCATTAAAAATAAAAATATTCTTATGAAAGTAAATAAAATAATCTATTTTTAACAACATTAGCAAGAAATAATTCAGGTCAGATGGTTTCTTAAGCAGATGAACAAAATTCTTCTGTAGGCGGGGACTGTTTTACCAATAACTATATAAAATTCATTATCTCTCGTAATAATACGACTAGTCTTTTGAAATTTGGTACGTATACTAAATATACATCAGTTTATTATATTCAACCCTCAAATTTAACTTCAACTCTCAAATTTGTCAGTTCTCACCCCCGAGGTGATTTTAACTTTAAGAACATTTCTACCTTACTTGAGAATATTTTTTTAAATTCCACTAAATGTGGGTGTTTCCACATGGCCTTAACAATTACAAGCAGCAAACAAAATTGTTGGGACTTGCCTCATAATTTTTTTAAACCAATTCTTGTGAATCAAATACACAAAATTTTAAATGATTATGTATAGCTGATAATTATTAATTACTGAAGCACTTCTAGGCATAACGTAAACTTCAAATTCGGTACTAGGGTATAACGCATCCAAAATATTTCTATAAAAGTCTGAAACTGACTAAGACCCCCCCACTAACCGATTTAAGGGGGGGGGGACAAAAGCCCCCTGAAGCTTTCTCGAAGAATTTTGACTTTTTTAGGGATCTTTAGGATGTGGTCTATAATGAGACTAAATTTCAAAATTTTAGGGTACCTTGAAGTGCTTCATTATCTCGTGTCGTGTAAAGGGGTAAGTAACATTAATTATCATGAAATAATGAAGGACTTGAAGGCATCCTAAAATTTTGAGATTTGGTCTCATTGTAGATCACATCCTAAAGATCCCTAAAAAAATCAGAACTCCTCAAGAAAACTTCGGGGGGGCTTTTGTCCCCCCCCTTAACTCGAACCGCGGGGAGTTTTAGGGAGATTCTGACTCCCCTACTAATAATTAGTGCGTGATATACACTGGTACCAAATTTGAAGTTCATGGAATGCCTAGAAGTGCTTCATTAATTATTGATACATAATCATTTAAAATTTTGTGAATTTGAATCACAAGAATTGGTTTAAAAAAATTATGAGGCAAGTCCCAACAATTTTGTTTGCTGTTTCCAATTGTTAAGGCCATGTGGAAACACCCACATTTAGTGGGATTTAAAAAAAAAATTCTCAAGTAAGGTAGAAATGTTCTTAAGGGTGCCATATTTAACAAATGGGCGGGGAAGGTGATATTTAGACATTCCGCTCTTAAGCTTCAGCGCCTTTAATACCCGGTTGATATCACTAATATTTACAATTCCTGATAGGGTAAAGTTCAAAGAAGGCACTAAAGTATTTGTATATAAAAAATAAGAGCCTAATTAGTGAGAAAAATGCAGTTGAACTTGGTGAAATTCAAAAAAAACAACGGATGTTGGGTAGAAACAACATCCTGTCTTTTTTTAAATTTCACCAAGTTCAACTGCATTTTTCTCACTAATTAGGCTCTTACTTTTTATATACAAATACTTTAGTGCCTTCTTTGAACTTTACCCTATCAGGAATTGTAAATATTAGTGATATCAACCGAGTATTAAAGCCGCTGAAGCTTAAGAGCGGAATGTCTAAATATCACCTTCCCCGCCCATTTGTTAAATATGGCACCCTTAAAGTTAAAATCACCTCGGGGGTGAGAACTGACAAATTTGAGGGTTGAAGTTAAATTTAAGGGTTGAATATAATAAACTGATGTATATTGAGTATACATACCAAATTTCAAAAGACTAGTCGTATTATTACGAGAGATAATGAATTTTATATAGTTATTGGTAAAACAGTCCCCGTCTACAGAAGAATTTTGTTCATCTGCTTAAGAAACCATCTGACCTGAAATATTTCTTGCTAATGTTGTTAAAAATAGTGTATTTTATTCACTTTCATATGTTTATTCGTACTTTTAATGTAAAAATTCGAAATATTCTATAAAACGTTTCAAAGATGACCATTTTACCCCATTAACTTCTTTAGCTCACACTTTAGAACTCGGGACTCGTCGGATTCTTAAAGATCACGTGTTTTTGAACAGGATTCAAAAATTTTTACTAACTTCGCAATTTTTTCCTTTTCACGATGATTTTAATCCTAATTCTACAGTATTATATTTAATTAATACATTGTCCATTCCATAAATTAATTATAAAAATTAATACTTCATCGATATTTGATGAGCTTTGTTTTCAAGTTGAATATGCTATCGTAGAACTACAGTTTTTTTCTCTTTTCAAAAATATAAGTTTGTTGTGAGATTAAATTTTTAACATATTTTTCACTAAGTTAATTTAGCTTTTAATTTGCACACCTGGGCAAATGTAAATTGCAACGAAAAATATAATAAAAAAAATGTTTTCTTACTTTTAACCTAAACCACAATTCATGAGTGCCCCCTGCCAATTTATATACCCCTAGGTCGCCCGCTGCAGTTTACAATCGCGGGCTCAACTCGATACTTTTGAAATGACTTCGATAAAAAAAAATAAGCACAAAGAAGTAAAGATTAATCATTCACATTAACACATTACGCAATAAAATAATAAATGTGTAGAAAAAGCTACAAATTATTAATTTGATTCAGCAAAACTTGAATAAGTAGGTACGATAAAGGAACGTGTTAAGATAAAAAGGGTACTGTTTTTTTTTTATAATTAAGAATGTCTGTACTTTAACATTCGTTTTAATATTTTTTATTCTAAATTAATAAATTTTACTACTATAAACTTGTTAATTCTGAAGGTTAAATATTTTAATTTCGATACGTTTAATTTTTAAAAAGCAACTAGCGGGTCACCCCCGTCGAAATTCGACTAAGTAGTTGTAGAGATGAATGCGTTAGAAAAATGAAATTTTCAAAAATTATTATAATGCGCTTACTACCTACACCGATGATTGTTTGTTAATTTATTATTTTAAAAAAATTTATGAAATTGGTAATTTGAAGAAAATAATTTAATTAGTGCCGACATATCTGGGGGTCGACAGCGTCAATTTAAAAAAAAATAGCGGTCACCCCCGTCGAAATTGACGAAGTTTTTGAAGATATGAATGAGCTATGACTATTTTATAAAAGAAAATAATAAAACTAACCTTAAAGATTACTAAGCCAAAGACGGCAACATAAAAAACCGTCTCAAAAATCCAAAATTCACAAAAGCACGAAACGCAATTAAAAATGCACACACCAACCTGACCATATCGCGTATTAGAAACGTACTGGTCGAATAAAAGTATTGAAAATTTTATCACCACTACCAAATGTATAATGTGTGCCTTATCGTATAAAACCAAATACTATCTACATTTATTCTCATTTATAATATTTAAAATTGGATTATTTTAAATTATAAAATTGATTATTTTATTATGTATATTATAAAATATAAAACAATGTATGAAATTAATTATTTTGAGAAAAAAATTAGTGGTGACATATCTGTGGGTCAAGAGCTTCAATTTAAAAAAAAAATCATCAAAATCGGTCCAGTAGAAGTAGGCTATTATTATATATCAAGAAAAGGCTTAGCGTTTTAAATATATGGATAATTATTGTACTGGTTACTGAATACTTTTACAGCACATTAATTTATCCTAACATTGGTGCATGTTTTCTTAATTGCACTTAACCATACCTAAATAAACGTTAATACTGTATAATGGTAGGTTACGTATTATTAATACAATTTATTTAAAACTTGATTCGTTGGTAATTTATAACGCGCAGTTAAATATTTTAAGGGCACAAACACTCTTTATAGTGCTTGAATCAAATGAACAATGAATTTAAAATGATGGCCGTATAATTTATAGCCAAAAAATATTACTCCTATTTATTTAAAAAGCTGGTATATTGTATAAGTAATAGTGGGGAGAGACATAGTAGCAA
Organism: Malthinus seriepunctatus; assembly: GCA_963924605.1. Taxonomy (NCBI): domain Eukaryota; kingdom Metazoa; phylum Arthropoda; class Insecta; order Coleoptera; family Cantharidae; genus Malthinus; species Malthinus seriepunctatus. Next base: position 56,435,487 of record OZ004600.1, read on the forward strand.
ACTATTGTAAATAGATCATTCGGTGATGTCACAAAGGCACATCCTGATATTTCAGTTTGATTTAAACAATTATTAATATATTAGCAAAGTACACTCACATTGGGTCAAAGGGCCAAAGCTCATCTGTGGAGATTAAAGTATTACTTTATCTACCTTTGCTTTTAAAGTGCTACTTGTGATCTACTTTTTTGTGTTACTAAAAGTAAATTTTAAGAGTTTCTATAGAAAAACATCTTTCACCTCTAAAAACGAATTTTAGGTTATTTCAACCCTTGGGAAGCACGGTTTACCATCATTTAATTTCTCTAAAATTTTGGAGAGATATGGATATGAATAAAAAATAAATATTCAGAGGGTGAGACAATTTAAGTTCCAGATAAGGACCTCTTCAATGTGTAGCTTATATTCCAAGGAGAAGCGCAAAAAAGATGCAGAAAAAACGAAAAATTACAAACCCAATTTTAATTTGAATTGAAATCAATCACCTATCGAGTATCGAGAGCTGTAAACTTACGTTCACTTTCAGAGCAGACATGAGAGTTAAAAAACTCCATGTTGCCGTTACAAAGCTCTCAAAATTCCTCACAATATGCATCTCGCTTAGCTTATACATATACGTAAAGCCTCACGGGCTAACGATGATCAAAACGATAACATCTTAATTCTTTTGTTTTTGATTAGGTCGTATTTCTCCCCGTGAGGTTTCTCGAACGTGCAAGTTGTGGATGTCGAGTAAAACGCATATACCATGTGAATATACTACCTCCTAATACATGTAATCCAAAGAAATGATAATTTAATCTTAACTTTCTAAATACTTCATAATATTTTCATAAAAAAAGTTTATAAAAATAATAATGAAAAATTTTAAACGCGTGGTTTGCCGGGGTTATCGTTACTTTAGCCAACGGTCGTTTAGAGCAAAGTTATAATTTTATCAGTCGTGGTATAAAACGAACTTAGTCATTGATTAATAATAATTAGACATTACCTAACATTCTTAAGGTACACTGTAAAGCATGACGTTTAAAAATAATTATCGAGAACAACCTGCGAACAATAGATCACGTTGTTAACGCACACGACTCTCTTTGGAGGTGTTAAAAGAATTTTTTTTTCTTGGGCGAAGAAAATTTTGTTTTCAAACTTTTTGTTTTTGTTAAATTTCGTTTTGAATTTGCATGTGTAAAATGTAATTTTAATGTTATAATGGAAAATGAGAATTTTCAGCAAACAGTGTAGTTGGAGTCGTCCCGTGAAATAATTTTGAAATTTGCGCTCGAAGGAGGTTAGGAAAATTTTATCGGTCGTTTGTATTGACGGCGGCGATCATTTTCATAATTCATAATTTCATTAATTTGTTACTTGAGGCTTTGTCACGATTTTATGTAAAATATTATCAGATTACTAAAAGCTGCATTATCTTGGCAATTATAAGCTCGCCTTAAGCTTTTATAACTGCCTAATTAATGGTTAATTATTTGAACACACATTTTTAGATATCTTATGCAAAGCAGGTTGGTTTTTAATAATAGAGCAAGAATAATTTATGAGTAGGAGCATAATGCTCCAACAATTTTTTAATTTATATAATTTAAAAATTTTTAGTGAACTTTATGTTTATAATAAAATATTAAAGTTAAACGTTTAAAATTCACCTACTCGAAATAATTAAATAAATATTTAAGTTAATGTTACATCGCTGGGAGTATGTTTTTAATTCAATAATGTAGCATAAAGTCCTTTAAAAGCTTCCCGAATCCCGATCGAAAAAAGAGCAGAAACGTTTTTTTTCCTTACGCACAACTTTAGCGATCATTAAATCGAAAAGTTAGTCTTGGAAAAAAATTTTTAATTAAAAAAATCGTCGCTTTTTAATAAACAAACTTAACCTTTTCTAATAAACACATAAATTGTAAGATTTATGTATAAATTAATTAATAAAGTAATTACTAACCTTTTTAATAAAATTCTTCCATGTTAATTATCTCATTAAAATTAACATTTAAAAGAAAAATAAAAGTTAATTTAATTCAAATTCAATTAATTTGTTCGAAATGAACTCCTCTTTTTTATTTTTTTGTATTATCAAGTTGTTTTTGAAAAGCTCTCGGTGCTGCGTAGTTTGAGTTACCTTGTTAGAGATACAAGGCATCTTCAGACGCTGTTTATTCTTAGAGTAAATTTAAAAAATCGATCGGTTTCCTTGTCATGTATGCCATTAGCGAAGCCGCCTCCACCCACGTTGCCTTGGAGACGGGAGAGCGACCACTTTGCAGTTATAATGATGTCATTTACACTTGCCGCCCGCCTCTTTCTTATTTCACCCGCATATGTGTGTGTCGCACTTTTCTTCTTAAATTTTTTATACGCACCCCTTTTAAATTATTTTAATTTTTTTTAAATTTTTAAGTCGCGATGAAACTTTAGTAGGTAAATAATTAAATATTGGGGGTACTTTAATGAGTATGCGGACTCGGAAGAAAATAAGGGATAATTATCGGGGAACACAGCGTGTCATTATACCTCACGTAATTTGATTGAAAATTCGCGGTTTCGCTTAACAGTTCTCCGGGGGTTTGCCTTCGGTATACATGTAATTGTGGTTAAAATTTAATAACATTTTTTTAATTATTATTTTATTACAATAATTGTATATTTTTTGATATAGTTAATAATCTGTTTTATTCGCATAATTATTATGAAAGAAATTCAATTTGTTTGTTACTTTTGTACATGCACAAGATTTGTAATTATTGGAAGTCTGTGCCTGTGCCGCGACGATAGCAAATGGAATTATAGCCTTTGAAGTTGAACACACTTTACTGAAAACTAACAATACTAGACACACATGAAATTAAATGAAAACAATTTCGACACCTACACTAAGTGGACCATCCCAATAATTGCTAATTAGTAAAAATGCGTAATTATGTTAAAAACGTTTTGAAATTAAAATTGCTATCGAGTACTCTTTTATCGCTTATTTCAAGGGTTTTAGGTGTTTTACCTCGTGCTGGAAGTTTATATAGGTTAAGCTCTGTAAGAAACTTTCGAGGATAAGCTACTAAAATCTTATATGCTAGTTTGATAGTTTTAAGATACAAAATTGCAACTTTTAACAATTAATATGTTGCAAAAAAAATAAACTAATTTATTGTTTATTTTTAGATTTTTTTAATCAAATTGGAGTCGTGAATATCAAAGTGTGAAGTTTTTGAAGAGTGCCAATGGTGGACTGGACTGGTGCAAAATAATGCCTCCTCATATGTAAAATCCAATAACATAAATCATTAAAACAATATGTAATATGTATTTGTGTATAAAACCTATTAGCAATAAAAGTCTTGGGTGTTATCAATTTCCAATGCCTACTTAACCATAACAAATAAACCATTCGCGAGTCATTGTGCTTACAGATCGACAGTGAGATGGGCAGACGGACGTATGGAAAAGCAAATATATTTATTTCATTTGTAAAGTGATTGAAGTCTGAAAACAGTTGAACATAGAAAATTGTTTCGAAGCCTTTTTTACTCTTTACGGGAAAACAACACCCGACAACCATGTTTTGTCACGATACCAAAAATGAAAAATATGTTTGGTTGGAAATAAGCTAAATCTTCAACACTAATGGCAAGAAACATGTCTGTTTGTCTGTTCATGTGCCTCTATGTTACCCGAAAAACGACTGTATGGTCGACGTCGACTGATGGTCGAACAGACAAACTGAACAGACAAGCACACATGATGTGTAAATTTAAGCAAAAAGCTTGGATATTACGCGTACAAGTGGGACATAAATATAAAGAAACATGTAGCACGAATACAAGTCTAATCTGCTGGTCGTCGCCTAAGGATGCCGCGTATAAAATCATTACTTGCTCTACTTGAATAATTATCGGTCATTATTTCCCAAATATGGGTTTATGGAAATATTAAATCGTGTTACTCCAACACAGATCTCTGATGGCGAGCGGTAGGGATAAGGTCGCGCAGATTTGGCCACGCCGCTTTAATATACGTTTGCTACTGCGTTGGTGGGAATAAATACCAATTTAGTGATCTGCGCATTCCCACCGTTCGCCAACATAAATCTGTCTTGCAGTACCTATACGATACGAATATATCATTCCTATTGCGCGAATTTCAAACACTCTGTATACAGTGTCGAACTAGCCAGCCCGGCTGTTCAGGGATTGCAGGGGGTTCGAGATTGAACGAGCCCCGAAATTGCCAACAATGAGGATAATAATTAAACCAACACTTTAAAATATTGGGACAGAAACATTGGCGTAACTAAGAGTTAACGGATCCTCTCACAAAATCCAGAGTTGGGCCCCTATCCACTCCCGTTAATAAACATTTTATTTGACGACAAATCGATTTTATAACGAAATTTCAATTTCATCACGATGTTTCTGGGGCTTTATCTATTCTGAGGCCCTACCACAACGTGGGCGAGGTACGACATAGACAACACTTTTTGTAAATTTAATACCCTGTAGATATATTTTATTATTTTTTGAATCTCCATCGAGAACTGATTTCAAAAACCTATTACACTAGGGCTTAAAGTTAGTATTTGTGGAGATACAGATATTTCAAAATTTTATTTTGCAACTTTCAAGTGACAGTTGCTGAGTTCTGTAAAATCATTTGAAAATATTTTTTCCGATTCTGTCTCGACTTTTCAATCATCTATACTAATATATAAAGTAAGATGTTTGTATGTATGTATGTATGTATGTGCGTTACTTAAGATCTCGCGAACCACCGAACCAATTTTAATAATTTTTTCTTTCAGATATAGACCGTACTTTTGGGAGTAACATAGGCTAGGTATGATTACGATATGTCAACTGGGGGCTTAGAAATTAGCAAAAATGTGAGAGAACTCTCAAAAACTAAAATTTAAAACTACGTTATACAGAAATGTACCATGAACTATAAATCAATTTTGAATGCGTTCCTTAATGGTTTCAAGTTACTTAAATTCTATAATTTATTGACACATAAAAATTAATATTTCAAATTTTACTTTTAAAAATCTACTCTAACAAATTCGCCAAGAAATGTACTGCCTCATATTTTAAATAAAAGCGGGTGGTTGTGGGAGCCACGGAGGAGGCGGTGTTGGTAATACGTGGGGGGGCGGTGCTGTCGTTAGTGGTACACGTGTCTTCCAAATGAAATTAAAGCGGGTGGTTATAGGGTTCCCTGAGACGGCGGTACTGTCATTAACGGTGCGTGCCAAAATTGAAATTAAAGCGGGTGGTTGAAGGGTGCCCTGAGGCGGCAGTTCTGGTGTACTCGGTAGCGGCGATGCTGACGTTAATGGTGCATGTGCCTCTTAACTAAAATTAAAGCGGGTGGTAGTAGGGGTCTCTAAGACGGCGGTTCTGGTGTACTCGGTGGCGGTGATGCTGACTTTAGTGATGCACGTGCCAATTCAAATTAAAGTGGTTGGTTGTAGGGGTTTCTGAGGCGGTGATTCTGGTGATATCGGTGACGGCGATGCTGACGTTAGTGGTGCACGTGCTTCACAATTGAAATTAAAGCGGGTGGTTGTAAGGGTTTTTGGGGCGGCAGTTCTGTTGTTCTCGGTGGCGATATCGTGCTGACTTTAGTGATGCACTTGCCTCCCAATTGAAATTTAAGCAGGTGGTTGTAAGTAGGGGTCCTTGGGGCGGCGTTCTGGTGATATCGGTGGCGGTGGTGCTGGCGTTAGTGGTGTGCACGTATTTTTCAAATGAAATAAAAGCGGGTGGTTGTAGGGTGCCCTGAGGGTATTCTGGTGATTCCGGTGGCGGAAGTGCTGTCGTTGGTGGTGGATGTGCCTCCCAATTAAAATAAAGCGGGTGGTTGTAGGGTGCCCTGAAGCGGGGATTTTGGTGAGCTTGGTGGCGGCAATGTTTACATTAGTGGTGCACGTGCCTCCCAATTTAAATTAAAGCGGGGGTTATAGAGGTCCCTAAGGCGGCGGTGCTACTTAAAATTAAAGCAGGTGGTTGTAGAGGGTTTCCTGAGGTAACGGTTCTGATGAAACGGTGGTGGAGGTGTCGTCATTGGTGGTGCACGACAAAAAGCACCTGCTACCACCTTTTTCCTAATAGACATCATAGCGGCCTTTTTTTGCTTCTACATATTATTATCATACATTCGTATGCCCACAAATTTCACAATATCGATTTATTGTTACATTGTAGAGTATGTTGGGCTCATATATACCTAATTAAGATTTGATAGGTTTTGCCAAGGGTTTTTCAAACTAAGGAGCCGCTAAATTAAAAGGCGTGTGGCGTAGCCCACGGGTCCTGCTAGTAATCTCATAAAATAAATTAATAATAACAAGTAACAAGTTAAATTAACAGAAATCCTTTTTAAGTGTAGTAGGATTTTAAAAACAGTTCTCTATAGAGAATCCAAAAATGATAACACGGTGTTTCATTTAGAAAACCGTTGATGATGTCGTACCTCTGAAATAAGTCACCCTGTATAAATAATTTTTGTGTTAAAAAATACGCAATTAAAAATCTAAGTCGACGTGTCCGAGCTACACCTCTTGATGGACACCCTACATAAAAACTAGTATAAAAGATCTCATAAACGCATTAATAGATCTTTTTAAACTTTTGTGTATTCTTTGGGGCGGAGGGGGGTAGTGGGGCCCAGCTACTAAGTTAGCTTGTGGCCCCTAGACCTACATACCAGTCCGACACTGCCTGTATAGTTATGTTTAGGTTCTAGATGTAACGATATCGTTAACTAGCGATTGAGGTTATGTTTCTATTTTGTAACTCAAATTAATAGATATAAATGTAGCTACCAAAAAACGTTAATTAATCCCAATTTTCTCGGTACCTAACGACATATTTATCCACATAAATCTCTAACTTTGAATTAAAAAATTAATACTCAACATTATATACAATACTCAACAGCATTAATAGATCTTTTTAAACTTTTGTGTATTCTTTGGGGCGGAGGGGGGTAGTGGGGCCCAGATACTAAGTTAGCTTGTGGCCCCTAGACCTACATACCAGTCCGACACTGCCTGTATAGTTATGTTTAGGTTCTAGATGTAACGATATCGTTAAGTAGCGATTGAGGTTATGTTTCTATTTTGTAACTCAAATTAATATAAATGTAGCTACCAAAAAACGTTAATTAATCCCAATTTTCTCGGTACCTAACGACATATTTATCCACATAAATCTCTAACTTTGAATTAACAAATTAATACTCAACTTTGTTGGTAACCGACGTCGCTCGCTATCGAATTTAGAAAGTGAATCGCGCTAATAGATTTACTAACCAAAACACAAAAACCAAAAACTTTCAGTTACAAAATCGAAACATAACCTCAATCGGTAGTTAACGATATCACTCGCTATCGAAAAAGTTAGTGAATCCCTATACTGTTGTGGATAAGGAAATTAACGTATGTATAGAGGCACGACATTAAGAATTTATAGAAAAGTAATGCTCGGTTGCATAAGAGCGAATTATATTTTAATCCGCAAATTATATTTATAATCCTTTGATATGGCAACGTTACACACTGAAATGTCAAAGTTTGACGTTTGTAAATAAAAATAAAAATTTGACGTTAAGTTATTTTTGTGTTAAATTGTGAATACAGTTTGTCTACTTGTCTACAGGTTGCCATACCTAAAGCCAGTCCCACATTGTATTTTTTTCATAAAAATTCCTAAAATATAATCATGAAAATTTTTATAAAAACTTGGCGTTATTTGGGTATACCACACTGTAATAATTTGGTAAAAAAAAATTACTGATTGTAAAATGGGTTGCATAACTCCAAGGTCCAAGAAATGCATTTAAGTACAAAAAATCTGCTACCAGACAACAGAGCAAGGCGCACGCTCGCATCAACAACCAATGGAACTCGTCTTTTCATAAAAAGAAATAGAATCGTTTCTATTAATGTGACGTCACGTCAAAATATTTACGTGCAGACGCATAATCTCATAAATACAGTTTTTATAAAAACTTCGTAAATATAGCCGAGCACACTGTAAAAACCAGTTTTATCAAAATTTTTGTCAAAATATTTGGTGCTTTTTTTACAGTGTGAATTCGGTATAAGAATTATGAATCTAATTCTCGGATTAAAATATAATTCGTCTTTATTCAACCGAGCGTATGTAGTGAACAAACATTCAAGTGCAAACCCGTGTCTGAGGTTACCGTGCATTTTTAAAATACCCCAGAAGTATATTACGGAGATGTGCCATCTGAATCGCGAAAATCGAGAATGAATAAATTTCCATCGGCATAACGATACTATCACAGCACGAAAAGCACGTGGGACGATTACCGACAAAGCTCGTTCGTTTCAGATTCTCCAATTAGACCACGGCACAAAGTGCCAGGTTAAACCTTAGTGATGAGCTTCCATAGATAAATAAGCAATAATAATGTATTGTAGGTGCAAGGTTTTCCAGGACTTTCTGAAAGCCACACAGCAAGACAAAAACGTTACTGAGATCAACACGAAGCAATGGGTACGGCTGCTAGAAAATAGAAAAAAATTTCTACGTGTCAGAACCGACTATTGCACTACAGTTTTGACACAAACCAAAGAACTAAGTAGAGCAGCAGTAGACTGAAGGAGCTAATATTCTGACAGGAGCTTTTTTGGGTATGTTTAGGTAAGTTAAAATCAGTGACACACAAAAATCGAAGGTTTTACGTTCCAAAATGACATAAACACTTTTAATAACTTTTTTTACAAACTCTAAAAGAAATACAGAGTTCTCAAAAAAATTATTTTTAGGGTTTTGTTTTTAATATTTGTCTAAAACTAGAAAAAGTATTCTACTAAAATTTGGTGCACTCCAATATCCAATGTATAAATCCAAATCCAATGCAATTATTCAGACTATTTTGAGTTCATTGGAGCAATCCCGAGTCGTAGAATTCTTCAACGCTACCAAGTACCAAAAGAATAAAGTCGTACGCCGCTGGATTTCTTGAAAAAAAATAAAATTTTTTTCTAATTCCCAATTTGGTTTTAAAAAAAGAAAATAATATTTGGTAATTTTTCGATTAGGCACTTCATTTTTGAGATAATTGCAATTTAATCTGTCTAAAATAAGTACCAAAATTATGAATTTATGTTAATATCTCAGACATGAAGCACCTAATCCAAAAATTACAGAATATTATTTTCTTTCTCGAAATTCAAAAAAAAAAGAGACGTATGTTTTGAGTTTTCACTTCACATCATATGGATTGTTGGGACAAAATAGGTAATAGGTGTTTTAATTTAATAATAAAAGTTTTAATAAAAATTGATAATGTGGGAGTTTCCTATTTTTGTAATTATATTTTCCTCAGCAAGTGATCAAATTTGCAATAATCTACTATTTCCTCCATTTCCACTGTCACTCTGTTTATTTTATGAAAAACGACTTTAAATAATATGACGAGATTACTTTTATGAACATAAAATCTCATCTCTCCGAATGAACTTATTTATTTTTAAAACGAAGTTTTTTGGGTTGAATTTAAACTAAAAATCTCATCTTTCCATCAATACTTAATAGATTTCTATGGGTACTTTTTTTTTTTAAAACTTTTGATTTTATTTTGATTGCGAGCATAATTCCAATTTGTATTTAAACGCAAGATTTATACAATTGTAATTTTATGTCTAGAGACGAACGTTTATAGTAATTACTATGCACGTGTAGGATTCCAAAATAAATATAATTACGACTACGTTTTGTTGGATAGTGATCAGTGCTTGATTGATCTATAGCTATAGGTGTACGTACGGAATGGTATTCCTTCATAGATCACGTATCGACGACCATTTATTTGCTTGATCAATTTTCTAAAGCGCGTTATTAACAGTACGCCGGATAATCAAAACAATTTCTCATTATACTATACCTTTGTTCATTTTTTGTAATTGCGTGTAATTTAAAAAAAAATTAAAATAAAATTAAAAATGTAAGATGGTCGATTACAAAAAGAAGTCTGTGCTTTTTTTAAACCGCATGTAATTTCTTATGTAAGTATCTGAATTTAAATCTCGAAAACGTTATTATTTTTGAAAATTGCAATTCGTACTTGCATTCCACGTGTGCTAGTGACAGCCGACGAAACGTCATTAGCTAAATTGAAAGCTGCATCTTACAAAGACAGCGGACCAGTCACGTAAATGACAATCCATATGTGGTTCTTTCCAAGTGAAATATCTGAGCTAGCAGTGTATTTGAATAGCACTCCAGTATGTAGATATAAGGAAAAAGCTAGTTTCGAGTTCAAAATGGGTTGGAATCGATAAAATAAACGGAATCGGAATAACTTTACCTCAATATCAGCACTTTTTATACTTTATTATCAATTATTTGTGATGTCGAAGCCCAATTATTTAAATCCTAATTAAACTCCCTTAAATTTTTTTTAATTTTTCCAAACGCATTTTCGCTGAAAATTAACGAAAAAATCATTTTCTAAAACGCAATTTAACTCATTTTGATTTACTTTTGATAAAGAAAACAGTTTTTTTTATCGACATCAATTTTCTCATATACGTATTAGATTTTCTTTTTAAGTTGGACGTGTCTTTCAAACTCAATAATATTTTAAATAATTTTTTTTTATCTAAAAAAACTTTTTAATGTATAAGGTGTAAAAAAGCTTCTTGCGTTTTACCAAAGCCGGATGCGGCTGTATATGCATGCATTCCAATAAGATTGTCTGATTGAGTCTCTCAAGATGGCGCTGAGTGCAATGAATAAAACATCAAGAGCTCGTAGGGAAATATTGAAAATTGAAAAGAGTCTCCCAGGAGCCGCGATAGACTCAATCGAAGTCGTTATGTAAAGATCCCATATACGGAATACTGATACCATCGATATGTAGGATCTTATACAGGAAGCTGTACGGAGTCACGAGCCACCACCAAATATCTACTTATCTATCCCTTTTAACAACATATTTATTTTTACAAATTACCCCAAATTGCTTAAAATTTAACTTTCAAACGCGGTCACGAAAATTAATAAAATTGAAAAAGTAATAAATTTAAACTATTAATATAAGACCTATTGTCTTTTGAAATATATTGGAAGCATTCAAATATTTTGTAAATACAAAATATATTGCGAATTTCTGTTTTACTTGTGTTGATATTGTAAAAATATCAAATACGTTTTGCTGTTTCAATAAAAGTCGAATTGAAAATCAAGTTTTTATATGTTGAAGTTGAAAGGAAATTTTAGGGGTCTTTATGCATCGCTAAGCGTACCTTTTGAGTGGTTTCCATTAGGATATTAAAACAGAATGCAAATGCTTAGCTTTAACTTTTTATTAATACTTTTTTTTTACCTTTCATGTAATTATATTTCATTAATATTACAATTTATGTTAAAAGTAATGTCATAATAAAGCAATTATTTGAGTAATATGGCACATATTGATGGAATAATGGAGATTATATTAATAAAATTATTGTTCAAGTAGAACGTTCCAATAAATACGTAATAAGGACGCATACTTAGTCCAAAATTATTTGGGTTTTACGACACAACTTCGGTGTGGAGTCGGTGTAGAGAATATTGAACGCCCACGTCACTTTTAGAATGATGCAGATACTCAAAAAATACAAATACATTTTTATAATTTTCCCACTCCCAGGATTCGGAGGGCATCGGAGCTATCATCTGTCACCAGCTACCTCCACTAAAATTTAAATACTAGTAATAAGGTGTTTAAATTTTTGTGGTGGTAGCTGGTATTATAACAGACGATGGCTCCAGTGGGCCCACCTCTAAAAATCGTAATTTTTCGTTACTACTAACGATCATCTACTAATACTCAAGCGTACAAGAGCCATTCTCTATAACAGCGATTCTCTACGTTTCTTAGGGTCAGTTTTTCATTCACCGTTTAAAGTACGTTCCATCTGAACGCCCTTATACGCCTTCAAATTATTCGTTATTGGTTCAGAAAGAGCTTTGTTAATATTTTGTTAAAACAAATTTTGTAGAACCACTGCTCTAGCACACACTCAAAAATAAATATCTTCGAAACTTGCAGCCTAAATCACGGTAATAAATATAACAGGTATCACGACGGGCTAGCTCACCACTCCTAGCGAACTGAGGTCACTTGTGAACAACTTAATAAGACAGAGAAAGCGCATTAAGGATGCTTTTTTTCTTTTTTTTAAATTGGAGAAATTTAAGCTATAAGTTTTTATAAGATTATTTTTATTAACGTTTCGCCAAACATATAGGCTTCTTCATTCATTTAGCCTATATGTTTGGCGAAACGTTAATAAAAATAATCTTATAAAAACTTATAGCTTAAATTTCTCCAATTTTAAAAAAAGAAAATAACTAAAATATTAAGCTAATTAATTGATAAAAAGAAGAATTAAGGATGCTATTGGCACCAATTCAACGCGTTTAATCAGGCATCACAACTATTAATAATTATTTATTTCATTAAAAGCTGATAAGTTATTACAAAAATGCGTTAGTTAGCCGAGGTTTTGCTTTACCTTTTTGCTTCAACTTCAACAACAAGAAAGTCCGTCATTATACCTTCTATATCTATTACTGTGGCCTAAACTAAAGAAGAAACTTGCATATCGGTAAAATCAAAATATTCTAGTCAGATCTGCAAAGAAAATATGTGTTTAATTTTAGTATAAAAGTCTTAGTTGACGTCACTCCTTGAGGGAGGGGATGAAAAACCAAAATCATTGAAAACTGTTGGTTGTTGGTTTTGAAATAAATCAATCTGACTTATTTTTCTCTTTTCAAGGTTGGACTGGGCAGGGACAAGTCGGCAATTGCCGACGGGGCCAAACGCTTTTGGAGAGAAAACCTTTGTGTAAGTGTTTATTGTTTATTGTTTATTAGCACACACAAAGATACAAATGTTTGCATTTATGATTGTCAGCACAAAAATTAATAAATAAAAGAGTTCAATTATTAATTACATTAACAGTTTGGAGATCCAGAAACTCCTTATAGTGATAGAAACCACCCTGCAACAGAATACGCTTAACACATTTTCCAAACTTCGCTGCAGGGTGGTTCCTAATGATCTCAGGTAATTTATTATAAAGCCTGATGCCTATACAGTTAACAGACTGTTGTGTCTTGCTGAGACGATGATATGGCATGCAAACATCATCCCTGTGTCGCGTTTCATATCCGTGGAACGCCGAGTTCTGCACCTTTCTGTTATTTTTCACGTACATCACACACTGGTGGATGGAAATTGAGGGCAGCGTTAGCATATTTAATGTTTTGAACAGAGGTCTACAATGTTCCTTATTTTTCGCAGAGCATAAAATTCTTATTGCTCTTTTTTGTATTTTAAAAATACGTTCGGCTTCTGAGGAGCCCCCCCACAACAATATACTATACGTGATCAAACCGAGAAAGTTGCTATAATAAAAGGTACGCGCCGTTTCGAACGTCGTAAGTTGCATCAATTTCCGAATCTGAAATACAACCTTACCCAGCTTACCAGCAAGGAAATCTATATGGCACCGCCAATTAAGCCTGTAATCTATATACACACCCAAAAGCCTAGCACTGTCGGACGCGACGAAGTGTAGATATAAGTAGGTAAATACCCTGTGGCGTAAATAACGGGCCCGCCAGGCCCGCATTGCGGGAGAGCCCCAGAATAAAAGGAGCCTCTGAAAACTTTTGTAGTTTGTACCATAAAGCTAGCCTTTCATCACAACTTCTAGAATCCAGCTTTTTTTAAAAACCAATAGAAGATAAATTTGGCCCATGTTTTTGCGTCTGACGCTAGAAATGCAAGGTTTCTATTGGCTAAGAAAAAGAAGCTAGCTTCTAGAAGCTGTGATGCAAGGCTAGCTTAAAGAGGCACTTTGAAAAAGTCTATTTTGTAATTATGTATTTGAGAATAAATTTAAAAAAAGAAATAAGTAAATACTTTTCTTTCCTTGTAAAGTTACACAGATGTTTCGACAATAAGCAACTAAAAATCTGTCGGCTGTAAAAGTTTTAGAAATAGTCACAAACGAACCCTAAATTCACGGCGTAAATAAAAGGCTCGCAGGGCCCGCGTTGCTTGATGGCTCCATGATGTCCCAAAAACATGGCTCCATGATGAAATTTCGTTATAAAATCGAATTGTGGTTAATCAAAATGATTATTAACGGGAATAGGTAGCCCCACTCTGGGATTTGCGGAAGGGTTCCCAAACTCTTAGTTAGGCCACTATAAATACTATTGACCAAAAAAACGCGTTACTTTATCAGGAAGTAGCATTTACAGCTAACAGTATACAGGGTGGTAACCGGACTTCTCGGTCATACAGCAATATAAGATTTAACATGTAAAATCACACTTTAGTAATTTCCTGCTTCTAGATTAATTTTACAAAGAAAATATTCAAATAAGAGTTTTAGAGCATAAAATTCTGCGTCTTAATCAATAAACAAAACTAATTTTGGATGCTTTATAACGTCATTTATTTTGAAAATTTCGAAAATTAGCAGAAATAGCTATTACCATGAAATAGGTACTTCAAATAAAAATGATCATTATTGCTGAAAATTAAATGTTCTATGGTTTATGTTTCTAAATATTACTTATTATTAAATAAATTCAATTGTTAAATATAAAATTCAAAACGAGCGGGCGCCCCGTCGAAATTCGACGAAGTAGTTGTAGAGATGAATGTGTTAGAAAGATGAAATTTTCAAAAATTATTATAATGCACTTACTTCCTACACCGATGATTGTTTGTTAATTCATTATTTTAAAAAAAATTATGAAATTGGTAATTTGAAGAAAATAATTAGTGCTGACATATCTGGGGGTCGACCATAGAGTTAAACCTATAATACTACTAAGCTAGTAGTAGCTTTTACCTCTATGGGGTCGACAGCTTCAATTTAAAAAAAAATAGCGGTCACCCCCGTCGAAATCGACGAAGTTTTTGAAGATATGAATGAGCAATGACTATTTTATAAAAAAAAAATAAGAAAACTAACCTTAAAGATGACTAAGCCAAAGAGGGCAACATAAAAAACCGTCTCAAAAATCCAAAATTCACAAAAGCACGAAACGCAATATTAAAAATGCACGCACCAACCTGACCATATCGCGTATTAGAAACGTACTGGTCGAATAAAAGTATTGAAAATTTTATCACCACTAGCAAATGTATAATATGTGCCTTATCGTATAAAACCAAATACTATCTACATTTATTCTCATTTATAATTTTTAAAATTGGATTATTTTAAATTATAAAATTGATTATTTTATTATGTATATTATAAAATATAAAACAATGTATGAAATTAATAATTTTGAGAAAAAAATTAGTGGTGACATATCTGTGGGTCAAGAGCTTCAATTTAAAAAAAAAAATCATCAAAATCGGTTCAGTAGAAGTAGGCTATTATTATATATCAAGAAAAGGCTTAGCGTTTTAAATATATGGATTATTTTGACAGAAATGACGTAAAACATTTGACATTTTTTATTTGCATTTCAAGGCAAATCAATTTCTGCTAATTTGCAAAATTTTCTAATTAAGTTTATGGCGTTATAAAGCATTAAAAATTAATTTTCTTAATTGATTTAGATGCAGAATTTTATGCTCTAAAACGTTTATTTAAAGAGTTTTTTTCTAAAATAAATTGGAAAGCAGGAAATTACCAAAGTATGATTTTACATGTTTAAAACCCATACGACCGAGAGGTTCTGTTACCACTCTGTAGTGGTACTAAAATAAACTAAAATAGCGATTTCTGCGGTCATTAGTTTCTCCAGTGAAAATGGTTGCTTATTAAGGTGGGGTGAAAAAAACTTTTTTTAGAGCTTAAGTTGTTTCTTACTGTGTATAGGGGAAAGTAGGGTAATGCCAACTTTCCGGGTAATACCGACCTAGGCATATTACAGTTACTAGAAATATATTTCGCGAAAGTACGCCATAGATATCTAGGATATGTATTTAAAACTAGATAAGACCATTTAGATTATTAGTTTAGATAATTGCTTTCCTACAAAATCGTGCGAACCGTTATTTCACCTTTGTTTGAACTATTTACTGTTAAATAAATAGGTAATTACACTTGCATAAGTAATTGCATAAATTTCTCAAATGGGTCATTGGAAAGGCCCTTTTGTCTAGTTCGTTTTTCTGTAATTATTTATTTCATTAAAATACAATTAAGGCTCTTTTTTATTTTTTTGTTTATTAACATCTTGTCGGCAATTCCCAACCACCATGGTCGGCATTTTCCTTATGAGTTAAGCTATAGGTATGGTATAAGAGTCAAAGATGCGTTTTTTTGTAGAACTTTTTTTTTAGTTCTTTTAGTTTATTAGTGTTGTATAATATTAGTAAATGGCTTACAGAGCATTTTAAATGTGGTCATAATTAAGGGATGCGTGGTTGGCATTACCCTCCTATTGTCGGTATTACCCGATTTTGGAATTTTCCAAATTTATGCATATTGCCAAAATGTGAGAAGTATATTTGACTATTTTGCAGAAATATTAAAAATAGAATATGTCGAGGACTAAGATAGACGATTTTTTTCTATAATTTTATTTAATAGAAAAGAGATATAGTCATTTGTAAAATGGTGGTCGGAATTACCCAACTTTCCCCTAATCACTGTATTTTTTTTTATTATAAAAAAAATAACTTCAGCCCTCTACCACCTCTAATTTAAAAAAACTATTTTTAATGAAAATTACAATACCAATCAAACACCACTCTATTTTTTCAAATTTTTGATTAATATCTTAAGCAAGCAAGGGTTTAATTTCAACCAGTTATTGCAAACCTAGACTGGCTGCAACTTACCAAAAATACTCTGAATAATGACTTTTATTACACTAAATACATGCATCGAAAGTTTTAATTCGATGGAAGATCGGACAAATTTAACGCAATATAAAAGATGTAACAAATTCTACAAGAAGTGTGGTGCAGAAGAAAACATTTCCCTTATTGACGAGCCAAATTCTGTTTACATTGATGACGTTACTCTAATCACAAGATCAGTTATGCTCACTGGAACCGCATTTTCTCCCATTTTTTGACCACCGAGGTAACTCGTTAAACGTTTTACTCGCTTCAAAAAGCTTCTGTTTTCGATACGTGAATGAGTCTATTGCCAACGCAAAATAGAAATATTTACTTAGGACGTTTTTTATAAGCACAGTAGCGTAACTAAGAGTTTAGAGATCTTCCCGTAAAAACCAGAGGAGGAGCCCCTACCTATCCTCCTTAATAATAATTTACTTGACCACCAATCGATTTTAGAACAAATTTTTATACTAAACGATGTTTTGGGGGCCTTTTATATCCTGTGGCCCTCCGGGCTTCCAGAAATTATAAAATTTATTTTGAACGAGATGTGTTTAGAGTTGTGGTGCAGGAATTTTCGAAAAAATGTGATTTACCGTTATCTCGTTTCCATATGTACGCAATTTTGGTGGTCATCCTGTATAATAAAATAAAGTCACGCCATAAACACAATTTTTACAAGCTATAATTTAATGTTTTAGTAAAATTCAGAGTACTTAATTTAAAAATGAATCTGCTGCAAAATACATACCCTCATCATATAATCTGTTACATTATTAAAGTATCTCACTCATTACAGTTTTTAAAATATTTAAAAGCAGATAAATTTGATATTAAGTACAGAGAAATTTTAAAAAGGTTTTAAATTTTAAATATTATTCGTTATAATTTTAGTTTTCGATCACAAAATTTTTTAAATTCTTTTAAGTTTAAAAAAAAATTTGGATACACCAAATGAGGGTTTTGAAATGGCTTAACGACCTCTAATTATTTCGAGGGAACTTAAGGCTAATGTTGGAGATTTTTCGTCTTCCTTTCAACTTCTTATGAAGCCATTAATATGTGTGAAATTTTTTTGCATTTTGGAATCAGGACTCGAATCGTCGAGAAATGCAATAAAAAAAATTTTTGATTATTTTCTCGATTATAGCTTTTTGTTGGAAAAAGTTAAAAATTAACAGTGCATTCAAAGGCATTCAAAATAAAATAAAATACGTATAATATTAACTTTAAAAGCACCTTTAAAACAGCGAGAACTTGAAGTGCGTTCTAAATATTAATGGGCCTTCCAGCAAAAATTATTTCAAACTCCTGCTGTCCAAACTGCATATTAATGTACATGTCTGCTATAAAGTGAAGAATGAAAATTACTTAATTTAATTGCTATGTTAATTGGTTAAAAAATAATAAAAGAAGATAAAGACTATGCTGGCGCGTTTCATTTGCTTTTGTTTTAAAACGTTGGTGCTCTGCATCAAAAATCTTGAATATAAAAAGTTAAAAAAACGTACATTTGTTTTAGGGTGATTTTTTAAATCACAAATTAAAAATTAAAAAGTTGGCACTAATAGTGCCATTTAGGTATACCATTAAACAACAAAATGATTTAATTGATGTAGCTTAAGGTGGTTCTTATTTTGGGTGTTGTCCAATTTTAACTCCCTCCCCAAAAAAGTTTCGAACTGATCGAAAAAAATCCTGAAAAATTTCTAAAATTCTTTTTCTGTAATTGCTGTTGCCAATTTTAACATAAATGGGACTAGTAATCGTACCAATTATTGAAGAGTATTTTTTAAACTTTATGAAAATACTAGCGAAATTACCCGGCTTCGCTCTCGCTCGCTGGCGCTCGTGGTTCAAGTGATCGTCTAGTCTTATTTTGCAACTTGATACATAAATATATAGCCATTCTCACGTCAAATCTCTATGTTCGATTATAAAATCACCACACGGTGATCAAACTAAGTACGCGTGTTCTTAACTGAAAACTCGAGTGATCTTCATTTTATTTTCTCTTTTTTGTAACAAATTAATATTTCATAAGATAGAATAATCAAATTTACATTTACATATTAAATGTATGTGTTTAGTAAAGCACTAAGCAATCATGTTACATGAGTTGTCACGATAAATTAATTTAATATTAATCCACATTCAATAGGTTCTTGTATTACTTATGTATTAGAAACACAAAAAAATGTCCATCACACAATTTCTGTTTTGTATTAATAATAATATTAACGTTAAGTATGATGGATCATTGAAAAAGTTTTGGAATTTCCTAAGAGCGTATTCGATATTCAAAAGTTTTAAAAATTCTGAGCCTGTTCATAGATTAACTCTATGTTAGGCACTGTTATATCCTGGTTAAACGCCATTAAAGGAAACGAAGACAAGTTGTGATATACCTTATTTCCACAGATAAAGATAACTTTAAAATCAGTAAGGGCTCAATGTATGGCTGGCGTGTTCTCCACCGAACTATCGAAACTCCACATCGAAAAAAAAATATGGCGTCGTCTTTCAGTAGGTATGCCAATATTGAAATACTTTGTGGTTACTGACAAAATACATCATTGGAAAAAATATTACATTAACCGACAGCACAAATTGGTTCTTATGGCTTGGAGTGACCATCGGCTCATGTCTGGACTAAATAAAATCTTGCACTCGATCGGGTTAAAAGCAATCAAAGAACTATATCGTTACCCTAATGAGAATGAGAAAACCACGTAAGTCCAATATTTGGCAATTTTTAGCTTTTAGGGCTATCTGATATGTTAAAGTAGCACTATTTAGCTGTGCAAACCTCGTATGTCCAGCATGCTTCGAAAGTTAGTTATTTAGCGAAAAGCACAACTTCTAACTCCATGCCTAAATACGCAAAACTCGTAATTTAAACATGTATGTCTAATCTTTTTATTAAAAAAACAAAATTTGGCTCAAGTGCCTTAATAATTAATTTTTGTTCATGTCATTAATCGATTTAAAAAAAATATATGGCTATATTAAAAATTATCGCGTGAATCATTTTTTGTCTCTCCTGCAAAACTGTTATTTATGGAGTTACGTAGTTTTCTCATTATAGGGTAACGATATTCAGTCAGTACATAGTATAAAAAAAACAGTATAAACTACTCTGTGTGTAGTGAGCAAAAAACATTTTAACATTTTAGCATTGGTACCTCATTCGAGTATTTTTGAAACGCCATATACAATATACATACATACCCTATACAGCTACCTACTAATTGAAGTTGGTTAGTTATTTATTAAATTTAAATAACTTACAATTTTATATTTGCTGATTTATCAAAAGAAAGAAAACAAATTATAATTAACGATGTAAAGAAATATAAGTTAATAGTAGTATTTTAGAAATTTTTTATGACTGTATTTTCTAACGTTAATTTGTATAATTCATGTTGAAGCAGAGCATTAATTAGTCAGTTATTGAAAACTTAAGTTAGCAGAAAATAATACAAAACTTGCTATACTTATTTCTTATTTACAATTAAAGATAATTATTATAATATACTTGGGACAAAATAAGCTTTTAGTTGGAGATGGTAAAGTGAATTAAATATATCTGACTATACTGACTACTTCAATTTTCCATTCATAACACAATTCCCCAACCAAAAGCTACTATATGGTCTCAAGTATATTAGAACTATAGGTATGTTTAAATGAGGAGCTTTCAATTATTTTCCATTCAATAATTAGATCATTTTGACAGTCTGTTGAAAACAATCGACCTCTTTACAATGTTTTTAAATACCTACACAAAATACGAGTAACCAATAAGACTAAAAAGTAGTGGTTTTATTATTCGTATTACTTATTAGAATTTAAACCAGTGAAGTGGGCTACCGAGGATAGATACAGTCGATGATAGACATTAGACTCGCATAGTATGGGTGCTCACTATTCAAACTTATGCAAACATGTCAACTGGAAGATAAGCTAAAAGCTAGATTACTAGTCCGATCGGATCAGTTACTAATACAGTTACAAGAAAAAAATTTAAGACTGAGGTGGCAACGACAGGAAGACCTAGGATATCCATATCATTTCCTAATTTGAAAACAAAAACTGCAATGAGTAACGAGATTAGTGACCATCAAGATGTAAGAAAGAGCCTGCATCTGGAAATATTGGCCAAAATTTGAAAGTGTTAAATTTATAAAAATAACGTCATTTTCTTCGACAATTTCTCTGAACAACAGGTTAAGGGCGTGTTATCAAAGGTAAATGTATCATCCTAAATGTTATTAAAATTATTAGATATCATTGATACTATAGTATATTATATATGAAGGGACAGAAATGCAGGATTATTCCTTAGGTGTAATTTGTAGCCAGAGGGCGCAGCCCGAGGGCTACATAGCACCGAGGGAATAATGGCATTCTGTCCTGAGATATATATACTATTTTTTACACGACCCAAACAAAATTAAAACGAAAAAAAGTTTTTTCTTAAAATGTCATTTACTAATATTTTAATTGATATAAAATTAATAGTAGCCCGATTAATTAAAAAAATTCGTTGACTTGACAACCGTGAAAATTTATGTACACAAAGTACACAAATTTGGGTTTGGTCGAATTTTGTATTTATGGGCCCAATATTTAATGCAAAAAGAATATATGGTTATTTCTTGAATTATTTCTTTAAAAAGAAATTAGATGGATATTTGCCCAAGAAATTGAAAGTTCTAACAAGGGAACGTTTGAACACCTATTGATCTGAAGCGGATAACTTCTCCAAATGAAGGTAAAAAATCATTTATATTGAATTTAGTACTTAGTATAAACATTTCTAAATCGTTTTAGGTTTGACCAAACTTGAGCATTGCTGGCTCATGGTACACCGAAGAATTGACTAATTTATTCATAGCCGACATTCAAGATGTAGGCCTTTTTCTAATAATCGATAAGATAAAGAATAAATTAACCAAGAAGCTGTGAAGATCTTCGGTTTTTATTCTAGCTGACGCAAGAGCAACTGGGACCAGCTAGCGAATAACACGAGGATAGCGCTCAACAACAAACTGTTGCAGAACGTTAATATTGAGAATTTCATTGACAGCAAATCAGCTATTGCAAAACTAAGTGGCTCAAGTACTGTGATTGTGAAGAATTCAGTAAATTTAATTTCAAATAAAACTTTAGTTTCATGATTTTCCTTCCGCTAATTTTACTAATATTGAAAATGTACCTACCAGTTAATGGTTGTTAATAAAAACTATACTAAATCGATAAAATGCAACGTTTTTCTAGGTTTTTGTTTGCAATAGTAGTTTGAAAATTTAGCTAAAAAACACAAAATTTCTTAATACTGTCTTTATTTTCGACTCATAATAAAAACTCCCTAGGGCAAATTTTTAAATATTATACACCGAGGGAATAAATTGTCATTTCTGTTACGATTTATGTATCATAGAAACCGACAAATACGCCCGGTCGTGTAAAAAATATTTTTTTCTGCAACCGTCTTAAATGACGTGTGTTTTAATACCATTTTTGACATTAAAAGTTGACGTTTGTGTTACTAATAATATAAAAATATCCGCGTTGCTAAGCAACACTTTTAATCCTCGCCTTAAAAGTAACTTTTAATACTAAAATCGTACAGATTTAAATAATATATACAGAAGTCAACTGTTGTATAAAAAATTACACGACTAGGTATTATGGTACCTGTTTAATTCTAATTATCGATACAAAATTAAATAACCAAAAAATGAGTCTGTAGTCATTATTTTCTTTTTCTTAGAAGGACACGGAGTTTTGAAATTTTCTCGATATTTACCCAATTTTTTATATTTAGTGTTGCCTTCACTATTGAATATTGCACCCAGAGGGTAGAGGCCTTCATTTTAGTGGACAGTTCAGAAAAGTATAGTAGGTACGCTTTCCGTGTACAATTTTATGTTTTTCTCCTTAAACCAATCCAAAAATCTGTTATAGGCATATTCGTATATTTTTCTAGATTTATTGGGCAGAAGTTTCGAAACACCTTCTTTTGCACGTTTTAAAATTTCTGGTGGTGTGGCGATTTCATTATCATTATCTTCGTATTCAAACATTTTTGATGAGAATTCGCCAAAATTAACTGTAAATACGCTTAGATTCGTTTAACTGTCAGTTTGACAAAATAAAGAAAATTGCAAACAAAAACCAAGAAGAGTCGATTTTAGTAGCGTTTTCTGATTTCTCTCATCTTAATTTTTATTATTTTAAATTCGATTCTTTCGGTTGCAGAAAAAATAGTATGTCTCATTCGGATTAAAAGTGTCTTTGTTTGGCGCGCTAATTTTTCCATCCGCGCGGCTTCGCTTCGCTTCGCCTTGCAAATTCAAAAATTGCTAGCCAAACAAAGCTCCACTTTTAATCCTAATAATACAATATACTATTATTTAAAAAAAGATTCTTTTCTCCTAAGCCACCATTTTATTTTTTATTAGCAATAATTATTGTTTTGTTTTGTAAAAAGAATAAATCTTAGTTTAGAAAACAAATCGACTTTTCTCGAATAAGACATACGAGCGGGCGCCCCTGTCGAAATTCGACGAAGTAGTTGTAGAGATGAATGTGTTAGAAAAATGAAATTTTCAAAAATTATTATAATGCACTTACTACCTACACCGATGATTGTTTGTTAATTTATTATTTTAAAAAAATTTATGAAATTGGTAATTTGAAGAAAATAATTAGTGCTGACATATCTGGGGGTCGACAGCTTCAATTTAAAAAAAAATAGCGGTCACCCCTGTCGAAATCGACGAAGTTTTTGAAGATATGAATGAGCTATGACTATTTTACAAAAAAAATAAGAAAACTAACCTTAAAGATAAGTAAGCCAAAGAGGGCAACATAAAAAACTGTCTCAAAAATCCAAAATTCACAAAAGCACGAAACGTAATTAAAAATTCACGCACCAACCTGACCATATCACGTATTAGAAACGTACTGGTCGAATAAAAGTATTGAAAATTTTATCACCACAACCAAATGTATAATTTGTGCCTTATCGTATAAAACCAAATACTATCTACATTTATTCTCATTTATAATTTTTAAAATTGGATTATTTTAAATTATAAAATTGATTATTTTATTATGTATAGTATAAAATATAAAACAATGTATGAAATTAATAATTTTGAGAAAGAAATTAGTGGTGACATATCTGTGGGTCAAGAGCTTCAATTTAAAAAAAAAATCATCAAAATCGGTCCAGTAGAAGTACGCTAAAATTAGCGGAAAAGAAGGTCTCTATTTTTATAAAAAAAAAAGAACTGGACTAACCATTGGATTTGGATGTATCTAAAACGTTTTTATGTTTTATGTCAGATTCACGAAAGCTATGAGTTGGGGAAATGTGTTATGAATAGAAAATTGAAATAGTTAAATATATTTATTTAACTTTAACATCGTATAAAAAGAGATAAAAAGCTTTAACGAACGTCGTCTCTACGATTCAAATGTACTTGTCAATAACGTGTAGCAGACACTTTTTAGCTGGACCCCACTCCAGAGCTTTTATGATTCTGACTCTACACTCTACATGAAATTATACAGTATGATATTTAAATAACACATTTTTATTTGAATTGTCAAGTTTTAAGTAATTTTTGTAGCTGTATGCTAAAATAAAGTTGTAATAATGATGTTGTGTTGACGTATTACATGATCAAAGTGATCCCCATCAGAATACTTTCAAATTAACCGATAGGTGTCGGCCCTTAGTGATTTTCTCGAATAAGATATTTAAACTACGAATAAATTTTAGTTCTAAAAAATTACTCTCTGTGAACATGAGAACTCCAATTGTTTTAAATTAGAGAGCAGTCTTATCATATATAGTTTAATTATAACTCAAAAATAAAAGGTGTTTTTAGATTATTTTGATTAACGAGTGGCTCTAGTTCCTAGAAGGGCAAATTAATAGTTTCTTAACAAAAAAACTAAAATTTAATAGCTGAATTAAAAATCTTATTTATAAAAGATGCTCCCATAAAATGTTTTTTTAAGATGTAGAAGGTTTTAGTTATTTCATACAAAAAGCTCGGTGATACCAAATCAACTCCAGTCCAAGTGCAAAATCGCTGGAAAATATTAGAACTAATTTTTAAAATTTACAAAATTTTGTAAATAACCTGGAATTTATTTTTAGTTGATGTCAATTGCTAACAGAAGATAGAGTATCTAACTAATCAATTTTTATACACCTAAATTTAATCTCTTTAAAACGACACACAGTCATGTGAAATTACATAAAAATTAAAAAAATTTCATCAAATTAAATAGATAGGTATCTTGCATTTTTAGCAAGTACTTTGATATTTTGGACTCTTTCTACCTTCGATATCTACTTTTGACTCTCGGTATCGCTATTCTATACCATCTAATCCCTTAAGATGTGAATGTTTCGCCCAGCGAGCAGCAAAAAGTTTAAAAAATACCCCTGGAAAATGAACTAAAGCGTTTTCAAGATTGCGTTTTGATTGTTTTGAAATAAAAATTAAAAATTACAAAAAACTAAAATACTGCTCGGTATAAAGCCCTTATAAAGTCGAATACATACAAGTAATCAATTTTAACCTATAATTGTAATTTATCAAATACGATCACCTTATACATTGTAATGATGAAATCTTCTACGATGATGAAAACGAAAAAATTTGAACACACAAAATGTACATTTTAAGGGTAGTTGAACATCCCTACAATAATTACACAATTTGCAAATTGTTAATAAAATGTTCGTACGCACAGAAACACTAACGATAATGAACTAAATTTCGATGTTTAAAATACAACAGAATTTGATAAGTGACGTATTATCTTTAACACATTTGTGCTTTATCCGCAGGTGCGATAAATATTGAAACAAGTACAATTTAACGTAAATTTTAATTCGAATAAATTTTAAAAGCAATAATTATTTGATCATTTTTATAATTAAACAATAAAGTTAAAATCTGGCAAAGACGTTTAGCGTCACCTACCGTATCGTATTTACCAGGCTTTGGTGGACTATCAAAAATATGTACCCTTATTACCCTATGTACCTTATGTACCCATTGACTTGGTGATTGCCTCGGATGACTCACTGGTAGGGGCTTCCGGGGTAGTTGATTGTCACCTGTCTGATCATGAATTGGTTTACTGTGATGTAATCACAAAGCTCCCGGTGCCCGACCCAGTGGTGCTTCTGTATAGGAATCTTAATGGGATAGATGTGGACCAGTTTGATACCGACTTGAGAGCTTTGCCACTCCAGAATATTATTCGCCTTGCTGACATTAATGTAAAATTAGAATTCTTTAATAACAGTATTCTTGGACTTTTTGACAAACATGCTCCTTTAGTGACACGCAGAGTTGGTAAACGACAGCCACCGTGGCTAACGGATAATTTAAAGTTGCTTATCTCCTTGAGAAATAAAGCCAAATCAAAATTTAGAAAAACCAGAATGCCTTGTCACTGGGAGTATTACAAATCATTGCGTAACTTCACCAATCTAATGTTGAAAAATGAGAGGAAAGCCTATTTTAATTTTGCTTTTACTACTAATGATAGGAATCAATTATGGAAGAGGCTTGCTTCTCTCAGCATCGGGAATGCAAGGGAGGTGGCAGTGCCTGATTTCTTGGCCGATGTCAATGATATTAATGACTACTTTGTTAATGGGGTCCCTAAGGTTGGACAGCGCCAAATAAGTTCATTGAATATCTATAATAATGATACCGTGAGTAATGAAAGCTTTAACTTTGATACGGTTGATAATGAAACTGTGTACAGGATCATAATGAGCATTGGGTCCAGTGCCACCGGTGGTGACTCCATTAGTATAAATATGATTAAGTTGTGCTGTCCATACATTGTTCCATTTATCTCTCATCTGCTTAATTCTTGTATTTTGGATGGGGTTTTTCCGCATTGTTGGAAGCACGCTATTGTTAAACCCATACCTAAAAATAAACATCCAACTAGTGTGAGGGATCTGCGCCCAATAAGTCTGCTTCCGGCCCTTTCTAAGGTGCTGGAGAGGGTGATGAGTGCACAGCTATCTAGATTTTTTGGTGAACATAACATTTTACCTGCTAAGCAGTCTGGGTTTAGGAGGGGATTCAGCTGTACAACTGCACTGCTTGACGTTACGGATGATATACTAACTGCATCTGATCGGGGCGAAATCACTGCTTTAATCTTACTGGACTATAGTAAGGCGTTTGATTGCGTGGAGCATAACCTGTTACTTGACATCTTGCGTTTTGTTGGGCTTGGAGATGTTGCTATTTCGCTGTTTACTGACTACTTGGGTGGCAGAACTCAGGTGGTGGGGTTGAATGGTGAGGTCTCTGATCTTCTGCCGGTGACTCGGGGGGTGCCGCAGGGGTCAGTTTTGGGTCCGTTGTTGTTCTCAGCTTACACCTCTCACTTCTTGAAACGCATAAAGCATTGTAGTGTTCAGATATACGCGGACGATACGCAACTGTATCGCTCCTTTAGTGTGGTGGATTTTAATAAGGCTGTTGAGGAAATTAATGAGGACCTACAGTATGTATATGATGTCTCTGCCGAGCACTCATTAAGAATCAATCCTGATAAGTCCGCGGTCCTTTTGTTTGGTAAAAAGAGTGTTTGTGAGGATATGTCTAAAAACATAAGAATTGCTATAAATAACGTCCAAATTCCAGTCCTAAATAAATGTAAAAGCTTGGGACTTATTTTAGATAACACCTTCCGATTCAATGATCAGATAGCGGGGTACATCAGCCGAGCGTATCTTTTCCTAAGAAAGTTGTATCCGCACAGATCATACTTGACCATTGATACTAAGAAAAGGGTTTGTGAGGCTTTCGTTTTATCACAATTTAATTATTGTGTGCCCGTCTACCATTCAGCGATAGATAAGGTTACAGTTAATAGGATTCAGAAGGTTCAAAACGCCTGTTTGAGGTATATTTATGGTATTAGGAGATTTGATCATGTGTCACATAAGTTAGCTGATGTTGGTTGGCTGAATATGCGGAACCGAAGAATCTTGCAGTGTCAGTGTCATTACCGTCGGATTATCGATGATAAATCGCCTCCTTACTTGTATAACAAAATAAAATTCAGAACCGACGTGCATAACCTTAATACACGCTTTAAGGGTCTCATATCTCCACCTCTGCACTCCACTGCTTGCTTTGAGCGATCGTTTTCCTTTCAGATATATAAGATGTACAATAGTCTCTCAATGAATTACAGAAATTGTCCTATGCTTCGATTTAAAGGTGAGTTGAGAGCGGAAATGTTTCGGAGGCAGTGTGGGGGTTAGATCGCATTGCTTCTAATGAGAGTGTTGTCTATTGTGAGCAGATTTGATGATAGTTATTATCTGTGACTTGCAGCTACATTATGTATATAAATTCGTGTAATAGTTAATAGTTTTTTATCTATGTACAGGGTTTCGACTGCCCGCAATGTTTACTTACTAGTTTACTGGTTTTGTAGAATTTTCATAATTTATTATTATATTTCAAGGTTTAGATGGAAGAACAGGGGCCATAATTTACTTTATGACCATCTGAATCTCGCCTTGGGGTTGCCTTTTGTTGATATTTTGATTGCTGTTAATTATTACTTATATGCTTGCTTACTGTTGACTGAAGGTAATAAAGTTTATTATTATTATTATTATTATTATTAGTGGGAAAAAATTTTAAATTTTGAAAAATCCTAAATAAAAAGTAGTAAATGAGATATTAAAGTTTGAATCAAAGACTAAAGAATTAAAGAAGTTTGACGTTTTTTAACAAAATAATTTGGAACATATTCTATGTCTAAAAACGTCAAATTTCTTTTTTCAACCAATCTTTTTTAGTCCTGAATTCAGGACTGAAATTAGTTTAGTGGCATACAGGTCCAAGCCCCTCCCCCATGCAATTGGTATCAATAGATCCCTTAAAACGTTCTTTTCGTCTATCTTGGTGCTCTGGAGTGTTTTCATTTAAAAAAATTGAAGTTATCACCGCACAACTGTTTTGACAAACTTTGAAGTCTTGCCAAAAATAGAAGTTATTACTTATTCATAACGTTATTCTCCACGTTGGGGTGCATATTCCAAACCAACCATAGCTTTCTTTCTGTTTAAGTTTTTAAAAACAATGAAAAGATGAATTAAGAACTCAAAATTAAAACTTCTCATTCTACTCAAAAGTTTGTAAAGATTAAAAATATAGTTATGGGGTAGTTAATTTAAAATAAAAATTCTAAGAATTTTCCAATGTCAAAAATCGCATATTTTAAATTATAAAAATTTGAAATCTTTTAAATAAGTCATTATTATAGAGGTGAGTACCTTCGAAATCAATCTCGACCTCTTTTTGGCAGAAATTTCATCTATCTATGAGTCCAATATTTTAATGAAACCAACCTAAATACAATTTTTGAGGATTTGAAGAGAAAAAAATGCGCTTGAAGATTAGGAAGTTAAGGAAACATTAAACAACGAAAATGACCTATGCAGGGCTACATCAACCTCTTATAACATGCACTTATATACTTACTTTTTTTAAAAGAAACGCTAAGGTCGAACAGGCGTCAAGTTGATGTGGGGGCTCCAAGATTCCAGTCTGATAAAGTCTGAGAAGAATAGGACGCAGCCAATGCGCTTTAACGAAAATGTGTCTGGTAACATTTGGTCGCGTCAATTTTACAGATATATAGAGAGCACTCGCTTCCTTCATCTGTACTACATAAAATATTGGCTCCGCCCTATTCTTTTCATAAGTTCCGGACTATCCTTTAGCTGTTGTACCATTAGATCAACAAGACCACAAATTTGTTAAAATTGAAATTATTAATTTGGGGGTCAAATTACCGACTCTCGGAGGACCTGATCTATGTCGAAAGTGTGAGTTTATTTTTAAAAATATCGTGTAACTTGATTACCTATTATGAAAGTTGCACAATACTGTATTTCTGTGTGTAAAAAGTATTTTAATTAAAATTTCTATGTACATAGTGTAACTCCTCAGTTAAGAGTTATAAGTAAAAAAGTGAATGAATTCTCTTGTCGACTTCTTTTTCTTGATATAAAAATAGCAAATAGTGGATACTCACTACATTCTATGCACAAAAGAAGTGATAAATTCAACCAGTTTCCGACGTATTTATGTTACACGACATAACTGCAACAGTTGATAAGGCAATATCTCTATCTTTTCTATGTTCATCACCTACGTGATATGCTGATGAGGATGGTATCTACTAAAGACTTTTATAATTTTAAAAACTTACCATTTAAGATGTTTTGGCTTATCTCGAAGAAATGTGGTCGGTAAAGACGAGTTAATAAAAAGACAATTTTATGATAAACTATTTAGTTTATTTGACTTTCATATACACTCACAAATTGAGATGCGGCACAAGCCGTAGGATACAAACATTTACCTATTAAATATTATTATTAATATTCATGATTTGTAATGTAAAAAAACCTAAAAGATTTGAACATTTTGTGCATTAACTAAATAAATATTTTAAAACAGTCCATAGGTAAATCTTAATTTTGTTTTTCTTTAGAATAATTATAAAATACTTTAAATCGAATACAAAAATAAAAGCATCGATTTTAACAATAAAGGAGACAACATAAACTGAGTTTCGAAGAGAAAAAAAATAATTTGAGAGCTGAGCGCTTATACGAAGTATCTCTCACACATACGCAGTCATTTAAATTACCTTAAACTAAAAAATTTATATTTACATCACATAACGAAAAATAAATTATCTTAGTGTTTGTTAAATTTATGCAAACTTAATCTAAATCACTGTTTCAAGTCTTAGCGCAGCGTAAAATTAACATTAGCTTTCGCTACAAAAAGCCGTCTAAAAAATAGTTTATACATCTTATACTTTATTTAATTTAAACGCTAATGCCTTGGTTGTTATTCGGTAATTATATATTTACAAAGATGCAACCAAACAAATGCGTTATTTGCGATACACACACGTTGCATTGAAAAAATATAATATATTTATATAATATATTTATATACTGGCTATTTTACATTTTTTGCCGGCAACATTTAAAAAAATCATATATACAAATTAACAGATTATTATAAACAAACTAAACAATGGCCGACAAATAGGTGTAGGGATAAACTTCACGCGGAACTAAATAATATTTTAAAATAATATGTGGGGAGGGTCCAAATAAACGTTGGCCAAATAATAATAATAAAACACGTATACATAAATAATACCAGTAAAACAAATTCGTACAAGAAAAAGTAAGTAAAAGTATAGTCTGTTCCACGAAACGTGTATGCGTGGAGATTTCGTAAACGATAACATATGCAAAAGTGGTTGAATTATACAAAATGTACCTTAATGTTTTAGAAGTTTATTTTTTAAATTGTTAATACGGCCTTTTAAGCATCAGAGAGAGAAAAATCAAAATTCAAAGTTTCGTTTTTTTGACTCTGAGGACTAATGAGCTTTCGATACCAACAGTTTCAATAATTGCTCTTTTGTTACAAAATAGTACATTTTTGTATAGTTTAACCAACATTGTATTTGTGTATCTTCGCGTACACACGTTTCGTAAGACAAACTGTAAATAAATGCATGCAAAAAGCTTTTGTTAATAAGAAAGGATGGATTGTAAGGATTTTTGTATATTATTAAAAAGAGGATGCATCTTTGTAAACTAACAGAATGGAAGCAATATGTATGAGAGAGTGTTAATATTAAGCTTATTAATTTAATCACATTACCTTTTTTTTCTCAAAATTACACAAAGTCGAAACACATTTTTTTACTAATATTATTTAGAACAATAATAATTAAGAAAATTGAACACCAACAGAAATAACAAGGGAGTGAAATTGAGAGGTATCCAAAATATTTGTAAAGAAAGAGATAAAAAAATAGTTTTTTTATCGAAAGAGGATTTTCGTTTTTTTAGTTTTAGAGCATTTTTTCGTAATAATTTAAATTTCATCATAAAAGTTGTTTTGTTAGTGAGATTCTATAGGTTTTTCAAGAAAAACTTGAGTTTTTCTTTTTCAGTACGATTCTTTTGTATTTTCTTTTAAAAACACATTCAAAACACTTTTTTTTTAAATTTGTGGTGTATAAAATTAAGATCAAACAATCTTTTAAAAATGTATAAAATTTAAAATTATTTCTGTCTTTGTGTATGCTCTTATCATCAATAAATTGCGATATGAAGTATTTTAGGAACCACGGTTACGTCCAGCAATGCTCGAAATTAACAAAATTATGCAATAACACACACTAACTGTCCTAGTATATAAAGTTGCAATAATTAATAATATAATATGAATAGTAATAATAATCGTGTTATACGTCAGAAGGTGGTAGCTCTTAAGACTCCACGTGTCACATTCACTTAGCATTGCTAGTTGCGAGCTAAACCGGAGGAGTTAGAACGGCGCTGCTGATGTACGATGAGTTTTTTAGGATGGATTAAATAGTTTCTTTTTTTTAATTTATTAGTCATAAAGCGCACCCGCAATATTATTTATTTATTATTAATAAGTATTAATTTGATAATTGAGAAAAGCTCGGTGTTTCGCGTAATAAAGATATGTGGGGTGTCGCAGCTTGCTCCGTTCTAATAATCCCGGAATCGCGCTATTTCAACAATCACACTTAGTTCCAAATAAACTCACTAAAATGCGAGGCAGGTTATACCGAAGTATTTCCCAGTTTTGAGTTCTTTTGGATACGTAACCTAGATTATATTTAAAATTTTAAATATAATTTCTACTACTATATATACGTACAATGCCGGTGAAAACCAACGTTAAAACATAACTATATTATTACTTACTTAAACACCATATAAGTAATCGATTATTAGCAATTAGTAGGAACCAATTTTCATTTTTGCTGGCATGAAAGTACCAGATATCTGTGGTATGACAGGTGATTCATGAAGCAAACGCGTGGGGCTACCCCGCGTACCTTACCAGCTGATATACATATACATTTACTATATATATGATAAATACAGCATTTGTTTTTTTATTAACTTTAATAATGTGTCATCAATAATAATAAAAGTTTTTGTAGTAATAATTTATAGTAATAATAATTAATAAAAAAGTGCTCCCGTCCGATTTTGCGAGTAGTTGTTAAGGAACTGTCGGACGAGAGCGAATAGGAACTTGTTTTACTGGGTTGCCATAATAAAGGCCCGGGCCCAGCCCCGTGCCTGGCTGCGGGCTTTTTTGGACCCTCGCTAGAGTGCCGCATGCAGTATATCAACTACATCTCGATAGGAACATTTTTATGTCGTAGCTTGTTAGGCCGGCAAACCGGCTTAGAAATAATCGTTTTTTTTTAAGGAACTCTTGCGTCTACCCTACCTATCTATGTACACTCTACTCCGGCCAACAGTATATTTTTTCTTAGGCGACATTTGAAACACTCATTGTCGTAGTAACTATACGTTGCAATAGGAATCATCGGATCTACTCGACTATACAACATTTATACAACTACACTGACACATCTACGATATAACGTTTAAAAATATAGATCAGCTGTAAATATAAAGTATTATATTTAAATTGCTTATTAAGTTTAAAACTGGTAGTTGGAGTTCATAATATTCATTGTTCTTAATTTATTTAAAATCCAGAACACCTTATATAATTTTTCAAATCGAGTTCCTATGCGTTTCAACCGCATCCGATCACACACGGTAGGAACTGTACGATTATGATTGTAAGAAAAATTAGATCATCGTGGGTGTTGGGATGCGGCCGATAAATAATTTATATTTTTTTATACTATTATTATAATATTTGTTTAAAGCAATATGCTTCGACAAAAAAAATTAGGCATGGCTCAGTGTCCGGTACTCGTTAGAGGTTGCGAAACATCGTTGGGCGATAAAAATCGTCGTTTTGCCGGATCGGATGGTTGACAAAAGGTGTTGGAATTAGAATCTATTGCTCGAGAACCTGATTCTGGCACAGCCTCCTGTGCCGCTCGGGCCGCTAAAAGAGTTATCTGGTTTACTACGTCTTCCATTTCGTGACTTAACGGCGATTCCGAAGGTGGAGGAAGAGGCAAACTCACCTTAGCTATTTTAAGATGACTATCACTTTCGCAATGTCTTCTAAACTCGAGATAAGATTTGAAGCGATCGATTCCACAATGTTTGCATTCGTAACCGTATTGGACTATACGAAAGGCTCCGCGATTTTCTAAATTTCCCGCGAAACACTGACGCTGATGTACGAGCAATTGAGACTCTCCCGGAAACGCTACACGACACTTTTTACACACAAAACACACTTCAACGTCTATCTCGCGACCTGGAAATTCCCCCGAACGCGTAGTGGTCGGTTCGGGCATTCGGACAGTTGTTACTCCAGGTTCTGGATTACCGACCGCCACTTGTTCTAACACCGAGTTTGGAAGCGGCAAAAATGACGGTCCCGAACCCGTGTCTAGAAGTAATCCTCCAGTTCCTCCTGAAACACAAATAAATGTAAATTAATATTTTTTATAACCGGTTAAAGTACGCTATAAACTAATAAATAATCTAGTGGGTGGAAGTAAAATCTGATTGAACATAATTAAATTAAAGCCTACTTATATAAATTACTTCAGATTAATACAAATAAGGTGTAGTTTAAGCATATAAATTTGACATATTTATAACGTAATTACCGAGTGCGTGTCTTTTAACATCGTCGATGATTAAAACTATTCGGTTAAGATGTAGCCGAGGTGTTTATCGATGATTTCGATTATCGGGTATTTAAAAACCATAAGTCCATAACGGACCCATTAAAAATGCTCCACACGTTCCGAAATAAATAAAGAATGCCATTAGAAACGTATGCAGGAGATAAAATACTTGTCAATACATTAAATTGAACATTCTAGAGAGTGGGTCAATAAAATAATGTCGAAAAACAAGAGTCGTAATAATCTGCATTCGGTTATGTGGATAACTGGAATCAAGGCAAGCCCAATGTAACACAGCCTTGTATAAATTTGTATCCTCGTTGTGTCTTAGATTGAAACTGATTAAAATGTAGTTAAATCGCGGCCCACTCAATCACAACAACATTTATTTTGGTGACGCGCTCAAGGATCATTGACTGTCCCGTAAACGAACCCCCTTGTACATAAATCACAAGATTAATTGATTTTTTTTCTTTAATCATACATATTACATTTTTATTTAAATTTTTTTATGCATAACATTACTCAAAAAAATGATAAAGTTAAATTATGGCTCCAACGCACAACCGAAAAAGTGTTAAGGCAAATTGAAAAATTTACGGTTAAATATCTAAAGTTTTTAATTGATGCTTAGGTAAATTAAAATGATTTTCTTCCCCTGTGTAGCGAGTGGTTACCTAATTGAAAGTTATTTTTTGAATTTTTAATTCCATTTTTAGTTATTTTTTAAAAGAAAGTTAATAATAAACAAGAATAAGAAAAAGAAAATATAAGAAGTTTCAATAATGATTTTCTATAAAGCACAGGGATTCTGGACGAAGATATTTTATAATTCAGAAAAACTGAGCGTCGGAAGTAAAAATCCATATCTCACCCCAAGCAACCCTCCCTTCGCTATTATAACTCGCGGAGCGAAAAAGTAAATTTTAAGAAACCCTCGCCCTTGCGTTCCAGCCGCCCAATTTCATGTTAAAAGTTTATTTTAAGAAAATGGCTGAATTTAAAATTGGTCAGATGCAATTAAATAGGCAATTTATTTTTTATGTGACTCCGGATTTTTTAATCAAACCACGATATAATTAAAAAGTGGCTCAAAAGTAATTTTGCCAGCAGTTATTTTGTTGTTATGATTCTTTACGTTTATAAATATTTCAGTAGTTTGGTTATGAGATTTTTTTTATAAAAAATAAATTGTGTCGGAAAAATATATATTTTTTGGAGGATATTAAAAACGTTTGAAGATTTTAAGTACGAATGAATGTAACTGGAAATAATGTAACAACTTGCGGATTTTTTTCCCTCCAAGTTTATTTTGAATGGTTTACATATTTGTACCTACACTTAAATTTTGTTAGTCATAAAATAAAAATCAATATTATATTTATGTTCTTTAGTCAACTTTAGCTTTACAGTCATAAATAAAGCAATAAAGTCTAGAATTTTTTTTAAAA
Source organism: Malthinus seriepunctatus (assembly GCA_963924605.1). Taxonomy (NCBI): domain Eukaryota; kingdom Metazoa; phylum Arthropoda; class Insecta; order Coleoptera; family Cantharidae; genus Malthinus; species Malthinus seriepunctatus. The sequence continues at coordinate 56,471,543 of OZ004600.1, forward strand.
GAGAGACAACCAGAAAGTGTGTTCGGAAAAGCAGAATAATTTAATTGCCTTTGGTATATAACGAGAAAACCTCGTACTACAACATTGTGCAGAGTATTACATATAATTTTTTTCTTAAGACCTCAAAAAATATCAATGTAACCTTTTGACAAATCACATCAATTAAAAAATGCTACAAATACAGGAAGATGTTAGTAGACGGACATGACATCACAGCTAATTGTAGTGTGAACCATCCCTAATAAAATGCAATTAGTCAGTTAATAGGGATACACTAGTTAAAATAATTACATACACAATTTACACGAATTATTGTGTTGGAGGCGTTGTAATCTCTGCTATAATTGCTAAGCAAACGAAAGGATAATTAACTGCTTACGCATTTAATTGTTTACATAAACCCAAATACATCACTCAATTTCCACCAAAACAATTTCCATCCTCTTACCATACAACAAATTAAACCATCTCCTTAAATAAACCGCTTTAAATCTTACAATATTCAAAACAATGTGACACTTGTTAATTACCAAGTTAGGGGTGAGAGAAAAGCTTTAAAGTTTAACCCTTCTTTAAGGAGCAACAAGTGGCCGTAACAAGGGTAAACTGCGATGTTAATTTACAATTAAGTCAAAGCGGTCCTTGTTGGCTAATTAAAATCCATTAAAGGTTAAGTGGCGAAGTTAATTCGAGAAAAATTAACTTGGGTTGGTAATTACGACGAGTTTACTGAAAAACTTGAAGGAAAAGAATTAACATAATTAAGTCGAGCTGTAAGGGAAGCTTAAATGAACGCCCATTTTAATGAACGTAGGCTTTTCTCTCTCGTAATTATTTTTTCAAACATTTAAAAATTTTCGATTACCTCGCGAGTCGGATTTTTTAAAAAAGGGACGCATTTTCTTTTTAACAAAAACTCAAATAATCAATTTTTGTTTTCTTTGCCACCGTAAGTATTTAGTTTGAAGGTGGAGATATAATAAAAGTATGAATGCTTATTGAAACTTTTTTTAGTGAAAAAGGAATAAAAAAAAGGAGGAATATTGAAGCATTACATTTTTTTGCACATATCGGAAGTAAAGAATTTCCAAACGCGAATGAAACTAATTCGATCGATACTTTAAACCCGCGGGTGCGTTTAATGCGTAAGAAGCCTCATTTCTCGAGGGTGCAGTATGTGCGTGACTCATTTTTTCAGTCTTATTAAGGGGTGGCGGAATTTCCGTACATAAAAAATGCAACCCCGTATAAGATATAATCGAAAAATTACTGAAGATATAGACTTGTGCCAATGGGGACAGCGTGCGTACTTATTTATGTTGTTTGGAGGGCTAATTTTATCGCTTTTTTAAAGTTTTCTCGTTACAGTTAGTTATAGTTTATTTAAAATGATTATATTTTATGTACAGTAAAATATCCGACCCTGGCTTATTTACTAATTACGCAATTAAAATTAAGCTCTTTTTACTGACCTTTGAAACAATAGAGGCCAATAAGGATCCAAAGTCACATTGAGAAGGATCTTGCACTGAAATATTGAAAAGAAAAATAATAAAACTCTTATCTAAAAATTGCTTAATTAAATATTATGTCAGGGTCAGATACAATATTTGTACAATAAATAAATTGATTTAAACGACATAACAATCCTTATATAAGCTTTCAAAAAAATTATTAAAAAAATTATCTTAAAATTACATTAAATTAAAATATTTACTACTAAAAATGAGAAATGGTTTCTTCTATTAACACGTTTCATGATCTACAAAAAAAACACATTAGTGAATGATGGTTACTTAAGTGTTGCTTCTCATATTTCGATTTCGTAACATTCAAAGAAAGTGTAAATTTTTTTTAATTAATAATTAAAGGTGTCACGTAATTACTTCCACATACAATAATAAAGAACTTTCTCAATTTAATAATATCGTTTAAAACAAAAGTAGTTCGTTTCATGTAATTTTAGTGATGGGAAAATCGACCGAGCTCTTATCCTGTAACAGGACTTGTTATTATCGTCCATAAATGTAAAACTACAGCCACACAAATCAGATGATCGATCTAGAAGGCTTAGAAATGTTTACAATAGAAAAATTTCTAACCCTTCTCAATACGACTTTATTTTGATATCGCTCACTCTATTACAAACTACTGAAAAGCTAACTCGGAAAACAGACGTTTGTAAAACGTTAAATTTACAAATAACTACGTCACTTTTGGGAGCACATATAAATACACGTAGGAACACCTTCCAAAAGTGGCGTAGTGGCATATATGCAGGATAACGTTTTACAGACATCTACTAAAGACTACTAATTTATTACTTCAACACTATCGAAACTACACCTAACCTAACTTTGATGTTTATTTATTTTGGGCTCATTTTTGGATTAACGCATAACTAATTTATAATGGAAGTAAGAACTGAACGGAACATGTAGATAGCTTTACAGCCAATCGCTGGACAAGACGTTTGATACATTGGTGACTTCGAGATACTATGCTCAAAATAGACCACCCCCCAAACTATGTAGATAAATGATATCAAAAGACATGTGGGAGCGAAATTTATACAACTAAACTAGTAGAGAAAATATAACAATGGAAAGAACTGGAAAGAAGAAGGCGTACATCCGACAATGGATGACCTGAAAATGAATGAATTGGTATAGAATTGCTCTGAAAACAGATCGTACGTTAGAAAAAAATTCGGAAAGTATCCGAGCCCTTTAACGTAATCTGGATAGCCGCTATGACGAACAATCGACTAGGATGAGTCAAAAATTATTCATTCACCTAATGGCCCTGTGGATTATGAACTACCTCCGCTATCCCCAGACAAATGTCCGCTATCCCCAACTTAAATGTTCAAGTTATCAACAGAAGAAGTGATTGTAAATCCACAAATAAAAGCCTGAAGTAGACATTTTTGTCAGAGATTATTAAGGAGAAGCTTCAAGTAAAACCTTTATCACGACATTGGAAATTCACGACTAAAACCATGATGATTATTTACACCCTTAAACTAGCCTTGCACCACAGCTTCTAGAAGCTAGCTTTTTTTTCTAAGCCAATAGAAACCTTGCATTTCCAGCGTCAGACGCTAAAAGTTGGTTCAAGTTTAAATTCTGTTGGTTTGGAAAGAAAGCTGGCTTCTAGAAGCTGTGGTGCAAGGCTAGCTTCAGACTACCTAGCTAACGCTAAGCTACTACCCTTTACTCTTCTCCCACCAATTTTTAAAAGTTTCTAGGAGAGGGGTAGAGAGTAGCGTATCGCTAATAGTTACAGAATCTCAGCACAGGTTGCTCTAAAGAAACTTAACAGAACACTGAAACTTAAGAAAATTGTAGAGCGGTGTTCCGAAATGGAGACGAATGAAGTCCTCGTTCGAAGAAGAATGTCAATTTGAAATTAGTAACCCTGGTGTAATCGAGAGATCATTAAATAAATAGATCCGGAAAGAGGCTTAGCTGGACAAGTCTATTTTCGAATTGCGTCCCTGTGGGGATGGGGGCCACGTTAGGAAACACTGTCTTACGGCATAAAACATCCGGAAGGAGGGTTAGCAACCGTTGCCTATAAGAGTGGTGCAAGGCTATCTTTAGACTATTCAGCCCTGGGATCATGTAATTATTAGCGATACGTTAGCTAACGCTAAGCTACTACCCTTTACTCTTCTCCTACCGATTTTTAAAAGTTTCTATGAGAGGGGTAGAGAGTAGCGTATCGCTAATAATTACAGAATCACAGCACAGGTTGCTCTAAAGAAACTTAACAGAACACTAAAACCTGAAAAAATTGTATAGCGGTGTTCCGAAATGGAGACGAACGAAGTCCTCGTTTGAAGAAGACAGTCAATTTAAAATTGGTAACCCTGATCTAATCGAGAGATCATTGAATACATAAATCCGGAACAAGGCTTAGCTGGACGAGTTCATTTTCGAATTGCCTCCCTGTGGGATGTGGGCCCCACGTTAGGAAACACTGCCTTAGAACATAAAACATCCGGAAGGAGAGTTACCAACCGTTGCCAATAAGAGAAAATGCGACGAAAACGAAATTTTGACAAACTAACGATGAGTCATTCATTTCGTCGAGTTTACAATTATCATTGGCTGTCGTGATCTTTCCTTATAAGTAGTAGTATAAGCAACCATTTCTATTGGAGAAATTGACCGGAAATCGCTATATTTACTCGTCCATTGCGATCCATATTATTAGCTAAATGGCTTTTTCCTGTTAGAGTAGCGGCTATTTATTCAATGCGAGAGATCGCAACTACTTGAAAGTAACAAGCAGAAGCATAGTTAGTCCAAGAGATGGCAGCACGAATGGTAAACAAATAAAACATCTCAACAGAACTCAAATGGGTCGACTTTTCGTTATTTTTCTTTAGGATATCGTGAGAAAAAGAAATTTGGTTGAAAGTTGTTTGTATTTACAGATTCTCAAATTTTAAGGATTTTTACTATGAACAAACGGTACCAAAGACCATTGAACAAATGAGTCAGAGAGGCAGCAAAGTAACAAAAATTTTAAATTGTCCCATAAAAAAGGGCAATATAAGTTATTATTAGTGAGGGGACAATATTAGTTTTTTAAGCATTCATAGAAGTTTATTGGGTTTATTTAACCAGCGATTTGAATGGAAATTTATTTTTTTCAAACTGATCCTATTAGTGCACGATCTTCACATTTTCAACCATAAACTCAAAATAAATTATTTTAACTTTGTTAAATAGAATCTTAGTTATTTTAGCACAGGTATAATGGCATTGTATTAAAGTAGCCCCCTCAAAACATTAAACTTTTGAGAAATTGGAATTTTTCATTGTTTACATAAATCCTCAACCCTATTGTTTACATGTATAAGAATTTAGAAATTTCATCCGACATCCCTTAAAATGCACACTTACAAAAAAAATTCATTGTTCATTCATTCCATTGTATAATTTTATTTTTCTACCTGGAGCGGTGTTACAAATTAGCCGAATCCTTGCAACACCCCCAAAGTTTAACCTAAACAAATAACTCGCACCGTGCATCCGGCAAGATTTGATGCATCCGACTCGTATTTCTTTAATAAAAACTGTGATAAATTATCATATTTTTCTTTATTATTTTTTTTGTAAATTCTGGGAAATTGCAAATAGGTAAACTCACATTTTAAGATTAATGAAAGTTTCTTACACAGGTTTCGTGAATAGAAGAAGAATTCGAAATCGCGTTTGTGTAATAGCGAGAGACAATAAAAAATAAATTATAACCAAACCTTTAAGAGGACGTTACGTTTATTTAATACTAGTTAATCATGCAACATTTAAATATAAAATGCCCCGTACGAGATGGTACAATAGCCCAGTACCCCCTTAGAAAAACTCATCCCTTTAGCAGGATAAACTTAACAACCGATTGAATTGTTGCGATTCCACCCCCAATCTTTAAAAATAGGAATCTTATTCTTTTGTCATGCCATGCCATTGTGCGATGTAATAATTTCCAAGATATTAATCATCTTTTAATTGTAATTTTTTTTAAGTATGAGAATTTCGTTAATGGCGTTTCTTTTTATTTTTTCCCCTCCAACAAAAAAGGTATTTATAATTTAAAGCAAAATATAATTATTAGATATAAACAAGACATTGCGTGTATTGCCAGGAACATTCGTTTGCTTAACGTATTAATATTACAACTTGTAAAACCTAATATTTTATATAATTATATTTAATTAATATTCCAGATAAGGACGGTTTTACAAAAAGAAACTATACCACAACGTATTGTGTAGTAAATTACGAGAAAAGTAAATTAAATATGAAAGGAAATAGAAAAATTATCGATCAAATTTACTTATCAATTATTTTAACTGTTTGGATGGTTTGGGGAAGAAGAAAAAGTATTTTAATATTAATTTTTAAAAAAATATTATAAAATGTATAACTTAGTTACCGACGCTTTCAAAATGACCAAAGTTAACTAATAATTTAAGTCCATAAAAACTGGTATCATTGTTCTGCAGTAATAAATTTAAAGTTTTCACATTAAATCCTTTTCAATTCTGAGCTAAATTTTTTGTGGTCGGAGATTTAAGATGTAAAATAGAATGAGCTGCATTTCTTTATATTCAAATTAGGTGGTATGGGTATAAGGATGAAGAAGATTGGGTTTGTTTCAACTTCCAACCACTGGCTTAAAATCAAAACCACTACTAACAAAAATTCTTACCCTTGAGTTTTCAGAAAATATATTTAAAAATCAGACATGTAAACAAAAACACCCTTTGAAATTTTTTTTTTTAATTTCTTCAAGTTATTGAAATACAGGCTTACAAAGTTAGGGGTTAAAACTTTGGAATCGGTAGTAAGCATATCAATTTTGATTTTTGGGAAAAAATGTCTAAGTAGGATCATTACGTTAACAGTTTCATTAATCATCTATTTAAAGGGGATTTTGGATGGAAAAATTTTTTTTACACATATTATGTATAAGGGCTATGCTACTGGGAGATGGCAAACACCTCGACAAAAGATTTTTAACAATAAAAATGTTTCCCCGTCACCGCTAAATAAGTGCTGTATTATAGAAAATTCGCCCTTATTTTAAGCAGATTTTAGATTTTTAATACAAACAGTATCGAAATTCTATTGACTGAACCAAGAGCAGATGTTTCAAAATTAATGTAAATTGATAAATGTTTTTCATTACGAAGGCAAAAATACACAAAACAACCATAAAAACGTGTCTATTCGTCCCAAAATTTTGGGTTATTCGAGGAAGGTAATCACAAAACCATATTTTTACAAGTAATACCTACTATAATTGTAAACTTTTGTTCTGAAGAATCTTAAGTCAAAGATGCCGCCAAAATTCGTTTCATTGTTACATTTTAAAATCTAGGATTAGGACCGACCAGTTTGTCCTTGAATTTATTAAACAATGCCATAAAGTATTGTATCAAGGATTTACAGTTTTAAATTATATGTATTTATGGTGCAAATGGCCCATTTAAAAAAGATGTGCGTTTATGAAACCCGCACCCAAAAAATAGGGGAAACGCATTGATAAGATTTAAAATTCAAACTAACCCTGTTTGTAATATTTCATTTTCCATTTAAAAAATCACCCTTTTTTTATTAATAATAACGAATTGAATTTTTTTAAATAGAAATAATAAATCAGTTATTTTCGATACACAATAGCGAATGTAGCTAAAATTTCATTTTGGGGTGGATAAAGAGTGTTAATTTTAAAATATTGGAATATTCGAAAAATTTAATTAAAATTCTAGATGATTTTGATAAAGATATCGTGATAAATGATCTATCAAAATGCTCAAAGGAAACGTGCGCGCTTTATTAGCATAATGAAAAAATATTTGAAAAATTTTTAGCGATAATTTTTACCCTTATACAATATAAAAAAGATTATTGGTTGTGTGGTCTAATAATAAAAATTTTATATATCCATAGTTTGACCTGATCAGAAATAAAGAAAGAAAAGAATAAAGTTTTGTTAAATTATGAGACCAATTTTTAATACATTCGCGTGAGTATCGAACACAATACTACATTCCTTGGCAGGTAACTGGACAAAAGACGGATTTCATATCTTTTGTTACTCTTCTGCAATGTGTGGGTGCTCAGGTAGGTAGAATGTGTACTCATTCGTATTCACCATGAACACTATAATACCAGTAGCTGACTAATATTAGCCTATTTTTAAAATTATTTCAATAATTTTAAATTTTTATGAGAGACACAAATCTTTTTTTCTCAGAAATTCATAATTAAAAGATGCCAGCTTTTAAATGATTGTTTTTAAGCTTTTCCATTTTTAAAAAGAGACCAAATAGCCAGATAACCTCAAACAGCTACCAAGAATAGTGTACAGCGTGCTCGAATTCCATAATGGATCGCTTGGACTTATTTTCTATATCCAAAAACTGGATGGACTCTATTTCAATGTTGCAATGATTGCATTGGAACCACGGAAAACTGAGAAGCGATTTGCGAAAAGTACACTTTGATCGTCACTAACTAGGTTTTGAGGTTAAATTTACCAAAATATTGACTAATTTATCACCAACCGCATACGTTGTGTGGGTAACTCCAGAAGCATCATCATAATCTCAATTTTTAAGAACGACTTTTCAGGGCAAAAATGTTTGATAAACTTTGATGGGGTCAAACTTTACCTAAAGTTAATGCATCTTCCAGAAAATAGAACATATGGCGAATGGAATAGGTTAGGTTTGTTAGCTCGAGAGAATTAATTGAAAATGATTTTAGCCGAAAGATTTTCTCAAACATTGCATGGTGGTATGGGATGGTACCTAGTGCCCCAGGTACCATCAGAAGACCGTATTATGCCTACCATCCATTGTTTTGGAGAAAATGTGAAAAAAACTACCCACTGCAAGATGTGACAGTAACTATAGTGGGCCTGGTAACATAAGGTTGATATAGCAGCCATGTTAAAACAAACGCAAAAAGACACATTTTTATTCCACTTAATCTTGAAAAGTGAACTATCTATTCGTGAACTTCAAAAAGTATTTTGAAGACAAAGGTTCAACTTTGAACACCCGACCATTCCCAAGTGGAAATTTCACTAATAATTTTTCAAAAATGAGCTCTTGAAATAGCCAAAAATGTAGATCATATTTCCCGATGCTATAACCTACCCCCCAATTATACAAGCTGAATCTCTTGGAATAGATCTACGGCAATGCCTAGGAAGGAATTTGAAGGGCAAAACAGTCTACATAATGTCGGACAGCCCAAGCTGCTACTCAGCAGCTTGAGTTTGGCTCAAAGCTATTGGCTTTGAGTCCTTGATCTATGTGCCTGGCAATGCCTAGAAAGGAATTTAAAGGGCAAAAAAGTCTACATAATGTCTGACAGCCAAGCTGCTGCTCAGCAGCTTTGAGCCAAGATAAAAGCTATTGGCTTTGAGTCCTTATTCACATAGGGAATGCAGACAGTCGCTCAAAACTCTGGAAAGGGACAACAAAGTTGCCCTTCATTGAGTGCCAGGTCACGAGAGAATTGAAGGAACGAAATAGCTGATGAATTAGCTAGAACAGGCTCAAAAGCCCTCCTGCTCAGACCAGAAGCATTCTGTAGACTGTAGAACAAATAGAAGGGCAAAGATCCAAAAATGGGAAACTGAGAACAAAAATTCTCCTTGGAAAAACGCACCAGGACAAAAACAGTCGAAGAAATTCATTAAGTACTCGACCACGAATGCTGAAAAGCTTCTTCTATTATCAAAGAACGAAATCAGACTCATCACGAGTTTGTTTACTGGACACTGCCCAGTGAGGTGCCACCTCAAGCAACTGGAAGTAGAAGATAGTGAAATTTGAAGATTCTTTGAATCGGAGATCGAATCCGCCGAACACATTCTCTGCAACTGCGATTGATTGGCTCGACGATTGGCTAAAACACTTAGAGCGGGCTCATTTGACGCCTGAAGAAGTGAAAAGCAAACTTCTCAGGGACATTCTGCGCTTTGCTGGCAAGATTGAATTCCTGAGAACAGAAATACGAGTAGGGTTAAGAACAAATGATCAATACTACTCGCAGTTCTGTGGGGCTTAGAAGCCAATCGACCCCTGGAGTACAATACAATGCTAAAACAAAAAAATTGAAACCCCCCCTGTATAAACTTAAGACTACTAGATCAAAGTTAAGAATATTTTCAGGTTTCATGAACGTGAAAAACAGTTCAAAAAAATTTCAAATGAAGAATTGTTTGTTTACGATTTTTTTTAAACTTAAAAAGCATAAAATTTAATAAAAAGATTAAATTTAAATATTTAAATTTATTTTTTTATATTTAAGCAATAAAAATAATTTGTCTCGAAAATTATTAAAAAGAAATATTTAAGTGAAAAGTGGTAGCGATATTCGGGTAGCGTAGAGCTGTGTTCGTTTGCAATCTCAAGCGTTCAGCCCCAAGGCGTACATGGAAAATACTTGAAAACGAAAAAATACAATCTCCCTATGAAGCCAAGCATGTAATGAATTTTAGCGTCTTCTTATTCGTGCCCGGGTTTGTAGAGTTAGGCGTCGTCTACAACGTAAGTGTTTCGTTTGATACGTCTAAACTCTTTCGAGTTCCGCTTCCATCACCAAGAGTTATAACTAAATCCATAAATACGAAACAAAAATTTAAAAATAGTTTAAATTATAATTACACACTTAAGCATCGACGTTTTTTAAAAAAGAAAATAGTATAAGGGTTTGTGGAAACTCGTAAGTTTTGAAAGAATAAAAATAAGATTTTATACTTGGCCGAATTCTTTTAAAAAACTATTTTATATAGGAAAATTCGCATAAAAAGTAGATCGTTATGCGAACATAATTAAAATTCGATCCTTTTCTGCTTCTCAAGACGAACCTTTATGAGCCCTAGCAATTTTAATTCGGTAGCTAAATTGTTAAGACAGACTTTCCACTCTGATGGTGATTAAATCATTCGGTTAGTTTAACAGAGCCCGCTCCTACATAAGCAGCCGTAGGCGAAACTAATAAAAGCATCGATATTATTAAAGTTATTGATTGATTAACACAACTTTGTTTTGCAACCCCTTCATTTTTCCAATTCATACAAACAAATTATTTCCAATTGGGGTGATTTTTTGTTAAAAACTCAACAAAATGTTTTTAGTGGTGTTTTTTTTAAAAAAAAAGCTACAACAATAAGAAGTAATTATCAAAAGCCATTTATTTCAACTCGCTGCTAAATTACATTCATGAATCTCGGTTTAACAAGGGAGTTTTTTCAAACTGACACATTTAATTGTTACCAAGCAACTACAAGGCGGTTGTATTACAAGAGATACAACGTAACGAAATCCAAATTAAGAGTCAAATACTTATAACGAGGGGTGATTTAATTCGAGTATTAGGATGAAAAGTGAATGAGTTGGTAAGAAAATCATTCAATAAACAGTTTTTTTGGAGCAATACCAATTTATTAATAATTCATCATTTCGGGACTTGAGGAGTAAATATGTATGGAGGTGTTGGAGAAAATGTCGTTAAAAGGAAGAAAACAATGGGTGGAATGAGCAATTGTTGAAAATATGTCCGCTCCAGACAGAGTGGCTCCGTTGGTGGAGAAAACGTTTGTGTCCAGGCTCGAGGCAAGATGTAAAAGTTAAACGAAAACAATGGAATCTCAACAGCTAATTAACACTCCACGGCCAACTTTGTGAAGAAAAAGAGATGCATTCGACTTTTTGTCGCTTATCCAATTAAAGTTGATGCGCTTAAAATTCAAATGATTGAACGTGTAATGCGAAATAATTGTGTTAAGATATTTAAATATTTGATTGCGCGACCATGAAGATAGGTACATAAGTATAGACGTAATAAAATTAAGATAATAATATTGAAGGAATTATTAGCATATTCTCATTGTAAATGTTGAGTGATGGCGACAGCATTAACGGACTGGTTTGGTCTTGGTTGTCGATTTGAATATTTAAATCTGTCACAGCAATCCTTTTGTCTGGCCACAAATAAATAAATGCATAACTTTAGAATTGCTAATTATTGAAATCAACATGGCCGGGCTGTCAAAACAATTTATTTTTCATTTTGTTCGAATGAAAAATTCAAATGTATAACTATTTGATATTCGAGTTGCGTATAAAAAAGGTCTCGTTAATTTTCAGCAAAAGTTTTGTCCTTTAAAGATGGTCCGAGCTTTAAGTTTTGGTCATTAAAGTCAATATTTTCTTCCCCGCGTTATTGATGTCTGACAGTTTGCATCAAGATAGACGTCTACAGTTGACGAGTTTAAATCTTTGTCTTTCACAGAATAGGCTACGGTTTTTTACTTATCTTGCCGAAAAAAACTTGAAATGCACTCGCATTCACTTTTATTTTAGACTATCTGATTGTGCGCGCCTAAAGATATTAAATGTCAGTTTAAAATGGTAGCTCGCTCCTTTTTATTCTCGTCTTCTTACCGACAAACAATAAAGCGGATTTATTTTGTTTTCCAAATCCAAAAATTGCATAAAATTAGTTTTCCGAAAGAACAAAACGGGAGAAGACCACCCTCTTCCAATTACGGTCGAATAATCTATAGTAATTTTTTTGCATGGTGGAAAGTTTAATCAGAAGGAAAGATTCGGATTGGTGCTCGCACCATCTCTAGAAGTTTACAAGTACAAAAGCTCATATTTAATTATGAAAGTTATGTCACTACGTGTCTGTCGGTTTAAATTGAAAATATCGGTCGACATGCGAAGTTTGCCTTAAATAAAGAAAATAAATGACTGTAGTTCTTAGAAGATACAGAAAAGAAAATCAATTATACACTTAATTTTTCCAAAGGGAAGCTTTTACAATCACAAAACGCGTTGTGTACAGAAGCAATATATCCATCCCCGAAGCTTCAGGCAGGGCTAATTGGAAAAATAAAGGTGTACGGCGGAGGCGGTACCGAATTGTACATGCGCAAAACAAACCAACCCCCAAGTGGAGGCGGCGAATTTTGTGCTAAAGGACAAACCGTGAGCTTGATTACAAATTTAACACATCAACTCGTTACTGCCCTTGCGTTTCGTATTAACTAATTAAGTAGTTCTACTTGCATCGGCGCAGCTTACAAAATTATATAAAAGCGAACAGAATTTGAGGAAAACCATAAAATGTGACACAAACGCCTCATAAAGTTTGAGTTCACTAAATGATATCGTTGGGCGCGTGATAACGACTGTGGTATGATCAAATGGCTATATAACAAGTCATAACTCTGTTAGACTATGCGGAATAGTGATTCTTGGAATATTCGGCATTCTTTAGTTACAGACTAAGTTTATTACCAACAAAGATGCTCTTCGCTATGTTCAGAATTTACTAGTAACACGACTTATTGGTCTCGTTTCTCTATACGTGTTTAAAGCACAAAAATTACTCGCACCTACCCTAATTATACCCACACAACAGAAATACTAAATAAATCACAATATTTACAAAATTCGACAACCAATCAACTTCAAATTTGACTAAGTTAACAACCAACAAAATTAAGTCCCTACACAATTTTCTTTAACAAAACAATCGATACACGAACAAAAAAAGCGAAAATATAATATAATAAAAAAAGAAAATATGTATAAACACAGCTGAAAAACCCCCCACCAGTCCGGATCGATAACTTTTGACGAGCTCCTTAAAATGATACAGGAAATTCGAGCTTTCCCTTGACCTTTTTTATACAACACACACACAAAAAACTTAATTACCGATTTAAATAATGGGGACTTAGAAATACGTTTCAATAAATAGACATTAAGACCCTTAAGATTTAGCCTTTGAGAAAGGACAATTTACAATTCCTTTGAAAAGATAAATGCGCATAGCTAAGCGTCAATTCGATTTATTTTAGAGACAATTTAAGCGATTTAAAGAAATGGTCCTACTTAAATAGGGGTAAGAGTCGAATATAGCAATACTATCGATAGTAAGGCAAGCAAAGTGGCAAAACTCTTTAAAAGATGTAAAAAAGTATTCTATTCAGTTGGTCCACCGTCTCTAACTTATCCTCGTCCAACTTGAATTGGAATATTTTAAATTCTGAATTCGTTTTCCATTTGGCAGGGGAGGCTCGCTTGTATGGACTACGTCGTGTAATTTTTTAGCTAGAAAATTTAAATTTGCACGGAGGGATGTATGTGTACGTCACGATCGACAAAGAAAAAAATAAATATAAAATTTGGGTGCTTGTTGGAAAATTTTTGTTTTAAACGCGTCGTCCAAATTCATCAGGTGGGATTAACTTATAAAATATTTTAATCGGTATGTTTTGATTGAAGGTAATTTTTAATGACCGCAAGAAATTTTTTTCTCTCCCCATCTCTCTTTCTCTTTTTGTTATAATTCGTGTCGAAATTTCAATTAAACCTCCCGTTCTCGTTCTCGATTCTGATACGAATTCCGTAAAGAATTTCCAAATATAACTTCTTTTAAGGTACATTAAACTCGGTTTGAAGTTATTATTATTTATATTAACATCACTTTTATTCACGAGTAACGCGTTAGGTTAAAGTATTATAACTTTTTTACGATCGGACGTTCATATTAAACACCTGCGCGCTATTAAAAGTTGTTCGAACACCTCCCTTGACTTGTTTGGCCGGCCACAGGCAGAATAGTTCGTAAATAAGTATAGTATAATTTATAACCTGGTTTGAATTTAATTCATGCCTACCTTTCTTTGTCTACTCTCATGAATTTTTAGCATTCATCTTATTCTAGTCTGAGCGTTGTAAATTATATTAAAGTATTGTAGTCTGTAGTTTAATTTTTAACGTCTTAAGTATTGGTATTCCTGTTTTTACTCTTCTATCTGTGTATGTACTTGTCGTTTCGTCAATTATACAAATGAGTCACAATTTTTTTCTCAATAATTTAAAACGATGATTTACTCGCAATAATAAGGGATGCTTTTAACCGTCAGGTTTCATTAAACTTGAGATTTCTTATCGGATAATCAGATCTAATCTATTACTTCAACAACTGTGACTCGAAGCTAAAATTCTTTGACTGTGACCACTTGTTTTATAATAATGCATATTTCATATCACTACAGGGTGTTCACGTTTTATTTCATATTAAATTCATTATCTTTGAATCAAGTTTTTCAATTTCCTCACCGAGCGATAAAAATGCGTTCCAAAGCTGACACAGCTTGTAATTTGTTTTGCTTCGACTTTTCGATTTTTAGTTTGTACTTAGAATCGTGCCTTTTCAATTTCTGGCTCTCATTTTCACATCGTAAAATTAAGATTTGAAGTAATGTTTAAAGTATTGGGCGTGGTCATCGGATTGAGCAGCGGACAAGCACAGTAATCAGTAACAGAGTGGAGATGTTTGTTAGCGAAGCAAAGTTTATTTGGTTGAACTAGATGGGTTTGGGAATTAACAAATGATAAAAAAAATCGGTAATTCGTTGCTCGTGTGTTACTGTCTGTGTCTGGCACTTAGCGTTCTGATCATCCGCTGAATGTACACACAGCTTAAATATGATTTACACAAGGCCCAGTAGTTGTCAGCACTTTAATTCGCTGCCAGTGCTTGATTAGGTAGTTTGATAACACGGTATATGATTAGGTGTACAGGTTAACGCTACCCCGTTCAACGCTGATTCTTTATATCGCTCAATTACTATAGATAGCAAAAGAATTATGGTACATTTCTAGAATCACCAAGAGTAGGGCATCATAATGTATTAAAGTATAACTAGTGGCCACCCCCGTCGAAATTTGACGAAGTATTTGAAGATATGAATGTGTCAGAATAATGAAATTTTCAAAAATTATAATGCACCTGCATCGATGATTGTTTGTAGTAAAATGCAATGCACGATAGGCGTGTCAGTTATTCAACGTGATCTAACGTCGCTGAAGTGGGGATATATGAGATAGTATTTAACTGTGACAATTTATTATTAAAAAAAAGGTATGAAATTGATAATTTAAAGAAAAAAAATAGTGCTGATATATCTGTGGGTCGACTGCTCCGATTTAAAAAAAAATCATTAAGTTCGGTCCAGTAGAAGCATGCTGTAATTACCGGTGAAAAAAGGTCTTCGCGTTTTAATTAAATATATGGATATGGTAGCCATATGAATGATTCAAGTTGTAATGTCATTTTCTTCTTTTTTGAGCA
This sequence comes from Malthinus seriepunctatus, assembly GCA_963924605.1. Taxonomy (NCBI): domain Eukaryota; kingdom Metazoa; phylum Arthropoda; class Insecta; order Coleoptera; family Cantharidae; genus Malthinus; species Malthinus seriepunctatus. The sequence continues at coordinate 56,487,235 of OZ004600.1, forward strand.
CCTTGACTTTTAAACTTCTGTGCATACGTTGGTGTTCTACCGCAATATAATGATAAGACGCTAACGTATAGGATCTACAGTTTAAAGTGACTAAGTCACTAATTTCATAAGTTTCAATACGCGAAGTGGTTTGTCGTTGCCTTCCGAGAGCTGGTGCCGTAGGTATACATAACATAGGTCTAAAACTTTAATTTCATATTTAGAGTTTGGGATTCCAACTTCAAGATACATGGAAGATGCGTCGCGCCGGTGCTCTGGTCTTTAATACACCACAGCCGCTCTATATTTAACAGTGTTAAAATGACGCAATTTAGCACCGTTTTGCTAAAACGCTTTAAATTCTACAGGGTGTCCCGCGAGAAATCTGTCAAACTTTAGGCGTGTATTCCTTAATAACTCGCTAACCTTTCCGAATTGAACTTAGGTTTATCCAACTCTTTTGCTTAGAATGGCCTAAGAAATACACTCTTAAAGTTTGGCAGATTCCTCCCGGGACACCCTGTATAGGTACGTATTCCAACCGGATTTATTTAGATGTGCAGTGTATACCCATAAGTCTATTTATTCCTTTACAGTCTAAATAAGTTCTGGAAAAGATAGTCGAAAAGCGAAATGCCGTAAGGAGCCAATTTAGGCGCTGCTGTTGCAAGTTGCAATCATGTAAAATTTTCCGATTTTTGTATTTTTTGTAAATTGAAGCGGAGTTATAACAATTAATAAATGATGTTGTAGCGAAAATCCGTAAAGCGAGGTACCAGACGGACCGATATTTGTCGTTCTTTGTTTATATTGAAGGAATAAAAAGTCTTTCAGGAAATAATCCTATTTTGTAAAAATTTTAGTGACCTATCTAAATTCAGACAGTTTGTTAAATGAGTATCAAGATTGAAATCACAGATGAGAAGAAACGAATAAAGAAACGCCTACGCCAACTCCGCTTGTACGAATTAATTCATAGCTTTCAAATGGAGAGCAAGGATTTTATTTTCCTTAACAATTGTCCTCATTATTTTAATCTAATTGTTCATTTCTCTTTTATTTCATAAAATTATAAAAAATTTACAGTCGTGCCTGCTGAAGACAGTTAGTAAATTTAAGGGAGCGTGTATAGAAGTAACTGGTCAGTATGTAGGGAATATACAAAATTGTGCTAAAAAGTTAGCAAATTGTACAATTATGTAAGTAAACAACAAAAAATTGCAAAAGTAACCCAATATAATCAATAATCATAGACTGACATGAAACAAAAGCATGGTTAATATTCGAGAACGCTTTGTATTTGACTTTTGTTTATTTTGTATGTCAATTTTCAAATTCTTCGGTTTGCTGGAATTCGATGTAATTTTGATAACTCTGCACAAAATTTTGAAAGTAATATTTTTTTTTCAGCTCAGGACGAGTTTGCCATCGTACTGCAAACAACAAAAATGAATGTTTACATTGAAGAAGAATTTCCGAATTCCAGAGATGACTAGATATCCTTCAGGCTGCACAACTTTTATAAATTTTCAATCATTGTGATGTATTATTATCTTTATAATTGTCAGATGATGTTAATCTTGTTATGTAAAAAATTTATGAATAATTAATAAAAATGAATCAAAAATTCCATATTACGTACATAAAAAAGGGGATACGCGCTTGTACGACCCCCATGTGGTATTTCAATGTATTTTGTTATCCTAGGGTTAAAAAAAAGCACTTTAACAATGATGTCATGTAGGTAGATGATACCCTTGTAATAAATACCTAATTTTTAAATTCTTTTTGTTGCTATAAGAGGATGCGCAAACCTTGGAGATATTGGATGAACATTAAAAATGAGCGTGTGGGTGGTAGATGTTAAAATAAGCACATTAATAAACTACAAAACAAGGAAACTTTATAAAAATGTTAATTAATGATTAAAATTAAACTGTTTATGATATTATTTAACATAATGGTAAATTAAGAAATAAATTAAAACCAAAATCTGATATTTGAAAAATAATATCTTTTTTAAGTAACGGCGAGTGAGCTACACGGTTATATTTTGCTAAAATTTATTTTGAGCCGTTCCGGTGTAAATAGTAATTTTTGTTAAGATTTGCAGCTGCTCTAATGATAATTGATGCAGGTATAGAGGATGACATCCCATTTTTCGTTGTGTTCTTGAGAACCATTATGCGACCCCCAAAAATATCGATATAGTCAATTCAATTTTGTGTGACGAAAATTTCAGTAGATATATTTTTTTAAATGGATCATAAGAAAAAAACTTTATTTCTCCATATTGCAAGAAGTACCTATAATAAATTTAATATAACCGTAACAAAAAAATTGCAAACGTACAAGGTATACAAAACCAGAAAAACAAAGAGACGTAATACCATCTTTAGTTTAGCAAAAGAGATGTGAAGATTCTAGGCGGAGTTTCAGAATCATTCTTCTTGTACAATAAGAACATGTAGAAATTTCTATAGCTACTGAACTACACTCGACCATTGGTTAATTGAAAAACTCGAGTCTATATAAATAAACAATTATCCGGTTTTCTTGAAATATTTTATTTCGATTTGTATCTCTCGACTCCTTTAAAACCCCATTGCAAATTCAAACAGTCGGTCATATATAAATATTTACAAAATTTCAATTTTTTTTTCAACTCTAAGTGAACTTGATTTGTTACCAAAATTGGTATTGCAAGGTCACGATGCAGAATCTCGTCGGGTACAATTAGAATCCAAGAAAGCGAGTCTTGCATCTGGATAACTTTGGTGACCACTATAATTCACTCCGTGTCCAAATCAGATTGCAAAGAATTTCGCGCAATTATTAGTACGAAAATAATTACAGTAACGCTTTAACATATGGTAAAAAACGCACGAGACATAACAATGGGGAGCGTATCGACAGGGTATAGACGTTATTTTTTATGCGCTCGAAATAAATCCCCGTAATTGTGTAGGGCCGCGGGTGACGCATTTCCAACACACATAAAAAACGACACATGCAGTGTCTCTACGTTATTAGTTATGGATAGAATCTTTTGTTCTTTAAAATTTATTGCCGATAGGCAATATGACACACTTGAATTAAATTTTGTTTGTATAAAGCAGAAAAAAAGCAGTTCCCAAATTTACTTTTAATAGCCATTTTCGCCAAATCGTGTGGGGTGTGGACGTGGCTTTATGTATTTATTCCAAAAGCAATATGGTTGGTTCTATTCTTACGGTTAACTGATTAATGGTTTGTAATAGTTTTAAGGAAAATATATAACAGGAAGTTTTATCTTAAAGCATAATTTCATCCAAATCTATCCGGGCCACCGCGACGTGAGCCATATATTATTGACAACGGCGCGTACAACGTCCGTCCAAAAACGACCACACAGCGCCATTACGAATTCATATGAGAAACACAAGGGGGATTTGAAATATTAATCGACATTTCTCATTTTTCGGTAGAAAACAATTTATATTGTAGTACATAAGATAATGCAATAGCGAATTGTGTATATTACTCTTGCATTAAATATACCCGTGTTGATGATATTATTCTACGCTAACAAATAATTAAGAAAACAAAAAAAACTTACCGTTAGCACTAAACATCGATGTGTGTAGATATTGGTTTTGGGTTGGAAAGGAACTGTTATTGCCAAGTGAATATAGCTGTTGAAAGATCGCGTCTTGGTTGTTGTCTTTCTCGCCCTTCACGGATGCCGCTGCCATTTGCATGCTCGCCATCTGAAGAAGTTGAAGGTGTGTGTTGTTGTTTAATTGCGGATTTGTAGTGGAATCGGCAGTAACCACTCCAGAAGCACCGGGTACGGGTGGTATTGTAAACTCCCCATCACTTCCAGAACCATCTTTATTAACACTTTCTAAATGCAACCTTATGTTATCGATGTGCCCCTTGGTAAATATGTGATCTTGAATTGAATACTTATGGGAATACTTAAACGAACAGTATTTACATTCTTCCAGCACCTTAGGATTGTCACTATCGGGTCCTCCGAGAACCTTTTGAAGAGCAAGTTTGTTTTTCTTCTCTTTTGCTCGCGCATTTTGAAACCAAACTTGAACGACCCTTTTAGGAAGTCCAATTTGACGCCCTAACATTTCGCATTCTGCCATTGTTGGTGTTTTATAGTCGTGAAAAAGATATTTCATCACTTTCACTTGAACAGATGACATTTGTGTTCTATACCTTTTTGTTCCGGACGAACTGGTATTAGCAGAATTTCCGTGAAGTTTATGTTGATTGCTTTGTGTGCTACTAGCCGGAGAAGTAGGATTGCTTTCGTCGTCAAAAAATTCTGTAGTTTCGGACATGGAATCGCTACGCTCGTCGCACAAAGAACGCTCGCTTAAATCGGTTAAAGGTCCAGGATCGCATAGGTGTTTTTCGTGATCAAAAGTAACTTTCATAGGCCTCGATAAATCGACAGGTTTCGATAAATCCAAAGGAATTTCCCCTTCCTCTTTCCCTAATCTAATTTCACTCTTGTCGCCATTCGTAGATACCGTATGTGTTTGTAATTCACTAATGTATCTCTTCATACTTTCTTCGTAATACTTTTTAATTGAATTTTCTATATCCGAATTAATCGGAGGAAACATAGGAGGTAAAATTCCTTGCCCTTGTTGACCTTTATTATCTGTCGTCGAATTAAAACTAGGAGCGGAATCCAAACTTATATCTTCATCAGGTAAAGCGTCGATGTTAATTTCTCCTCTAGCACACTGGTCTGAATGTTTTGCAGTTAAATGAGATTCTAAAGCTGATTTTACTTTAAACAAGGCGGGACAGAACGGACACCTTTTGTTAATTACTTGAGCATGTGCTCTAAACTGTCCCTTTCTTTCACGAGCTCTAGTGTTTTGAAACCAAACTTGCACTACCCTTTTTTTTAACCCTACTTCTCTAGCTATATTTTCTAACATTTTACGAGATGGATTGCTTTCGATTTGATATTTTTGATACAAATAATCCAACTGTTCCGGTAAGATTGTCGTTCTCAAACGCTTGTCTTTAGGTTGATCGGAAATATCACTTTCGGTGTCGTCTTCAAATTTTCTTTTTTGTGCAGCAACATTATTTAACATATTCATAAGTGGATGCTGCAGAGAATTAGACGAGTTATTACCCAAGTCGGCCAAATTTGCGTTTAGTTGTTGCAATTGAGCGTGTTGTTGTAAAATTCCAAAGGGCGAATCGGGCGGATAGGAAGGAAAAAGATTTGGATTCATTATGTGCACTAGTTGATGTTCTCTCCACAAATCGAATCTTGGAAATACTAAATTACATTTGTCGCACTGATAGGAACTTTCTTTAGATTCTGACGGCGTCGGTGTCGAAATTGGCGACGTAGGATAATTTGGAGCAGAGGAATTTGGCGTTGCCGGTTGATTTGAATGAATTGGACTTTGAGGCGTGCAAGGAGTATGCGAGTTTAGAGTATTTGGAGGTTGTTGTTGATTTTGTTCGATGATTGTACTCGAATTTGAATCTTCGGAACTTAAAACTGCGGCTATTTGTGCAGCGGCCGCTTGTGCTTGAGCCGATCGTTTGGCATCTTCTTCTTTGAAACAATGAGTTTTTTGATGACGAATCAACTCGTAATATCTTTGGAAAACGAGCAAACACTTTTTACATTGATAGTTTAAACCGGGAGTCCTTTGAAATCTATTTGCGCCACTTTCGTCTGCTACACCGGGACTAGGTTCGACGGCGGGTTGATTTTCGTAAACTTTTCTCGCTTTTTGACGTGCGTTTTGAAACCAAACTACTATAACGCGCGGACTTAAATTTAATAATTTGGATAAATATTCTAAATCGTCATCTTTCGGGTAAGCGTTGTTTTCAAAAAATTCTTGTAAGACTTTAATTTGATAGTCGGTAAATCTCGTTCTGTTTGCTCTTTTGCCTGTTGTACCACCAGAACTGTTGCTGCCGTTACTATTTCCACCGGTTCCGACATAATCGCCTCGATTTGGACTAAGACAACGATTAGGTGTCATAGGAAGTATGTTTTGAAGATTGTTCGGACTAGCAAAATTTTGTTGATTTAATTTTGTAGGAGGTAGCATAGGACTAGTAAGAGGATGGCTATTTGACGTGGTTAAATTTAGAGTATTAGGAGTCGAAGTGGTCGTGATTGTATCTCCGAGTTGAGAGGCAATTATTGATGTTAAGGTAATGTTATTTTGAATGCTGGAGCTTGCAGCTTGAGAATAATTTACAATGTCCGAATTTGAAATTGACGTTACAGGACTCGGAGGAAGGTGGTGGTGCATTTGAGAATGCATTGTAAACATATTTGGTTTTTCGTCTAACATATCGTGCGATTTGTCGTCTGTTTGGTATTTAGAATTATCATCGTAAAGTTCTTCTTTTAGCTCCGTTTTAATTATATCGCCCGGAGGGGGCGAGCCCTTGAAGTTTTTTGAACTGTCATCGTTACTGCTTCCAGAACTGTTTAACGGGATCACTTTTGTTTCTCCAGTTTTTTCGTACTCTTCCAAATTTAACGTCGTCGAAGGTGGATTGTTGAAATTGTAAGGACTATCTTTGTTTCTTTGTCGTTCTTTGAATAATGTGTTTCTAAACCAATGTTTTATGACCTTGGGTGGAAGACCACTTTGAGAAGCCATATCTTGTATTTGATCTTCAGATGGGGAGTTGTTGATGTCGAAATGCGATCGTAGGATTTTTAGTTGATCATCGGTTATTCTCGTACGGGCACGTTTTTGATTGGCTGCAGCGTTAGCGGCCTGTTTGAAAATAAAGCCATGTACGTACATGCAGCCAGAATAATGCAGCGTGCAAACATATAGTAAAAAAAACTAGTTTGATTAATGATCATTAGAAACCGCCATATAAATCAATTCAGTAAGAAATCAAAAGCATAAGGCTATACACAACAAATGCTAATTAAAATCAATTTAAATTGATTCGGTTGCTAATAAAACAAATAAATGCACGAACTTTACAAATAAAAAATAAATTAGAATAACCAAATAATTTAATTAATATCTGAGTGATAGAAAAATAATTATTGTATTATTATTAGATACTACATGTGACTTGAAAATATTTAACGAATAGTTTATAAACAATAACAATAATTGTTTTAATCATTTTATTTTTATAAAAAACTTTTCAATTATAACTTTTGCAAGTAAACTAATTTCATGGTATAATTTAGAAAGTATAATATTCGTTATATACTTTATAGCACTATTTATGGCAATTATCTGTATCATTAATGCAAGTACATTATTATAAATTACAAATAATTAAAAAAAACTTAGTATGGTAATTTATATTCAACAGTAGCGTACTAAAATGATTATTAACATCCTAAAAAACTTGGCAATTAATAAATGAACTAATTTTACAACGGATACTTTTATTGAAAATTAAACATATTATTCATGCTTAACAAATTCTAATTACAAAATAAAACCAACGTCGTAATAATAAATGCCCTACTTGTACCAGGATATTAAATTATTAATTTAGTTAAAATTTATTTAAAACGCCTTTACATTAAAGAAAATTAAGAAATTTGCAAAAAACTTCGAAATAATTAAAGCAATTTAAACAATAACAAATTAAAATTATAATATTTATTTGATTAAAATTGCGCAGCAAATCAAGAAACTTCTTACTCAATCAACTGTTAACGGGTTTAACCCTCAGAAAAATTAATTATTGTGTAACTGAACTAACAATTATCGCTTTTTTGTAGCAACAGAGCGATTTTCTGTATAATTATTAACTGAATTAAAATATTACTTCTCAAATATTATGATTAGGGAGGGTGTCTGCGAGCGGAGGCGAAAGAGCGCTTATTTACGAGAAAAACTGGAAAAATTATCTACCCATGTACGAGTATGTTTAGAAACAAGACAAGTACGTTGTTTCAAACGTCATACATCAGAGCCCACCATTTCTTGTCTGACTGTCTAATTTTCAAGTCATCACCCTGTATGTGGATGAAGCTCCTGATGGAAGCCATACTTTTCGAAATTCATCGTTTGAACTAAATGTAATATTTCATAAAGCTAAATGAAAATATTGATAATAACTGTACGCTAGTGACTGATGATGAATCTTGGGTACAATCAGCCTCACAATTATTGGCCATCCTGGCTATACACCAGGGTGGTTACTAGCCACCAACGACATAAATACAGAAGAAGAGGTTGTTAATTTACTACTTGTTGGCAAAATAAAGTTACCCCTCAATTTAAGGATGGGGTGTTATGATGGTTACATCCACAATTCGTGCTAAACGTATAGCCAGATGGCCATTAATTGTGTGGCTGACTGTACATCACTGGAGTCCATTAGAAACAAAATTCGAATCCATGCAATGGATCCTTAAGGTACTCTTTAGAACAGATGGCAAAAGGGAATATCACATTAAAAAATATTAATTGCACTTTGTTTCATAATTAGGTGGATAATTTTTCTAGGTTCCCTCGTATTTAACACGAGCACGTGGGTGCACAACTTCTTAAGCTAATCTAACTGTTTTTAAAATGCAAACTAAAGTTAAAACTATTTTCATTTTCAAACACCGCCACCCAAAATGCTTTCCGTACGCTACTGGTGTTCTAGCTGAATATTTGATAATTTGCAAGAAAAATTTAAAAAAGAAAGAAATGCTACAAATGGTTTGAAACCCAAAGCTAAAGGTAAACTAAAACTTTACCTGTTTTTGTAAAGAACACCTCTCTTTTGTCAAATTTTACTTGCAATTCTTTTCATGTTTACTGTAATTTTAAAAATGAGGTAAATTAAAATGTTTACTCAAACAAAATTTGACAAAAGATAGTAGCAAATTGCAATAGGGAGAAAGTTTTCTTTTACAATAAACAATTCTTTAAAATAATTTTTCAAAGACCCCAACAAAATTAATTGTTTCGTACAGCCACTGTTTGAATTATTCACTCGTTTTCTTTTAAAAATTTTTAATTATTGTAATTTATAAAAAATAGCCACTACAACCATTAATAACGTATTGTAAAAGATAACTTACCGCTTGTTGTTGCATTATCGCTTGTTGTTTAGCCATCATAGCCTGTTGATCTTGATTCGAACCAAATTGTGTCATAGGATCGTACGGTGGTGGAGGCATCATTAACGGTACCAAAGGCGGTTGCAAATTCATTGCAGCAAGTGCGTTCAGACCAAGAGGCAAGCCCATGCCCATCATTTGCATCATAGGATTAAAATTTAATTGTTGCAATTGCATAACATTAAGTGCAGCTTGCATCTCAGACATTTGTTGAGCTAAGGCCATGGGGTTTTGCGCCATGCTCTGTGCAATCATAGCTTGTATGTTAGCAGGTACAGAATCGGTACTACTTGCTGGAGTTGAAGATGAGGTAGGAGTGGATGGCGCTGTGGAAGTGGCTTCCGGAGGTGTATGTAAATTTAATTTAGCGTGAAGGGCTTCTTTGGAGTCTTCTTCCTTTTCTGGCGTCGCATCAGTGTTCGACGGCGTAGAGGTACCCGGTGCGCCTGGTGTAGTGACCCGAGGAACGGTATTTAGCGTTGAGGATGTTGCAGCTGTCACGACCACACTTTTCTTTTCGTATTCGTTCTTGAACTGTTGAGCATACTTTTCTAAGAATTCTAGTGGCACTAAATCTTTGTGAACTTCTTCACAGTGAGACTTTAACACCCAAACACTAGAGAATTCTTTATTGCAATGTTGGCACGTGGATCTACTTACTTCTGGCAAGTTGTTTTCTGCATCCTCCTCGACTCTGGTTGCTTCCGTTTCGTCGTCAACGATTGGTGGTGGTGTCGCTAGTTTTTCTTCCGCTTCTCGTTGTCTTTGGCGCCGTTGATGACTTTCGTTATATTGCATAACTAGATCGAAACCAAAACTTTCTAATAAGTGTTTATACATGTGCGAATTATTTTTCTTTGATAAATTTAAACGAGTTATAAGATCATTTTCGCCCGGCGGAGGACTTTTAGCTAGCGCCGGATCGAGGCTTTGAAATATTGCCATCGGAGCAGGAAACATACAGCACAATTGTTGATGCGCACTTAACTGATCTTGTGAACTAAAAAGGGCTCCGCACTTACAGCAGTTCATCATCCCTTGGCTACCTGCACCCGGGCCAGGTGACAACGGGGTGGGAGATCGCTTCTCCCCACCACAGGGTGCAGGACTAGTTTGTTTCGGAGACTGCATGGCTTCGGGTTGTTCGATTAAAGGTTTTGATAAATCGATTTGTCCGGCTAATGCCAAATCTTGTAATTTACTAGCACGAGTTTGATGCAAGACGCTACGCATATGAATATCTAGAGTACTTCCTTGAGTATAGGCCACTTTACAAATATTGCACCGATAACGTTTCTTGTCGTCTTCGTCCGACGACGTACTTTTAGGGGTTAGAGTTAAATTTTGTGGTTGGTTTATTATTGGCGACACAGGTGGATTATTGTTATTGTTTTGCTGTTCTTGCATGGCTCTTTTTAATTTATGTAAATGACTAACAGAATTGTAATGTACTAACAATATGTTCTTTTGAGTAAAACTTTCTTTACACACGTCGCATTTGTACGGGCGATTAGGATCCAGGTACTTCTCCATGGGATAACTTAGTTTTTCACCTTTTCTATGAAGAAGGGTTTTATTGTGAGCGGTCAAATAACTTTGTCTCGTGAAGGCTACTTTACAGCGGTGGCATTTGTATTTTCTATTGGGATCGTTGTAACTATCCTCTGCCATCGCTTGACTATTCAGGTAATCTTCCAAAAATTGTTGATCTTTATAAATTATACTATCGTCCGAATTTTCGCCGTCGTTTTGATTACTATCGTCGTGACTAGTGTTAAGTTCTTTACTATCGTCGCAATCGAGAGATTCGTTATCGTCGCATCGCAAAGATTCTTTTTTTAAGATGTCGTTCGTCGAACTATCCAGAACTTGTCCTTGAAGGCCTGCAAGAAGTAACGGATTGTTCATTAGACTTTGTTTATAAGCAATCAGTTCTTCGTCGGTTAGCTCCGAATGAACACTTTCGACGTGCTTATGTAAAGCTACCACAGACCGAAAACTCCTTCCGCACAAGACACACTTGGTAGCATCCCTTATTATGTGATATTGCGAATGTAGCTGTAATTTTTCTAAAGTTTTAAAAGCTAATGAGCATTGATTACATCTATATTTGTATACGTGCTTTTCCGATACGGACATATGTGTGATGGAATTTTTAGCGTGCACCTCTTTAAAGTGCATTTGTAAGGTGTGAGCGGTAGGAAAAAAATGATTACACCCTTTTTTCCAACACATATATCCCGGGCCACTAGGCGTTTGTTTTATTTCTAGGTGACCCGTTTCGTTTTGATGTGAACACAATTCGTCAATATTTTTGAAATTTTTATAACACGTACCGCATTTTTCCGATTCGACGTCGGTGTTTTCATCACTATTTGGAGACATAATATCACTTTCCCCTTCGATGTTGTTAGTATCGCTTCTATCTAACTTATTGTAATCTTTGGAAGAAACCGAATTCGGCGAAACCATTTGGTTGGGAGATGTTTGTATCTGGTTCATCGAATTATTTGGCGTCGGCGTCCTAGAAACTTGATTTAACCAGTGACTTTGATCTACGAGCATCAGTAACCTTTGTAAACCTTCGCTATTGACTGAATGAATTTGCATTACGTGCTTTTCGAGATTTGTTCTATCTTTAAAAGAGTCTTGGCAAAGCGGACAGTTAAATGTAACATCAGAAGAACTATGTGCATTATGCTGTGCTAAAACGTGAGCTTGTATTCGCATTTCGGAATCGCTCGTATAATTACAATACGGACACATGTGTAAATTTGATTCAGATTCAGAATGATTTAAATCTTCGCTATCGTCGTGAGGTTCGCTTTTTAATTGATCTCTACTTAAATCGTGTTGAAGTTCCGAACTTGTGCTGTCTCTCCGTTCTAATAAACAAAAAATAAAGAATGTTATAACTTAATTAAAATTTTTTCAAGTTTATAATGTAAAAACACATTTTAATTAGAGGCGAAAAAGTTAAATTGTAACGTGTTAAACAAATTAATTTACTTTTTTTAATTAAAATTTTCAATTTCCTTACAAATATTTCCAAAATTAGTTAAAAAAAATTACATCCACTTACAGATAGATGATCAGATAAGCTGATAGGTGTAATAAAAATTAATTTAAATTTATTAAACATTCCTATGTTAATGAACAAAATAAAACATTAACATACTGATCAGGTTATCACACTAATTATAATAAAATACAAATTAAAAAAAGTGACGTAATATATTAGTTCGCTTAATTTATCGAATTCGTTTCAATTTTGCCCTTAAAATTTGTAAATGTTTTAAATAATTTTATTTAATTTATTCATTCGACATCGAACACCTCGATTAATTTGTTGTATTTATTTTTTTTTAAATTTTTGTATATCCATACGTGTGGGAACTTGTCCAGTCACAAAAAATAAAACGAAGGATAAATGGGAGAAATTACCCCTACCATCGGTTTTCGAAAAATGAGTGAGAGAAAACATAATAGTGGACACGATTTGACATTAGGAGTAATTGTCAGTCATGAACTAATTGACATGATTGGTCTAAATTACGAAAATAGAAAACTCCCATTACCACTATTTTAGAAGATTAAAAGAATGTGAAGAGTAAGCTTTGTAAAGAGAAGGGGATTACGACAGGACTGGACTGGCTTCATTTGTTACCATTGAAAACGGCGGTAATTTGGCTCCTAAGCCCCTAATACCTAGAAAGATGAATAATTCTCACTTTTATCAGAATTAAATAAATTGTTGGCAAATCACTCGCTGCAAAATTTGGCTCTGAATGCACTTTTGAGTTCTGGAACACTATTTGTGTCCCAGAGTTTGTACAGAGGTATTGCAATTTATTCATTCCGATAAAAGTTAGACCCTGGTTTACAGGTTAACAAGGGTGTTAGGAAAATAACACATATGCTCATTAATACGGACGCTTTCTTGAAGGGAGGGGTGTGTTAATAAATTAATTAAAGCTGTGCTGCACCAAGAGTTTGAATGTTTTCTACGGGAAATTTTCGTTTAAATACAGGATGATTTTGTTTCGGTTCTGTACATGGAGATCTTAGAAAACTGTCAGACAATTAAGTACATGCCGTAAATAAAAATTTTTTAAATTGATGGAGATTTCCAAAAACAAAAAACAATTAATTTTATTCTTTCGTGCTGCTATTTGTTAAGATATATCAGAAAGCAAAACAAACTTTTATAACAGTATTTTTTGAAAAACTAGTATGGTCAGGGGCGTATTTAAACTTTTTATTCATGAAAATGCAATATGACACAACTTTGTTTTCAGAATGCAGAGTTATTCCGAAATATGCTATTAAAAACCAGGCCCGTATTTAAAAAAATTAAGATGACAGTCCAGAGAAGAAACAGGCGAAAATTAAAAAAAATACTGTCTTGGAGGTAAAGAAAAGCTGCAAACGAAAAATTTGTTTTGCTTAAGATAAACAGTTTGGCCAATTCAGTTTAATTTTCAATTTAATTTATTTACTTTTCACAAGAAATAGGAAGCAGGTTATAGATCATCGATAAATAAATGGTTTTTAGTTTTACAAATTTAGGTACAGTCAGCCTCGTAATTAATGACCACGCTGGCCATAAGCCTAGCACGAATTGTGGATGAAACCATCATAATCCCCCTACTTAAATTGAGGGGTAACTTTATTTTGCCTACAAGTAGTAAATCAACAACCTCATCTTCTGTCCTTTCGTCGTTTCAATAGGTACTTTTTAAAGTCATCATAATTGCATAAACGACAATTAAATTTTAATCCGAGATTTTGATTTACAATCTTTTGATATGGCAAAGTTAAACACTCTAATGTCAAAGTTTGACGGATTAAAATTTGAGGTTATATGCTTTTTGTGCTGAATTGTAAATACAATTTGTCAAACTTTGACATTTTTATTTATTTATTAATTGTTTTATTGTGTAACGTTGCCTAATCTAAGGATTATTAATCTAATTCTCTGATTAAAATATAATTTTCGTTTATGCAACCGAACGTTAGAGACGCTTCGTTTTGCCTTTGTAAACTCGGTCAGCACAGGTATTTTTTGGGGCTTCAAATAGTACTTAAAGCGTCAAAACCATATATTTATGAGCGATCTATACACTCGTTGAATTGGGTGGCCATCTGGCCTTTGATGCACTCCTACTTCTCCCACTTTAAACTATAATGCATATTATGCAAACATTGCTATGAATTTAACACATTTGGCCAAACTGTATGCAAATATTTGCAAATGAGAGCCAAATTTACACCAATTTGACCACCTTCATATCCCTTACTACGGTTTCCAAGATCTCCATATGCATATAACGAGTATTTATGAGGAAAGGTGTAGGTATAGAATAGATATTTAGCACTGTTTTTTGGAGTTTATCGCAAATTCCTGCACGCCAATTTCACCTAGAGGAATAAAACGCTTTACAGTGGCGTTGATTTGAGAAAAGTTCCTCAAAATCTTATTTTGGAAAATGAAAATAGAAATTTTGACAGAAAATCAAAAGCAGATTAGGTATTAAAAATTTATGAGGTTTTTAAAAACGAAAATCTTAGTTTTAGTTCTTAATATTGCCCAAATTTTTCATCTATCCATTAATATATCATCAACATTTCAGTAAAATCTAAAATGGCGAAAAAATCTGCAATGAACTCCAAAAACGTATGAAAACTTCGTAAAATCGAATCTCACACCCTGTACAGTTCGTAATGCATTATTTTGAAACGACTGATGACATTTAAACAATGCAATGGCTATCCTGGCTATGGATGACGAAACCTTCTCGATACATTCTTACTTTGATTACTAAACCTAAAGTGCACGATGGTGGTGGTAAAAGACAAATTATATCAGTATTACAACTTGCCTATAACTGGGGAGCCACGTTAGAGCAAAATCATGAGCAATTTTACCTTTATGTGGTTTTACAATATTTTTTTTTCAAAAATTAAGAAAGTGGACCATAACTTAACAAATAACTTGAATAAGTGTTAACATTGGAAAAATACATACATTCAAAATGGATAATAACCATAATGAAAGCGAACAATGTATAAGTAATTGATCCTGCGATAACACTTAAGTGTACTGTAAATGTTAAAGGCATAAGGAACACCTCGAGAAAGTTTTCCTGAATAGAATAAAAAGCTACTACTAATTGCAAAGGGATATAAAGCTTTAATAATATTAATTTCGTCTTATTATAAAGCATATGGAAGGCTCTAACTGTAGACCCGAGGGTGTTAACTGTAGATTTCGATTTCACGAACTTGTCATAATTATACATTAAAAAGTGGTGGAATACAGCATTTACATCGATCATCTATTGTTAACTTTATTACAGTTACTGGAAAGTTATGTCTTTTGTCAGATAAACCCGAAGTGTATAATTTTAATAGAAATTTTTTAATAACCCCTATTATTGAATAATTCCTAAAAATTTCTTTTTCGCCCAAATACAAAGTAAAAAAATATTTACCTGGTGTATGTTGATCGAAAGGTCCCGGAACGACGTGAAAAACTTCACCAATTTCAGCCGCAGTTTCTTTTCCTTCGGACCTTCTATGTAGTTGATGTAATTGTTCTAAGTGTAGATGCTTAAGCGATTTGATGTGTTGTAATAAAGGCAATCGATTTGTCGTAGAAAATCCACAAAGGATGCAATGGAACACGCGTGGTTGTTCTAGTCGTAACGAAGAGCATCGTTCCTCCAGGTACTTTAGAAGCGCTACGCCGGCTTCGTGTCGCCCACCGGCAGCATGCAGTTGTAACTTATGCGCCGAATTTGTATAATAATCACAAGCGTTACACCGAATTTGTACACCACCGGGTGTAGAAGCGTACTTAAGCTTCCACTCGTTTCGAGGACCACCTTCTTTTACATGATTTACATGTTGCAGTCTCTGAAGATGTTTGTCAGTCTTACAATGTAGTTGGAAGTTAGCTTTTAAATTAGTTTTATACGTACATAATTTACATACATAATGGCCAGCTATTACAGCAAGAATTTCTTGTTCTCTTAATCTAGTTCTGTCTTGTGCCAAATGTCGCCCTAAATCCTCCAAGCTATCCGTACTAAATAAATTACAAACGCAACAATGATAAGTTTTTTGGGGATCGAGGTCGGCCGGTTCTGGCGGAGGTTCCATCGTTTCTGGATTTAAACCCATGTCGGAATGAACCGCCATTTCCGTGGGACCGGCATGTCCCGGCAATTGGCCTCCCGTCATCATTTGTATCAACAACGCTTGATTGTACGCCATATCTGCCAAGGCCGCTTCTGGTTTTTCTCCTAATCCGGGATACATTCCGTAAATGTTTTCCATATGTTGCTGCGACTGCTGCTGATGATGCAGCGCCGAAAGCGTTTGCATATGTTTAACATTTTGTTGTAATACCAGCATATTGTGCGTATGTTTTTCCGATGTCATGTGTATTCGCAAATTTCTGGCGACATTCGTTTCATAATTACATACGTCGCAACGAAAACTGGGTTTAGGTTTGTGTCCGCTGCTTACCGGAGAATGGTGGAGCGTGGGTGCTTTAGGAGAAGATTGTCGCGAGTCCGTCGTAGGTGCACCGCCATTTTGTAACTCTTGCATATTATTGAGATGCTTATCGGATTGCATATGTATACTGAGATTACCTTTGGTTGTAGTCGAGTAGTTACAAACCTCGCAACGATAAGGTTTGTAACCACACGTGTAAGTTTCACCGCGCGCTAAGCGAGGATGAGGTTGACCAGCTATACAATATATACAACTAGTCTCAGTCTCGGGGTGTTTCTCTTTCATGTGTATTTCTAACGTTTCTTGATATTTATAATGCCAATTACATTTTGGACATTTAAGAGTCTTACAAGAATTTCGACTATGAACGTTACCTAAACCGGCCGGTCCTAATCTTCCTGACGCTAATATCATTTCGCAACGCGTACAATCTACTCCCGAAGGCCTTCCCTGTATGTGTTCGGGACAGACGCCGATCGTAGTACCCGATAAAAACGCCGGTGGATGTACAAACGGTGGAGAAGGCGATTTACCCGGAGTGTTTCGAGAAGCCGTCGATGGCATTTCGGACAAAGGCGACGTTTGATCGTTACGCGATAAACTAGAATTGATGGTAATAGAACCCATGTGATTTTCAGAAGATACTTGTGTACTTCCCAAAGGTTCTAATAGAGACACTACAGGTATTTTATCGGCGCCCACACATTGCAAAATTGCCGAACAGTCTGCCGCTAACACTTCGCGTTCTGTTTCTTGAAGACTAACCCCATGCTCCGCTTGAGCATGATTCGCAAACGATCGCGCGAACCCAAAACTCAGTTTACACACAAAGCACATTAAAATAGGCTTCACAGGAACTGATGCCGGTCTAGGAGGCCTTGCGTCTCTTAATGCTATAACACGATAACTATGCACCGCCGGTGGTTCGGCTTGTCGCGTCGCTTGCCGAAGTAATCTAGATACGTAAACAGCCTGAAGCGGAGGAACGATGTCTGGAATTGCCGTCGTTTCACTTTCGCTTTCGGAATCTTCAATAATATACGCTGAGCCATCTGGATTGTAAACTATCTTTCCAGAAAACTGTTCGACGTCCGACGTGTCTTGCTGAGATATACTCGGTGATGGAATATTGGTGGACGGTGGAGGTGGCGGTGAAGCACCTGGTGCGGCCGGAGGCGGGCTCGCTTCCTGTTCTGGACTCATAATAAGCGTTTCTAGTTTCTGCCGCTCTATGCGGCCTCCGGAATTGACCTCAGGCGCCGCGGACAAAGTGGGCATCGCGGCGCATCACATGCTCGCCCACTGGACGTCCTGCAATTAAAGAAAAATATACATTAGAATAACAGAAGTAATAATTATTTTACAGAAGTTGAAAATTTTTATTTATTAATGGCACAAAAAACGTTGATAATGAATAGGGGTCGTTTACTAACCTACAATTAAACAAGCTACCTATAATTAAAAGGTTTCTTTTTGTTGCTGGCTGAGGCATTACGTTGATCTCAAAAAAAGAATAATTTAACAAACAAAAATTAATGACGAGAGGTTGTAGGGCTTAGTAAAAAGAAAAAGAAGCAACGCATAACAAAGTAAATATACAATATCAAATAGAAAGAAAGAATAGCTCTCTGGATGGTTGCTGGGGAATTATAAAGCAGCTGCAAATTTAACAACACAGTATTTGTTTAAAAGGTGATATTGTGATAGCATTTCGATTTGGACTTTTATGCCAAGCCTCTTTTGAACAAATACCTTTGTTATAATTTAAGGTGTGTTACTTAAACGAGTCACTTAAACTATTTTCTCCCTCGAATCAACTAGTTATGGGAGGAAAATATATATTTTTTTTAATTAAATGTTTTGTCTTTAATGCTTAATACGATTGCATTATTTCTACACTACTGAACTGTTAAATCTCTTTCAAAATCAAAAAAACATATAAATTTATGCTTTGTAAGTCAATAAAATATGTATCTATCAATAACAAACCGACATAACGGTTATTGTAATAAATCTATAACACATAAATAAATATACATTTATAAGTAATGTAGCTTATTACTGCAAAAACCGTTAAATTAAAATGATATCTTGTTTTATTTACCTTTACCAACTGATAATGAGAAATAAATATATTTCTTAAAGAACCTTTATTCTAAATATTAACAATTTCAATTGTTTACTTTTAGTTAAGATATGCCACATGTGAAATTAAATAAATGTTATATCGCACGTTTTAACGCTCTTAATAATCATCAACATTAACTGATTAACATTTAGTTTTATTTATTTGTCTGCTACAACAAAAACCATTATCGGAATAACCAAATCATTTTTATCATCAAGTTGATAAACCAACGCAAAATATCTATTTTGTGGGTATTCATTGTGCTGTTATGCAGACGAGTTCACTACGCTCCAAAGCTTTCTCTCTCAAAAGATCCTGAGTCACCAATTCATTGCATTGCTGTTCACATAAATGCACATCCAAAAGAGCCTTATTTGATAGTTGCTTGTGGTTTTATACTCTATACCTTTCTAACTTTTGACTTCTTCAATGTTAATCATCTTCAGATTAGGAAGGAGAAACTACATGGACAAATGGATGGGCATGGAAAGCTCAGGGTTCAGTTTAATAGAAGCAGATAAACCATCAGTTAATTTCAATTATTTTCAAGAATAAGTGTAAAAGTAAAATAAAATTAAACTTTGCTGAGTTAAATGTTATTTTTTAATGTATGGATGAGTAATCAGCAAATATCAAAAATCACTTATCATGAGCCAACAAGATTAGTTTAGCAGTTCAAAAACTATGAAAATGCAGCTTCGCTGCGAACAAGCCACTAAGTCCAGATCGATCATTTTGGTTTTTCTAAATAAGTATTGTTCATCAAGTGACCAGCTGTTAATGAAATTTGTAACGTTATTTTGTACGCGTCTGAACGCTGCCCAGACGCGCTGCCAGGCCACCGTAAAGCAAGCCCTTGTATGTGGAGTCGCCATAAATAAAATACAAAATAAACAGTCAAAATCTTTTATGAAAAGCCAAGCATGCCTGAGATTCTGCCTTTCTTTTTACGCCCTTTAAGTATATGGTCAACATTGTTTTGTGTGATGAAACTATATGGAGCTTTAAGGACACGTTCTAGCCTAACCCATAGATGACCTTGAGATGATCTGAATTCCAGTCCGTTTGCCATCTATTTACTTTCAATTCCTGTGTAAGTGGAAATCCAATGCAGTAATATGACGTTGACGATGGTCTACGAAAAGCATTCCAGAATCCATTCCGGCCAGTGACGAATTAACTATGAAGGGCGTGCTTCAGGGTCCGGTGTTGTGGTGGGCCCGGAAAAAAGTTAAATAGTAAAGAAAATTAAATGCTCTATAAATTCTTTTATGAAGACTTTTACTGTAAAACGAAAAGTCGAGGTGCTAGAGGCAAAAGTTTGATGAAAAACGTGAGGCATATTTTTTTTATACCTTAACGATTTAGGTATAGAAAAAGATGAATTAAAGTAATCTTGTAGAAAATTTAATAAGCTTTCATTTTGCTAAGCATAATTTTTTCCCTATGATACACCGTTTTCGAGATTTAAGAGAAAACCCCAAAAACAGGATCTTTTCACGTCCTCCCTCCTTTAGCCATTTAGACCGCGGTCTTTTAGTATTTTTACCTCCTAACTAAAGTAATGTATTTTTGTAGGGGCCCGAAAATAATTAGCGCTTCAAGCCCTAACGTTTTTTGATCCGGCCCTGATTCAGGCCTTAATCTGGCGTTAGGATTAATCGACTGCGCATTTATAAAATACGGAGCGGCATATAGCACAAGTTCTTCTTAAAGGCAGGTGCAGGGCTCAACCCCTATAAAAATGTTTTAGCTGCTGCACTGGTATGGACACAATCGTTGCTTAAAAACTAGCAAAAATACTTTTGTTATGAACTCATAACGTAGTTAAAGGCTTTCTAAAATGTTTTAGAATTGTTCCACTAATGGAACAAATTTTCAAAATGACCTAGAATAAATTCTCATCTGGACGTAGGGTTACCTTATGCCACAAGCTTGTTAATAAGACAACCCTTTGAGCAGTGAATTTTTTTAAAATTTAATGACGATACGCAAATTACCTACTTGAGAACCGTTCGCACAGACTCCTCACGAAGATTGTTTCTGAGTGTTTTTTTGGCAAATAAAAAATTATTTTGACACTCGATTGTTGATAAAACTTTTTTCAGATATCGATTTTATCTCGATATAACCTATTCATTCCATCATTCTTTCGTATAAAAGAAGAAAAGATAAAAGGACGTTGAGATAATCGCACGAGCTTTCAATTTCCATTATTCTTCACTTCGGATTATTTTCTGCACAATTTTTAAACATTTTAAATCGGAATTACAAAGAAAATAATAAACCAAGGGTTGGAGTAATTAAAAGTATTAAAAGTTGGGGTCAATTTTATCCATGTTGCTCGACGATAGGTTAGTAATTTGAGTTAATTATGTTTAGGGTAAAAGGGGTTAAAGATAATAACAGTTTATGTTAAAAAACAAAAGTAGGTAATATTTCGTGTTTGAATATTTTGCGAAGGTGGTGTTTTAGGTATTATAATACATAAAAATAGTTTGTAAGGTCGATATTGTTAAGAGCCACCCGAGGTGCAGTTAAAATTTAAAATTCGAACAAGTATCAATTTAAAACATTTCGTAAGAAAAATTTTATAATTATGTGTAATTTTGATTATAAGAGAGGGTAGGGCTGAAACGGGCGCCGCCTGTAGTGGAGCATAGTCATACGATAAGTTAACTATCATCTAAAGTTTCGATAAACTGACTGGTCAAGCGAGGTACTTGTAATTACTAATTCCCACACTACACTGCTCTAATCACGGTAATAATTATGGGCTTTTTGTTCAGTTTGGTTTTAAGTTCGGTGGTATTTTTCTCATGATTTCTCACGATCGCCTTTTTGTTTGTTTTTAGGGTCAAAATTTATTCGTCTGACAAATTACTTTAATAAATATAATTAATTTAGAAAAGTTAGGGGCGATACACATTTTAATTGCAAAAAAATTAACAAAAAAAGTCGCTCTCTTTCGCTCGATAATTTATCGGATCGGAGCTTAGAAAAATATAAAAGCGCCCGAGTAGTAAGTTTCAAAATCAAATTAAACTTTCAAGAACACACCGTGTAAATTTTACAAGTGAACTATTTAAGTAGCACAAAAAGAAGTCTTGTTTATTTATTAACACACTGTATTAAGCGGTGCAACACTCCTTTGTTCTAGAAAATGGATGCATTAAATATTCCGTTTTTGTCAAGAATAATGATCTATATAATTAATATCTCGAGGCAGTGCAATCAAAGTAATTTAGTGGTAAAATATGCAGCTCTTACTATAAAACGCGTTTGGATTTTACGAACAATATGAACCTATCTGCTTAGCGAGTAACCAATCAAATTATGCCCTCCAGGTAGAAATTAAGAATGCGAATTAGAACGTAATCATAAGATTTGGTTATACCTAGCAATATTGATCGTGATCGTTTGCACATAATTTATGTGAAAAAAAGACTCCAAAAATTAAATAATAAAAAAAAGTTAAAATAAAATAAACATAGTAGGCTAAGAAAAATTTATTTTTACCGCGAAATATAGGTGAAGCACGTACGTAGACAGTTGTAGTTTAACAATAGACAGATGAGAGCTATCATGAATGGTCGGTCAGTATCTTGAATGGGGTAGTAAAGCGTTCAAGTCGCGGTCAAGGCAAAAGGGAGATGTTCGCTACTGAAGGGGAGGACCTAGACCTAAAATAACAACCGAATAACCTAAGGCCTTTTTATTTCTTACCAAAATATTTATACTCCTTTTGACAACTTGAGCACGTGAAAATTCGTTAAAATTATAAAAAGAAGAAAAAAAATAAAAATTCAATTTTGACATTTTACTATAAATTTTCTCGAGTTTTTCATCATTCGAAAACAAGAGACCACTCTCAAACAAATAGGCAAACAGAAAATGATATTGTATCTCTGTTTATGGCAAATAGAAAATTTAAGTATGTAGAAGCGTAATAGTCGCTGTTTTCCAAGAGACCAAATTATTTGTGAACGTGCAAGACGGCCGTACTGCTGAATACTGCATAGGGTCGTACATACTGAAATATATACGTACAACATTGTAGATAGAGCATAAGTTATGCATGGGTTCGCATATAGGTTTGAAATGAAGTTAGCGCCGACCCTAGCGTGTACGTATTACATCATAAGACAGAGGGATGTTGTATATAACAGGTAGGTATTCTTGGTTATACGAGTTTTCTCCATCCGTATTTTTCTTTTTTTTTCTAAAAATAAATGATTTGTTGCTTTTTAACATAAAAACTGTTTAATAAAAAATTCAAAAGAAATTCCAACAACTCACGGTACGAAAATATTACCTTTCTTTAACATTAATACAGAATTTGTAATATATTAATACATCAAGGAGGGATTATAACAACGGTAGAACGGACATTCAATCAAAAATGTACACAAATCGACTGCTCATAATAATGCTCCTGCTCCTAACTCCATAGGATTTCCTATGGAGTTAGAACATTATTTTTGTAGGCAGTCGAAATGATGATGAAGAAATATAAAAACCTCTAGATCACAATATTTGCTACTTATAATAAGTAAAAGAAGTTACAAGTATCATCTACTCCAAATAGTCCTGTAGCGGACAGCGAAGGCTATAGGAAGACGAATGATATCATGTGGCTGTAAAATCTGAAACGATGGTTTGGCAAGACATCTCTCTGAAGCTGAAGCAGAAACAGAGCCTTTCGCTAAGCGAATTATACCTCCTTAAGAAGAAGAGGGAACCCCTAGCGAATGGTTATGTTCTACAGATGATGTGCGTGATTAGTTGAAAATTCTCCTGGCAAAATTACCTCGTTAGTTTACTATTGCTTTAAGAGCTACTAGAAAACACTAAATAGCACTACGAAAATAACACTCAATTAGAACCAGGGCCATAGCCAAGAGTACACCAGGGCTGGCTGAGCCTGCTCTGGAAAGTTTTAAGTCTTTCTCGCCAGAGCTTGCTAAGGATTTGGCAATAATAATAGAATGATTAGTTCCTAAGATAAAAACATTGAATTAGAAAAAGCCAAATTTTTAAATTTTTGCAAACTTTGGGCAAAAACCTTCATATTCAGAAGAGATTGCAGTTGTCAACAGATTTATACAAACCCAGAAGAGAGAAAACCCGCTTGATTTCAGCTTTCAGCCTTTTTGAGCCTGTTCTGATAACACAGTCTGGCTACGATCCTGATTAGGACTACTGAGAACTGGACTGAAAGTGAGTAATGCCATGCTGCTTCAAAGCCGATAAATTAGTCCCCACCCGTACCTGGAAAGCAAACCTAATTTTTCTCAAACCAGTAATTAAAATTGACAATTTATTGAATTTTAAATCAAAACCAACGTTGTTGCATACCGAGATTTTATTCGATTAAAACTTTTGTCATTGACTTGGTATAGAGTTAGTGTAAACAACAACTAATACTTAATTACCGTAAATCGGTTGCATGCGTTCTTTACGACTATCCGCATTTAACTTACGACTGTACGGCGTATTACACGATGTGCTCTAACTCAATTGAACGTAAACACTCAATACAATAATAGGTACTTATTATGCCAAGTTAACGCAAATTTGTGTATACAAACAGTTTAAAAATATAAATACCTTATATGATTTTAAAACATTAAAATAAAAAAAAATACGACACATACAACGTAAAAGAAAAGAAGTGGTTAATATTAACCGCACTCGTAAAGGCATAACTTATTACAAAAGAAATTGAAATGGACACGCAATTATACAACGTTTAGTCAAAACAATCGCGAGTCGGTTACTTTTGTTTTACATTTAAAATTAGAAACAAAAACCGAAATTTTAATTAAAAAATGTGTGAACCAAAATTGAAAACCGTATACAAAGGTGTTACGATTTTATTTTTCGAACGAAAAAGAACCGACTTATCCAAGGTTTAGTTTACGAATTTCCTTCAGGATGTTGCAGTAGATCCAAACAAGAACTTAATGTAAGTTGTGATAAAAATGTCTTTAAAATTGCGGTTTAGCAATCAAGATCAGGAGTCCTAAGGACCCCGTCGCGTTGCGGAATGTTTATGACTTTGGCTCAGGATGATTCACGAACGAAGATCTTAAAACAAAAGCTAAAAGATCTTAGCAAAAAAGTCACCTAACCTAAGGGCTGTATTACATGAACTAACTATTTAGTAACTGTTAGTTACTAACTTGGTTACTAAATGAACTCAAGGAGCAAAAACACGGGAATCTAAGCTTTAACGTCAACGTCAAAATGGGCGGATAAATTTTGACGTTGACGTTAAAGCTTAGATTCCCGTGTTTTTGCTCCTTGAGTTCATTTAGTAACCAAATTAGTAACTAACAGTTACTAAATAGTTAGTTCATGTAATACAGCCCTAAGTTAAATATTTTTATTTTATTTGTTTTTCAAATAATCACCTTTTTAGTTCGTCATTTTAAACAAGTTGGGTATGGCATCTAACATTTTTTTAGGTTATAGGTTTAGGTTTTTAGCTCATCGATCATTCATACTCCTTTTCAGGACGTGGATAGAGAGCAAGTATGAGCCGTCAGTCAGCTGATAGCAACTGTTGTAGGTTCTAAGTGCGCCTACTTATTAGTATCACATGTGATTCATTTCAAATGATAACTCTGGGATTCGACCTAAAGATTTCTAGATGTGTAATCTAGTGTTGTAGCACTAGAGAATAACGAATTTTTATGACCTGATCCTATCATTTATCAAGGAATAATCCCAGTTCATTGCATCAGCGCTGTATTCAGCATTTTGGAGCGGATGGAATAAACTCGTCAACTTAAATGAGAAGTACATTCATTTCATGTGACAGCGAGCCAGACTACTTAGGGGGTAGAATCTAGTCCAAATAGCTTAGAGATGGAGTAGGCGATCGTCCCCTTTCGCCTCTACCTGGCTATGCCACTACATGGTACGACTTTTCAATCAAACCTAGTTTTAATGCGAAACCTTCTCACTATAGATTAGGCAATAGCTTAAGAAGTGCTCTTTTGTTTTAGATTGCGCGGATTTTACCCCCCCCCCTGTAAGCAGAGGTTGTAACCTAACTCTTAATTTTCTCGATAGAGCTTATATTAGGACAATGAGAGATCGAGTTTAAACCTTAATTTAACAGCCCTTCGTTTTACATGGATTAATGTCGCAATAACTTGTTAGTACTGAATCAACTCACGGAGCAGAAGCACGGGAATCTAACCTTTAACGTCATGCACGTTGAGTTGATTTAGTACTAATAAGTTAGTGCGATATTTAGTCCATGTAAAATGGCCCTAAATCCTAACTCATCTAAAAAGTAGTCCCTTTTATTAAATGCGCGGGTTACGTATTAGGGTTTATTTTTTAACTAATGACTGATCATTTCAATGAAACTGCCCAACCCTCGCTGTCAAAAAAAATTAAATCGTCGTTTCCTAAACTAAATTTAAAATATCTTAAAAAAATAATATAAATTGAAATTAATAAATTAACTTTGTTTCAAAATTATTTTTTTTGGTTTTATCTGATTATGTATTAGGCAAACCTTTATAGCTTTGTCCATTTAATAATGGCATTTAAAAAATACATAAAGACCCTATGTATAAAAAAGACATGCAAAGCCCACTATAATCAAGCAACTATTAGTTTAGTTGAAAAAGGAGCCAACTTATAACGTGTCCGATTTTCCATTAATTGAGCAAAAATTAGTTGATTTTCTAGGAAAATTCCACATTAACCCTTAGTTTCACCATTATGAATAATTGCTCCACTTTAAAAATGAACAAATATCGTGCTCAATCAGATAAAAAGAAAACATTCTAAATTATCCGGAGTTCTAATTTCGTCAACTATACTTAGAAAATACCTTTAGAGAAGAAATTTTTGCTACTTTTATTTGCACACCTTTAATATAAACGACCAACATGAAAAGAAGTGATATATAAGTGCCTTAAATGCTTACTCTTTTCACGATTTAAATCTTACTTCTTATATAAAGTTTGTCGATGTCAAACTCTTTAGTATTCCCGTTCAATACATAAAGTAATGTACGAAATGCGTCTTATCAGATTTATTCGTTGGTCATATTTTCTACAAACTGACAAATTCATCTTTCACTTGGAAAAATATTTACTTATAATATCACACAAAAAATATAAAATTTCTTCTACCTTTTTTTAAAACGGAATTTTTTATCTGCATCTTAAGTTACAAATATGTAATTGTACGTATAGGTAAATAAGTTTTGAAAATGAGATAAAAAGGTTGGACAATATGTTGATTGAGATATTCATATGGGTATTTCCGATAAACTTAATTTATTATTATTAAGAAAAAATAACTAAATTCCTAAGATTGTTTCTTAAATTATTCAAAAGAAGATGATGAAGGTGATAGAATTGCCAAGCATTAAAACTACAGATAGGTAAAAGACATTCAGCAGTGTCTACTCGTCATAGCGTATCGAAATCAGGATGAGAATTAGAATAGTATAGGTAAAATGGGTAACAATAAGAACCGTTTTACATGGACTAAATGTTGTACTAACTTGTATAAGTACTGAATCAACTCAAGGAGAAATTGCGTAGAAATTTCAACGCACCACCGTGCACAACGTTAAAGCTTACATTTTC
The DNA here is from genome assembly GCA_963924605.1 of Malthinus seriepunctatus. Lineage (NCBI taxonomy): Eukaryota > Metazoa > Arthropoda > Insecta > Coleoptera > Cantharidae > Malthinus > Malthinus seriepunctatus. The sequence goes on from OZ004600.1 coordinate 56,514,581, forward strand.
GTGGTTTTGCTCCTGAAGTTGATTCAGTACTGATAAGTTAGTACGACATTTAGTCAATGTAAAACGGCCCTAAGAAAAATTAAAGGAGTCGTAAAATCTAGAATACTTGATTTCTCATGCTTGGGTATTTTGTACAGCTATACAGCGAAAGTTCACTTTTACAAGAACCCCTATTGGAATTTGGAAAACCCGAAAAATATCCGAATTGGTCAAATTATTAAAAAGTTACACACTTTCATATACTTGCTGGATGTGAAAAGAAATCAAGGTCAAGTCCATTCGTTTTTGAAATATCCTGAAAAATTAAAACCTTTCTTTGTCATATTTCATCTCCATTTATACTTTTTAGTAGTTTAATGTCAGGTTTACACAAGTCGATAGGCACTATCAACTGGACGGCTCAATAAAAATTACTAGCAAACTTAAAATTTTCTTATGGGTCCTATATTACATTTTTATACCATTAAATGGAGAACAAAAATACGATTTCAACAATGCAACACGTACGTATGGGTCATTTGGCTTTATTAACTAACTTCAAACATTATACTTTAACAATTTATTGACAAAATCGAGTTGCCGCATAAATGACAAATGAATGACTTTGACATTTTGTTAAACAAATCAAACTGTCATCAAATAAGAATGGAATATTAATAAGTGAACTTAGTACAATTACACAAATTGCCACCTTTCTCCTTATAGTCAATGCAGAGCGATATTTTGTAAGTCATGATCTACGTGCGACGGGTCTTTAAAATAGGCTACTGTCTTTTTCCTGAATAAGAACTAAAAAGACGGATAGAAGAAGAAGATAGAGGAAGGATAAAAAAGAGGTGTAAGTAAAAAATTGGAAGCAAAAATATTCGAAACGTAACACAATGTCCACAAGCATTTGAAGAATGCCTAGACAGACGGATAGTAGTAGAAAAAGCCCTTCTGATTACATAATCATAATAAATACACAGCAGAGAATACAATTTTGACAAATTTTCTTCATGGCTTTCATTGATGTGTTCGCTTAAAAACATAAAACTTATAGGTAGATTAATGAGGTTGTCCTAAATCATTCTCGAGGTGAAAATGAAAAACCCAGGGTCAGACTATAGTCAGGTCGGCTTTTAAGGGTCAAAATCGTACAAGTAAAGCTTAATTCTCAGCTATCCGAAACCGTCGCATACGACGATACGAAAGTTTTCCTATTGGTGGATATTCGAAAAATTTCGAAATTCCACCAATAGGAAAACTTTCGTATCGTCGTATACGACGGTTTCGGATATCTGAGTAAGCTTAAGTGTATCGTTTAGCAATAAACCTAACCTAACCTATTCTAACCAAACCTATCCTAAACATTGAATAAATAGTCGCTACTCCCACTTAAAAGGAAATATCATGACAGCCAATCAGTGGTTGAGTCCTTTAGCTTTCTTCAACACAATGCAAGAGACATATATCCAGCTTCGTTTAATGACTCAACGTTGAGGTTATTTATAACCAGTTCCTTACAGCACACGGCTGAATGATAATGTAAACTTCACAAAATGAATGAGTCATTCATAGTTTTCTAAAATGGCACTTCCGTCGCTTTTTCTCTTATAGGCAACGGTTGCTAAGTTCTTTCCTGTTTCGTTATATTCTAAGATCCTAACCTACTTTAACAAAATCTATCCTAACCTAACCTTTTTTTACTACGAGAAAGCGAGAAGCGAACTCCTGCTCTTACCAATTGAACTTGGAGTCACCATTAGGTAAGTATAGCTCAGTTTTTTTTTGTTATTCTCTTGATCGAGAGGACTAAACGAAGCCAGTCCGACTCTGGGAAAACCAACAACTCTACGTCAGTTCTTAACAACATAAATTTTAGATAAGATTTTGGGGGTTATGCTATGAGGTTGCAGTTTCATTTATCATTGAATTTTCTGTTTGATTTTTGATGTGCTATTAGGTAGCAGTCCCACTGGAGTCAGTAGGCTCGTTCAGACGAGAGCAATAAACCTAACTTACTCTAACCAAAGCTAACCTAACCTATTTGAACCAAATCTATCCTAACCATTGAATAAATAGTCGCTATTACCACAAGGAAAGAACATGACAGCCAATGATAATGTAAACTTCACAGAATGAATGAGTCATCCATAGTTTTCTAAAATTATGAGTTTTGAGGTTACAGTTTCATTCACATGTCACTGAATTCACTGTTTGATTTTAGATGTGAGGTAGCAGTCCTACTGAAGCCAGTGGGCCCGTTCAGACGAGAGAACAGTTGAGTGATCAGGAGGCGATTATAGTCTGATCAAGGTATTAAATTTAGTAGGTGGTAAAGAATGGCTCTAATGCGATCAAGCCCTTAACTTGACGTGACTTTCTTGCAAGATCAAAATTTTCACAAAGTCATTCCGCCTTATCGTAGTTTAAAACCAACGGCTTTAATAAACCAATAACCATCATTTAAAAGTTCGTGCAACAAGTTAATAAACAAAGGCTGTACAATGCTGCGCGTTTTGCATGTTTTACATACACTTTTGCAGCGTCAAGTTCGCACTTAAAAGAGTCGAAAGCTGTTAATTGAACATCAAGCACATCATTTTACATCCACAACCACCAAATTACGTTTAGGAAAATCGCAAAAGCGTTTTCTTTAAAAACACAAGATTAAACGAAATAAACAGACCATCATTCATCACAGACTAACTAAAGGCTTTTTTAAAGCGAAATCCTAATCGTGACTTACAATTGATGAGATATCGAGTTCAGATTGTCGACTTGTTGAACATATCCGATTCTTTTAGGGGCACTTAAAAACAACGCGAAAATGAGTAAGTTCCGTATTATAAATTAACTATCATGAAGGAAATTGTTTATGAGCGAGCTCTCGGATTTTAAAATGACGATCAAAACGTGTGTAATTTTGTAATTAATAATTAAAACTAATTATGTTATTACTGCGAATAAACAGTAATATTTAGTTATACACAAAGGTAAATTACTACTTATATTAAATGACTTTAATAATGTTATAAATTACTAATTACCGCCTTTTGTCCTTGCAATATCTACAATGTCGTTAAATCAATCAAAAAAATACGAAACAACAAAAGAATGTATATGCACATTAACCGCTGCATTGCTACGTTTTAATACAAGTAATGACAATTCGAAATGATTATCGACATAATTATGCTCCGACACGCAAAAAGTAACACGCATATCGAGCCAATAACTACCCTCAACCAACACAGATAGGGTGACAACAGATCCGTAATTGAATGAACGAACGCCCGAGCGTAAAAGAGGATTTTAATTCGTTTTGAGATAAAAATTATGTTTAAGATTAAAATTGAAGATTTGAAGAAAACAAATTAACCCTTCCATTTCAATTTTGTCACTTCGAAAACGTCTCAATTTAATAATAATTAACTAGTGAATAAATAAAGGCCAAAATGTTTAAATACTAAAAAAGTCGTTTTTTTCTGTTTATAATTTATTATTTTGATAATAGATAACTTTTATGAGTATAAAACCTAATTTGTGTCAATTAAGTCTTATCTATTTAAATAAAGACAGCTTTAAAAAACACATAAAATACGGTCCTGCATGTTTTCAAGCTTATAATTAAAGCTGGGTAATGTATGTATCATTTGTTATACACATAATTTCGAACACCTCCAAAACATGATAAAAATCTATCGGCTAATAAATTTATTTTAGCTATAGCGTGTAGGTTTAACATGCATGTCTTAATCCATTTAAATAAATATTATCGAAAAAGAAACCGGTAATTTTTTTTATATAGATAGATATATCACCTAAAGATTTATTATCAGGAAAAAATATATTGGGCATTGGTAACTGTTTTTTTTGTTACCAAATGTCAAGTCTATAGCCTATTACTATACACTTAAACAGCAAAGTCAATTTTTGAACTAATTCAAACGAATAACAATCAAAAAGTTAATAATCATTAATATAACGATATGGCGTATTACGGTAACTAAAGTAAGGCTAAGTTATCGAGAGGGCCATGAAACGCCAAACATTATTTTAAGGATTATTATTACAAAGAATATTAGTCATAAAAGAAAAATTAGCAATTAGGTCTTATATACAGTGTCTCCTATCAGGCAATAGCTAACCACCGAGAGTAAATCTTCCAAATTTAGTGGTTCCAATCCCCAGTTAAACTGTGCTTTTTTCGTTTTATTAAAACAAAAATACGCGAAGAATAATTTTCCCATCAGTTTTAAGTAGTGTGGTTGAAGTTAACAAAACCGGCCGCCATATTAACTAATATTAAGGTTGAGATACCGGCAGTGTTAAAATAAACGTAAAAAGGCCCTATTTTATTCTCCTTAATCTTCAAAGGTACGGTAGCTAATCGTCAAATTCAAAAAATTATAGGGAGATAAAGGTTCAACTTAGAACACCAAACCAATAGTCAAAAACTAGATCACATTTTCTTATAAATAAATTTTAAATTCTGAAATAGCTGTCTAAAAAAAGCTTTTCTTTTTCTCTTGATATCTCATTTGTACCAGAATATTTCTAATTTTTCAAAATTAAGTGGAAATAAAAATAAGTACTAGGTAAGTAGGTAACCAAAAATGAAAAATAGTATATTTTATAATAAGAGATGAAACACCAGTTTTTTTCGTGAGATGAGAATTTAATTCATGAGCCGCGAAGCGGCGAGTGAAATAATCATTTGAACGAAAAAAACGGATATTATTATCTCGAGTCGTAAATGCTATTTTTATTAAATATTAAAGTACACTTTAATATTATTCTGTTTGCAAAAATTTGAATTGACTTTCAATAGAGGTTTTTTAAAAAGTTGCTAGATGACGCAAAAATGACAGCAGTGTCTTTTAAAAAAATTATATATTTAACAATTAATACAATTAATTAACCATAATATTACTTTTGCTCTCTATAGAAAAAAGCGCTATTTTCGTATCGAGTAAGTGATTACAAAATGCTTACTTTCACGAGAGTAGAAAAAATTATTTCTAGCCGGATTTTACAACTTACTGTGTCTCTCCCGGCTGATTTGTCCTTTAATGAGAGACTAACATAAGGCCCTTTTCAATGGATATCAGTCCAATTGCGGTATACTAGGGTAAACCCTCGCTAATCCGGATGAAAATAAAAAAATCACAATCCTACCTACGTCTATAAGAATTGTTTCATAAAGTTCTAGTTTGATTTTCTATTTAATTTTTTTTTCTACTCTTTCATTTCTTACATTCTCTAATTTAGTAACTGTTTTATGTATTACGTGTTCACTCTGTATGTTAAAAGTTAAAATGTATAGTATCGATTTCTTATTAAGAAGTAATAATATTTAGGAATATTTTAATAAAATTGTTTATATTTTTTTATAAAATGTTTATCAACAAAATTTTTTTTTTAATTTAATCTTTTTAACGATTAAAAAATGATAATTTTAAACAATAATGATAATTAAGAACTACGACATTAATTTAAAAACTTGACAACCTTTGTTAAAATTGTAAAAAGATTTCAAAATTATTAATTAATGAATAAAATTTTTATATCTTACCTTTTTCATTAAATATCGTATAGGTAACAAAACAAGTTTTTAACATACCACTGTCAAGTTTTTCGTCGTTAATCGTATAATATTGTTAATTTTGAATTAATTTAAATTTTTAATATTCATAAAACTTAACGTATTATAATTATTTATTAAAAATCTTGGACAATTATTAAAATTATCATTTAAAGCCAACAACGTTTTAACACTTTGAGCAATGGGATAACTGTAAATTATTGAAAGACATTTATTAACTAAATACATTTTATAGATAAATTTGTGCCTGCGTCGATTTGATACACCAATTAATATTCTACAAATTAACTAGGTACATATCGCACTCGCAAGGTAAACGAATAAGAAGGTGGAAGAATAAACCTTTAAAAAGGAATTGCAAATAACTAAAAACAACTAAATATAGAAATATGAAAAAAAAATAACAAACTAAAATGAAAAAATTACAATCTTCTGGCACAATGCTTTTTAACAAAAATCCTAAATTTAGAATACTTGTTATGTTTGCCAGATAATACCTAGGGGAATAGGTAAAAAAATAAATGTAACAAAAAAAATAAATGTCAGTTGAATAGTCGCTACTGAAAGCTGGAATAGTGTGAAATGCAGACAGTGAAGTAAGGTGCAACGAAGCGGCTTTGGTCAGTTTCAAACAAATGGCACGTCAACCACATAGCACCCTCATCGAGCCGCAACCAGTTCTTCTAGATTCCGATACGATAATTATAAAATTTGGTATCGCTGTTTTCGAACTTGCAACTTAAAATTTATCTCTTAAACATGTGTATAGCGAGAAATTAATTTTACACCATGTTGACCCATTTGTTTAATTTTTGTATTAAGCGCTAAAAGGAAATTTTAAAAAATCCTATATGCATCAGATAATACATTGCACGTCTGGGTTGTTTTCAAACACATCCTGTGTGAGTACATACAGATATAGATACGAATTATCCGGGCGGTTCAACCGCCCTCACAGTTGTTTCGGCTCTATTAATAACGAACTATACTTTCAATTATTTTCCAACGAAGTGATTGCAGACGCACAGACAGATGTTTTAATAGAGGCTACTTTAGAATCGTAGAAAAAGAAGACAAAGAACTGGCTTGTCCTTGTCCTCAACTATTATAAGTCACTACCATAACTATTATAATAGCCTTAATTATCATAACAGGCCCTTTTGACCTTTTTATAGCACTTTTACACTGTACACTGTTGTTGAAAGTAATTCAGGCTTTATAATAAAGGCAATATGGCAAGCACTAAGCTTTTAGGGCTCATCCAAATAGAAAAGGGCTTGAGGCGTAGCCTCCCATCCCCTACCAATTAGTCAGAGACCTATAAATACTCAATTTCAAGTCACATATTAAAGCCCGTCCACACACACAGGCTTGCCTATGCAGGCAGCCTGCACAGGCCACCTGAACGCTGTCCAGACGCTCCGGTTTGGTCTAGGCCAAGCCGGAAGGCAAACCTGTGTGTATGGACGGGCCATTAACCGTGGTTAAGGTCACGTATATTTGAGAAGAAGAGTAAAAAAATCATGGGCTAGTAGAGCGAAACCTACAGAAGACGAAGTATAAGGGGCATCTAATCCAATCAGGAGAGACTATATGGAAACAATCCCAAAGAGGTATACTATTGAGAAAAGAAGAAACGCGTCTATCTTATTCTAAATTAAAATGAAGAAGATGGCGCTGTACAAAACAGACAAGTTTATTGAATAAAAAGCAGTTTTAAATTAAACTTTCAATATAGGTATGTCAATTGTTAATAATAATGTAAGAAGAATCTTCAGCATGCTACATACTTGCATGTTAATAAAATTATTTATTACAATTATTTTAGATATAAATTTAAATACACATGTACTTATACGGATAAAATAATTATGGAATTTACGAGTAGTTATAATATGTATCAAAATATATTTTTCATACGACTTTATGGCAAAAGCAATTAAAATAGTTTTAGGAGTTAAATTAATGTTATTTTAATTCAAATGTGCCCAGTTATCTGTAAATTTATAGTCGTTTAAGTGGGTATCTTATGCTTTTGGTATAAACAAATTATGCAGTCGTTTTAAAATATAGTTATATTTGTTATGAGAGGAGGTATAGAAAGGTTATCTTTAGGCTACAACGGCATCAAGATCAATTGAGCCTATAACAGAAAATAATGTTACTTGAAAAGGCACTAATTCAAACCAAAACAATGACTTATTGCCTGAACAGGCGATGATTGTTCTATTAATTTTATCTTAAGCCGGTACTATAAAGATCTCGATTAATTTAGTTATAGCAGTAAATATAATCAAAACTTGCGATTTGTCCTTGTATTCTGATTAGTGATTAGTCAAAAACAGCTTAAACATTAATTTTAACACGACATTAAAGTTTTATTACCGGCTATTTTACGAATTTATCGTACTTGTGAATATACTTCTCTTTCTCTTCTCATTTTAAAAAGTGGCTTTTTAAAACGAACATTTGAATAAGCACGTCCTTATACCTACAACAAGTGCCCGCTTTTGTTTAAAAACAAGTATAGGTAAGTAATAACCACTAAGTACAAAAATGAGACCAATTAAAGCCACTGTTACAGATATGTCTATGGGAAATAGCACCGTCGTTACAATGAGGTGGTCAAGTAAGGCACGGCCCCACCAAGATATTTAATAAGCTCCTACTGTGATTTCATCATAGTAACTAAGAATTTATTTTTTATTAAAGTCCTATAAAAGCCCATCTAGAAAGTCTTAGCCCCTTATGGATCACCAATATCACCCCAACCGTTTCGATAATCTTCTATTATGCCAATTATGCCATTTTAATTAAATAATTAAATGTGATCTATTTAAATTTTCATTTTACACATTCTAAGAAAATGGATATATTATCGAAATGCCTATGCCTATAGCAAGGCGAGAGCAATCGAAAGTGTTAAATGTTTGGAACACACATATGGACATATGGTCAAGGCGAGAAAATAAATAACCTATACGTTTTGGAGCTTGTAAGAGTTGTCCCCGAATAAAATTAAAAAAGCAGCAAAATTAATTTATACACTAAAACTTCATAATCATTAACCATAAATTTCCACAAAACAACTATCAAGTATTTGGCACAACTGACAACTTACACATTAATTACTAAATCACTAACAGTTAACTATTTTATAAAAAAATATTTGTGAAAAGAAAAACGGTTGGTTTTGATATTATACAGCTTTGATTGAGGTTTATTTTAACCCACGTATATTATCAGCACTCGTCAAGTAGTGACGATTGATCACCAATACAGCTATTCTTTCTACTTCTTATCATTACAACTATACATAATACAGTTATATGAGGGGAGAGGTCTAGAGGGTGGATGCATAATACCACAAAAGTGACAAAAATGCATGTAAATAACAAAATAACATGATTCGACAATTTCAAGTCCTTATTTAGATATTTTTACAAAAAAAATGTGTAAATGGGTAATCACTTAGTGGGTGCTTGGACAGAAATTTTTTTAGATTAATTGATACACGACTTATTTGCATAACGAAATTTTAATAAATAACTAAATTTTTTATTTTACAAGTTTATCATAATCGAGCAGCTCTCGAGGATTTATTTCAATTTCATTTAAATAAGTTAGCCATGTTGTACATAATGGCCTGTATTGTCATAATACAAGTTGTCAAAAAACAAATAACTTTCCTATAAAGGTGGATAAAATCGTTAAAAATTTGAATTACCGCGCTTTTTGAAAAAATCTTCAATTGTTTGTTTTTATCAATTTCAAAGGTAGGGTGATTTTTTTACTGTTTTTGCGCATCTGTCAAAATATTTCTATACCCTAGGTATTGTTTTTTTTGTTGTTTGATATATTTTTAAATATTTATTGATTATTTCCAATTAGATGACATAATGATAATTTTTGACATAAATAAATTAATGTAATAATCTGTAGATACCGTGTGAACCACGCCGTCCTGTCTCATATACGCGTCTAAATGTATAAAATCCCAAAGATTTGTAATAAATTTTTATTACTGGAGTACTTTTATCTATTTTTTTATAAGCTTTGTATAGTTTATTTTTTATTATTTAAAAAAAAAACAAGGGCAAAAAAATATTTTATTTAAAACCGGCATCCCTTGAAACCTCAAGATTTTTCTAAGTTGCTTAGATTTGAAGAAAAACCACCAAAGTTTTCATTATCTACAATTGGGGCCAAATATTTTATAAATACCCTTATGAGGTCGATATAAAATTATTAAGGCGGGTAAATACACAAAATTACCGATTTTGTCCTATCCAACAGTATCTATCAATAATTCAGGAAATTTAGGTATTGTCTAGATACAATTTAATGTTTATCTATTATACATAAGTCACAAATGTTTAAAATATGCACTTAATGTAACAATAATACCGGACATGCAATGTTCGAGAATTGGGTCCTTTTTAAATTTAAAAAAAAAATGACAACAATAGTTTAAGATTTGGAATTTTGAGTCCATAAGCGAATGTTCACACCTAAGCCGTATGCGTATTAAAACAGAAACGTGTTAAGTGGGCCTTTATTTTCAGCGTTAAGCTTTTAAGGCTTAAATAACAATGCGCCGTCTAAGAAAGTGTCAAAAAAAGTCGTGGCTATTTAAATGGAAACGGATTAAAGTGAGCACGGTAAATCCGTACAAAAAAACAAAAAACTTTTCCTACTGTGACTGGGTGTTTATAAAAAAAAGTCGGGATAGTTAAGCGCGAAGATGGGAAAATAAAAATTTTAATAAGTCAAGTACCTGCTCTCAAATTCAAAATGGGTTATAAGCGTGACTTCTATAAACAACCGAAAGAGACCTTTTCTTATTTAAATGCGCGGCCAAAACATTTGCATCTTAAAACGCGGCAGTGTTAAGTTGCGATTTTTACGCCTAAGAAATTATGTATTATTTATATTTAGCACGTGCAAAAAGGTAAAACGCGTGCCTCTTCACCTTAACCGGGTCGGTTTAGTTGGTAGGTATAAGAAAATAAAAAAGATGTGGTTTGAAATTTGCATACACTATTATTCAATATCAAATCGTTTACCTGTAAACATTCCTAAAGCATGTCATCCACAACAACACCTGAGTCACAAAATCATTTCAACTACAAACAGAACACTTAAAACACAAACACGTATTTAAGATTTATAAGCACATCACAGCAAAAATGCACCCAATACAAAAGTTTACATTTAAATAAACATAAACATTAGTTCATAATAGAAAATTAATTAAAAAAACGTGTGACTAGGCGGCGTGGCAACATAACCGAACAGTGTATGAGCTGTGACTGTTTAGTGTATAAAGTTGACAGCCAATGAGGGCTGTCTAGTAAGTATGGGGGGGATTTGTGCTCCTACCCTTCGCACCTGAATGGTGGGGGCGCTAGTGGGGAAACATAAAAGCACGGTTGAATGCTCGCGAAATAAGTTTAGAGCAGATTTGTAACAATTTTTACTTTTTGTTACACTTTTTTTTTATTTCATTTTTAAGTTGTCTTTTTATTAAGATTCCACATTCCAATAACACCTTTTTGAATTTCATTAAATCAACCAATTGTCACATAAACTTTTATACTCCCAACTTCACCAATTCATACTTTAATGCTCCCTACTATACCTACTTACAACAACAATATTCACTTTACAAATACTTTTATTCAACAAATGAAAAACTTATTAAAAAGGTAAACGTAAACTTTTTTTTCCTCCAACCAAACAACCTTTTGTGTAGTGAGGATGGCACTGAATTGTAATTTAAACGAAATGAATTTTTAAATTCGGTATTATAAAATTATTGATTCTATAAAAGTAAATCGCTTTTAAAAGAATTGTATAGGTAAATACAAATTAGTTGATGAACAATCGTTTTGAAAAGAATTAAATCGGAAAAACTTATTATCTGATGATTGAAATTGATTTTCAAACTTTAATAAAAAATTCTACTTTGGTCTATCTATGACTTTTAAATAAATACAAATGCAACTTTGCTAAAGTCAAAATTTTTATTTAAATTAATTAAAATTTAAACATTAATCCGCACACTCTGAAAAGTCTAGACGGAGCTTTCTAAAATTGTATTTGATTACGAATATTTTGAAGGTCTCTGTGAGCATATTTCGAAATGCATCAGTAGATACAACTACAGAAGAGGCAATTGTTTAAAAGATTTTGAAATAATTTTTTTTTAAATCTATTGACACAAAAGCACAAAATACCTCTAGTACCTATAATAATATCTATTATAGTGATAGTGAAATCCTACGAATATTAGGGGGTTCGTTTTATAGATTTATCAACAGTAAGATCACAAGTAGTGCTTAAACTCTTGCCGGTTTTTAGTTTTAAAACGCACCTATTGCTAGACAAATCAACGAGAATAAAACGAAAGAACCCATCAATGCAAAGCCCTCAATTTTCCCAAATTTCTCAAAAATGTGTTTTAAGGACCCCGCACAATCCCAATGGAAAATGGCCATCCGTGAATTTTCTTAAAAATTTAGTATGTTGTAGTTTTTGGTTTTACTGAACAAAAGTCTTCATGGCTCCAAAGCCCAAAAGTTAATTTTTTTTTGCTATACAGAGGCTTCAAGTGGCGAAGTCAATGTTTTCGTACAACTTTTTGTGTCCATGGAGACTTTTGTTCAGTAAGCCAAAAACTACAACATACTTTGCGAAATGAGAGAAATGAGAAACCTCGCTCATTGCGAAATGAGCAAAAACATTTGTTTTTAATTTACCCATCAGACCTTGGTTTTTATACGAATGGTCTCGATGAAAGAGCTGACACGGGAGAAGTGGAAGAGTCAAAGAGGTGTGTATTTAATGAGCTATAGAACTGGATGAGAATGACAACAAATAGATATGATTCGGTATGGTAGAAGAGAGTTGAAGAGATGCAATTTAGGTATACTCAAAGACTTTCAACTGGATAATAACAGCAAGCGATAGAGAGGAACGGAGCAAACTCAAAAGGTGTATAGACATTCTAAAATGGCTTTAAAGACTAAAAAAGAAAAACTATTAAGAGTATTTGTTGTAGGTATATAATTTTGACTGATAAACAGTGTGAATCTATATAATATGAAAATCAATGATTTACAAGATTAATGTTCTAATTATCTTTACATTCATATGAAATTTATGTTGATATCTACAGTAATGTCATTTCACCTACTATTAGCCCACCCTATATTATACAAGTTAGTATAGTACTCTAGTCAAATATAACAGTGTTATAATATAATCCCATCATTTAGACAATTGCACCAGGATAGGTATATGGATAAATGTTTTATATTTTCTAATAATTATTCGAATTTTCTTTATTATGTTAGATTATATGAGGGTAGGTATATTTTAGACTACTAAAATACCCAAAAGAGAAACTATCAACTTTTGGAAAATGAGACCAATTCAAACATTCTTACAATAGATTTTATACTATAAGATGTTCTTTCTAATTATAGGAAAATTAAGGTTTGGGGAAAGAAAATAAATTTCATAGATTGTGGAATCGTTTCATAAAAGAAAGTTACTTCTGTAACTTTGCTTGCAGAACTAACGATTGATAATTCAAATTATAAGTTGGATGCAGTAGAATTAAAAGGGTCCTCTAAAGTGGGAGCTGGTATAGTAAACCCTCGTCGTCTGATAGAAGAGTTTGAGTAACTTTTATGTACCTAATACGCAATAGTAGAATAGTTGTTAATACTATTTTTTGAGATTATAGCTATATCACTTCCAGTTTTGTAGAAAATATGCCCACCGTTGCTTTTCAAATGGATCCCCTTACCCTATAAATTTTACATTTAATTTTTAGTAGATACAGTCCTCAAATGTTAATTTTAAGACCAAGAAATTTTTTCAGTGGCCTTAAGTGAATGCTAGGCATGACTTGGTCAAAAATAATAAAACACTCTTATAAATTAAGGGACCCGCACCATGTAAAAGAGTACCAGATTTTAACCCTTGCCAAAATAGGTTAAGATTTTTATGTCAATTCGAGTCTTATATCTTAAAAATATGCTGCCCACTTTGAAGTTTCTTGCAGACGCACAAATTTTAAGAATTTAATAGTGGTATTTAACAATTTTTTAGAACGTTCTTATTATGAAAACTAAGTGCCAGAAAAATTGATCGATTGCCCATCATACGTCTGCAAGAAGTTTCAAAGCTCGCATTAGCGGTGGGAGTCATTTTCCACAATAATTGCGAGCTTTTACAAATGGCAGGTATCTATCATGTTAGGACAATCATATCCCCATGGAGAGATGGTATTTTCTAGTTACCGAATGGAAAGATATAGGTACCATAATACCAATAACTACCAAGACGTTTAATAAAATTTCTTAGGTATGTAAAAATAATTATCTGTAGAAGATTTGTAAGGGTGACTGAGAACCATATAAGGAGCCTGATGTCCAACAATAGCCTTTTTTTAGTTAAGACATAAAAAACATCCATTTATTTGATCCCAGATATGCCTATCCTCTTTATTATCATTTATAGCATCAACTGCTCTATTTATAGAACGTTTAGCAAAATAAAAAAATTCTGACAAGAGAACAGTTGAGTTGATCATTCCCAACATCTGACTGATCCACTCTCCCTGTCTCTCTGTCCATTTTCTGGCAAGGATAAGGAAAACAATTCGATGCTATAAGAACGTCATGATTACTCGACATTCCCGTTTTGTTGTTAATATGTTAATCAGGTGTAATTTCAATTGTATTGTTAGCAGCATGTTATAGCTACAGGGTCTTCGGAAATACACTCAACCTACGTGACCAATTTGCTAGGCAACCACCAACCAAACCAAACAAAAATAATTATGCTGGTTGTCTAAGGCAATTGATTACGTGGGTTGAGTGTATTTCCGAAGGAACTGTATTTTAGATGACCAAAAAGAGGTGGAAACTAAATCTGGTTTTCAGAGTCTCGGGGTTTTCTTTTAAGGACGAAAAAATACATTTTTTTCTTAACTAGTTTAATATGAAATCAAAACGAGTAAATTGAGTTTACTACACTATTTGTCCACAAATATAGACAGTAGTGCCATTTATAGAATGAAGACTAGATTACATCGAAATTTTTCGGTACAGCATTATGAACAATCGTTCGTACTCGGATCCACTTCTACTACCTGGATTCGTTCAAATTATAGTAAAGTACGTTATTCTATTAAAGCGGCACGTGTTTGCTGCATCTATCTCGATAGAAACCGCGCTATAGGTAGTTAGCTAAATTTTGTGAACACATATTAGGAATGAGTCACTCTTTATAATTGTGGAATTAGAGTTTAGATCATTTTACTCTATATAGGTGTAATAGTGGATTGAACCTGATTTTAGCCTCTAGAACACAGTCATCTATTAATGTTGTTCTTATTGATAAACAGTTACGGACCTAAGAGTTTAGAGTTTCTCGCAAAATTCAGAATGGGACCTCTAACCACCCCGTTAATTATTCATTTTACTTGACCAGAAATCGATTTTATATAAAGAATTATATTGTTTCTGAAACCCTTTCTATTATGGAATGGAGCCTCGCATCAATGTGGGCTCAACTACTCAACTATCACCTGTGGCTAATCGACTGAGTGAAAATCGTGAAACTTATTATAAATGAGTTGGACAGGAGACTACCCTAACCTCACCTCCATACGAATTTCTTACCATTGCTTATGGTTTTTTTGCATCTGGAGCCGACGGCTTAACGTATCCTATAAAGTAAGGTTATGAAAAACTTTATGCTATACTTCTGCGCACCTCTTTTTTAGCTTTTAATGTTTGGTATAGAATATTGTAAAAATGCAAGTTGTTTTAAAAAGTAGGGAAGCATATTTTGAGAACAGCAGTGCATATTTAAAAAAAATAATTGCATATAATTCCGCTCTTTATTTATGGAAATAGTGCACCTAATAAAAATTGTGTCACCCGGTATTTTTTTTTAATGTTGCATATATTAAATGCAATGCAAAGGTATAATTTGGGATTGATTTTAGTAGACCAAAATCAATGATTTTTAAATCTGGTTTGAAGCACCCTACCAACATTTTAAACACTTATTTTTATAGTTTATGAATGTCAAAATTGCTATGAAATTCAAAATCACCCCATTTTCCCAAAGCCTTGTGTTACTAACTAAATGAGGATTTAAACCGCTTTACAACACTTCTTTACTTCTCACATTTTTAGACACTTTTTGACAAGTTAGTTTTGTTCAAATACAGGTTTGTAATATTTGGTTTACTTTTTTTATTGTTTCAAAACAATACAAAACTTTTGTTTATCAGCCAGGGCCGATAGTTATTGTTGAAATCTTAAATACTTATTCAATTCTACTTAAAAAATTTAAACAAAAAGATTCACAATACTTTTTTCTAACGTCTTTTCCACAAAACATCACGAGCTTTCCTTTCAAATAAATGAGACTATTTTATACAGGGTGATTGTTAATTTTGAAATTGCCTATTAGGTGAAGAGTTGGGTGAAAATCCACTAGAAAAATGCATTTCTTTATAACGTTTATTAATAATTGAGAAAATATTATCGCATACTTTTAACTCCTTCACTTTCACTAATAGGGATGGATTTAGATTTTTCTACGATGTACTTCTAAACGACAGAATCTTTGGACGCATCTACGATACGTTGAAGGACGTCTTGAAGCGCGATTCAAGCATTTCGAGCCATTTCAAGAGAATCTATGCGGAACAGAACAGTTGGGCCAAATTTTACCCGAGATTTATAGAGACGCTTTGGCTTTACTTAATCCTATCGAACAGTAGGGCCAAAGTATTGGTCTGAAAGAATCCGCGTTGGTTTCTCTACTTATTATCTTCTATCTTTTTAAATGTAGCTTCTTGTTAAAATAATGTTTCAGAGTTTAAAATTTGGCCCAACTGTACTGTCGGATTATATCGTTCTCAAGAATTTGGCTCAACTAAAAGATCCCGGTCTATGCTGTTCGTGTAATGTAAGTCTAATCATAATTATGTGCCCTTTTATGAGCTCTAAACTAGAAAAATTTTAGGGTTTCCTTTATCATCACTGGGTCCCCTCGAAGACCGCGCTCCAGGCCCGGGCCTAATAGACCGAAGCAAAATACAACTGTACATATACAGAATAATTTTTACTCCATTTAATCAGATCTCCAGTTCTCAGAGTAAATGATGTACCTGGGTCAAGAATAAGAATTTGGACCACCCTGTATACATATACTGTATTCATACTGAGAGGTATGTCAGAGTCAAATAGTTTTTTATAAGAAGAATCTTTCCTTCGCACTTGGATTTAATAAACAAACTATCGAGTTCATTAAAATTTTTCAAACATGGGAAAATCTTAACCATTGAATTAAAATATCATTTGTGTGACATAATAACTATGTAAAAACATATATTTAAATTAAATTAAATTTCCAAGTTTTCGTTATACATTTAAAACATGTTTATGTATCAAGTTCAATTACACCTTAACATAAAAATCTTTTAAATTGTTCAACATACGAGCTCGTGTGTGTTAGTGTAGGTAGAAATGAAACTCCATTTTTTAAAATATCAATAAGTAGGTAGATAAAATACACCTACAACCATTTTAATAGTTTGACAAATTAAACTCAAATTAAGTTTGTTTAAAAAAATTTTTTAAACCATTTAAGTTTGTTTGTTAGTTGAAAAATAATTTTGAAAAAAAAAATTCGATCGTATATTTTCTATACGTAAACATGACCTTTAACACGATCTTAAAACTCATATAGGGAAAAGAAATAAGAAAGTGTCGCCACGTAGCAGAGACGCTTAGTACTACTCGTGACGTTAGAAACTACTTGCGTCGCGTCGTCTTGATTTTTTTTCTTTCGACATCTAGTGTGTAGTAGGAAAAATATGACGATGGAGTAAACTTTTCTGTAAGTTGGGATTTTTATAAATAGTAGAAACTTACTTTATAAAAGAATTTGATTGTATACGCGGAAAATTCGTAACTTTTATACATATAAATTTCCTACTTATTATTTAGTAATTAAATTATAATTACGTCGATACGTACCTATTGGAAAATATTCTGTATAATAATTATGTAATATAAAATTAGTGTACTTATTGCTCATATATTCTTAATATTGGAATTATTATTAATTTTCTGTGTATAAATAAAACGATAGCTATCTAATTTTTTTCGTTTTCTTCAAAATATAATTAAATTAATTAATTTAATTAAAAAAGAAAAAATAAGTATAAATTGCGTACAAAATGTGAAGTAATAAAAGATTCCGAAATTTAAAAATTAATAAAACAAAGAAGGCGGTAAGTCAAGAAATAACAAATGTAAATTATGAACCTAATTGCCGGAACAGGCATTAATTAATTAGACAAAAAGCTTGTCGACATCCGCGCAAACACGCTGTAAAATTATGACAAAACACCGTCATTACCACCTTAATTTAATTAAAATTACGAACCTCTTCGATGTTACCTACACCCTGACTATCTGATTCTTAGTGGCGTCGAAGCGTAACATCTTTACACACCCAAAGTGTTTGTTTTAGTTCTTTCCTCTGTATTTATTTATGAATATTTAATTAAGCGTCTATTATTCTTATTTTCTTTAATAATTAAGAATTACACTATATTTTGCATAAAATTAAGCTTAATCTTAAGCGTATAGGACAAACTGGATAAGACGTTAAAGTTTGTGGTAAAGACGGTCGTTTTAAAGTTAATTGTTTTTCATATGGACGGTTACACGCATTCCTTTTCTTGATTAAATCGGAAACTGTCACTTTAAGACTTGCTAAGTAGAAATTCAAAATCAATATGTATTCTATTTCTTGTCTGAAGTATGCATGTTCGGAAATATTCGTTAAAAGAAATTTTCTTCGTATACATTCGGTAATAGATTTTTTACATATATTGACGACACCATGATTTGCATACAACTTCTCTTCTTATTTTTACATCTCCTTTCGAGGAACTAAATTAACTACGCCTATATTTACTTCCATTTTGGCGAAAATATATCCGTCTTCTTTATTAAATCTTTCATTAAAAGTTGTAATCAAAGTTTCAATAACACACTATATGAATTGGATTTTTACATGTCACTCGTGGGGAGCTAAGTTTAATCGTTATGGATGTAGATGTTCTAAAAACTAACTTTTGCACCTTGGGTTTAAATTTTTTCCTTCTTATACAGTTATACAACCCCCAGTCTTAAAGAATTAAAGTTAGTGCTCATTGCAACCCTTCTCGATTTGCTTTTATAAAATACCTACGTTTTTTTTATTAAATTGAAAGACGTATCAAGAAATATCCACAGTTGGGGCTGCTAATAATGACAAACAGAAAATTGAGTAGACGGCTTCAAATAAATAGACCTAGACTGAAATTGGAGGAGTATATTGAAGTCGATCACAACAATATGAGAAATTGAAATAAATTTAGACAATTTTGTCGAAATTGACGCAAGTTTCCATAAAAGTTGGCGTTTTCACCAGCTTTACATATTGAAAAAAAATTCATACCATACTATAGCCTAAATTATCTATTAAGCCTCAAGTTTCTTGACTGAATTTTGTACGTAAATAATGAATAATAAAGACACTCTTCTAGAGGTACTTGGATATTATTCATTTGCAGATGTAAACATCCCAGAAACAAACGAGTGCTAAAATGTGAGTAAAAACTGAATACCTAATACTCTGTATTACTCATCAAGAACATAACCGAGATTATGTATTCATATAGCTAATTTTTATGCAGTGGACTTCGTGGTTAGTGTGGTTAGGTTATGACGTAGAGATCAGTTGATTCGACACCGGTACACCCCAGCATTGTTAATTAATTATTAAAAGCAAATGCCGTACTGTGGAGGCCATTTAAAGCCGTCAGTGACAAGAATTAAAAATAGTTAAAAGACAGTTCAAGGTAAATTAGGTTAGTCCCCAACTTACCTAATCTAAATTAATGGACTCTACATTAACAGAATTAGGTACGTGCCACAGAAAACAAAAGAGGTTGCAAAATTAGAAACATTTAAGTCAACAATTATTAATCTAAAAGGGATAAAAATGCATCATAAGAAAATTGCACTATGCGTGTATCTATTGGAAAAGGAAGTTTTTATTTATTTATTTATTTATTTGAGGTGAACGTTCTGCGTTGTCTAGCGATGTTTCTTCGAATTTTCTAAATAATCAATGTCAAATAACTCTGTTCTCTTTCTAAAGTTTTGCAATCAAAGTGGCTGTCAGTTACATCTCGCTGACATTGCCATCCACGTATACGTATACGTAGAGTTCAAATGTTCGGCTAACCAAGCGTTTAGCATTCGAATGGTATATGAGAACCTCTACATCCTTTTCTTCCTCACGGACTCTCCATATCATATGAGATCGTTTCTATACTGACCCATGTAAAAGATATATATTTTTGAGTTGACAGCGGCCCTATTCCAAGTCATTCCACCTTTCTGATTCAAAGAATTTGAATAGAACTGATAATGCAATGCAGTACCAAACAAAATTTGAGAAATAAGAAAGTTGTAAGTTTCAACACTTGCAGATGAGGAACAGTGTCGGACTGGCAAGTCGGCAATTCTTGTCTTGAAAAATTATTCGACTCCAGTGAAAAGCATTTGGCCCTGTCATTGGCCAATCTGCCAGTTCGACACTGATGAGGAGTGAATTTTTGAGCGGAAAAGATAAGTGCTCCGAGTCAAGCAGTTGTTTAGCTTCTTTCATAGTTAAACTCTTCCTTCTCTTATACGGCCTACTCCACTATGAGCTATTGAATGCAACGAGTCTTGCCGGTCAGACAAGAAACTTGTCTACAAGTTGGAACAATATTTTTACTATTGCTAAGATGGACTGTAGCAAAAACTAGAACTGAAGGTTCAATGTCTTCTATAAGCACGGTGGGAAAAACACTGCAGAAACATCAGATGCTTCTATCTATGCTATCATGAGCATGGGACAAATCGTATGCATGTTGGTAATGTCAGAAGCGAGCTCTACGTTCTGCCGTAAAAACCAGCTAGTGACAATTTGACTAAGGTCTGGTTTTATCACCTTTAGTCAACTGCTAGTCAACTATTGATCAAGCGTTGACTAGAGGTGATAAAACCCGCCCTTAAGTGTTTAGTATGTGCCTAATATTTTTCGAAAAATGCTCTCAGAAACACCCATACGTTTGTACCCTTTCCATATTCTCGGTTTCACTTATGTTAATTCGTCTGCCAGTCTGCCAGTTTGTTATACTTGCATGTCTGTTTGTTTATTTCTCTGTCTGTCTTTCTAAAATAAATGTCAGTAGTTTCAAAGGTCTTCTTTTTGTTAAACGCGTAGGTAGTGTTGCAGAGCGCACTACTATCGCCCGGATTCTGACTTCTGACGTCGGAGGCCTGTATTTCAACAAATTTCCAGATGGAGAAAATCTTTCTTAAAAGAGAATGTTTATTTCTACATACTCCTATAATGTATCTATGGGTAAGTACATATTTTTTAAATAATTTTCTTGTGGTCAATTTGTAAAATGTATTACGAAAAACGTAATTTTTGTGGCAAATTTAATATTATGATTAAAGAAAATTAATATCTTCACATCAACAATTTATTAACACAAACCACCAAAGTCTATGCTATAAGAAAGGTGTATTTTACAACATATTTAAATTGCATGCTGATTCGAAGAGTATTGAGAATGTTACAGCATTTTAAGAACTGTGAATTAAATGTGCAAAAATGAAAGCTTTTTGAAACATTTCCTAAAGAATTTCCAGTCCACTAACAGTCAAAATCTTCGCATTACTTTGCCAAATTTTTGTTAAATTTTGTACCTTCGCTTGTGGGAGAAGCAAGCCTATAAATTTTAGAAAGTCGTAAGTCAGAAATATACCTTTTGAAACCGATAGCAGGTAGTGATAAATAATAAAAACTCTAATATGATTTAATGAGGTTTAAAATCCTGACCTTATGTTAGTTAAGATTTCTTACAAATGAACCAAAAAACAATCTTTTCAATTTTGGAACCACCCTATTTATGAAAACACATCAAACAACATCAGATAAAATAATCAGATAAAGTATTGGGAGTTTTTAAGAACCGATTGGCCACATTTATAAAAAAAAATGGATTTTCCAACAATTTTCGTAAAACGTTACGTTTGCATTTTAGAAATTTCATTTCTGGAACATGACAAATAAACAAAATAGGAATAGATCATTTATATTCATAATTGACACAAAAATGACATCAATTTCTATCGAATGCCAAAATTTGATTTTTCAATTTTTACACACTAAGATTGCAAATGAAGCACTTTTTCAAAGCTGAGAGTTAAGAAAAGTTTTTTTCAAACGAAAAATAAAAATAATTTAAAGTATAAAATATAAAGTTGCGTTAATAAGAGCTGTCAGAAGTAATTTATTTTTAAGATAAAAATTATAAATCGTACGTTTAACAGTTCTCCCTGCCTCTTTATAATAAACCATTAATCCCTTTTTGAGTTAATTTTGTCAGCAATTAACATTTTAGTTGGCAGCAAAGCCAACCCCTTCCAATTAATCAACTTTAAAATTCTTTAAAGCTTTAAGAAAACACCCCAAAGCATAGAAAAGCTGTAGAGATAATCTTAAACAGTTAAATCTTTCATTAACACCCTTTTTTGTAATAAACGTCAATTAGACGAAGTAATTATATATTTAGCACCGCGATTCGCGAAGCGAGGGTTGAGAGAAAGCCGCCGCCGCTTTGCATAATGGACCAGTGAAAGGGGTAATTAAAGGGGATGCTCGCTATTAATTAACAAAGAGGGACCTGTTGCATCAAAATCTGACTAAAAGCCGCAGGATGTTTAAAATCTGTCGACGCCGTTTTACAAGTACAGTCCCAACCACTCCCACAACCAACTTTATAAAAGCGATTTCGCTCCACTCCATAATTAACAAAATTATTGTTTAATTGCTTTGTTTACATCTTCTTGGTGCCAGACGTACAATGTCATTAACTAAATGCCAATGCAGATTTAATAGCGGCAACACTTTATTATTAAGTTAAATTATAAGTAATTAATTGTGCAAAAATTTAGGTCGAACAAAAACGACCTCTCTTCTTGCTCGTATCGATATTAATTATTAACGTACTCCCATTTTTTTGTACTTTGTATCGAGTCACTTTTTTTGCAAATCAACCGTAAGTGTCGATAATTACTTTTTATGCATTTTCAACCATCAAATTTGGATAATTAGAAATTTATTGAAGACCGCATTTCTTATAACAACCGATTCTTCTTAGAAGTCACAAAGAAAATAATTAAGACATTCTTTCTAAAAGCAACTCCTACCTTCATTTAACAATTAAAATTTTAACTTTTTTGCGTGTAAAATTTAAAAAAATTATCTGTAGAGGGTTCGAGTTTGTGAAAATTTGTCGTGGGAAAAGAAAATGTAAATTAGAAAATTATCATTAATTTCACTTAGTTTTAATTAACCGAAAAGAGTGGCTATTAACGCACTTTAGGGGTGAAGCTATTTCACATCGAGGGCGCAGACGGCTCATTTCGGGATTAATGGAGACATTGTTTGAAGCAACCAAATTGCAAGCTTTACATGTAAATTAATCCCTTAGCATGCAAACAAGATAATCAACAACATCGTTGGCATTCCGGCACATCTGTCGTAATTTTCTGGGATTAAAAAGTGAGGAAAAAATTATTACGACGAGCGTTTTGAAGAAGTGGAGGAAAAAAGTGTTTGGTAGGAAACGATTTTGATATTTACTATTCATTTACAATTTGTTGTATTAGTTATTAAGATATCCATCGAAACAACTTTTATATATTTTCCATTCAATTAACCGGTAACCAGTAATGTTTTGGTAATTGCGGAAAGCCCTTAACAAACCAATTTATTAAAAAATCGAAAACCTATACACTCCTTTCTTTATAATAAAAATTAATCACATTATCAATCTGAGCCTTTCGTGGTACAATCCAGTCTGCACGACCATTCCATCTAAGAGATTAGCAAGACAGATTCATTAATTAAGGCTCGATCATTCATTACGCTGATTGCTAGTATGGATCATTTTAAGAGTAAGCGGTTTCTTATTTTTTCGGGGGTGGACCGCTAGCAAGTCACCCCAGTAGTTCTTACTAATTTAAGAATGACGTCACATCTCATTACGTATGCGAGGGTAATCATTAAGGTATTGATTAAATTTTTTACCCCTCAACACAAAAAAAACAACACGCATGCGTCTTACTACTTATAAACGAATGTATTAATGGATTTTCAATTTTAGTGACACTTATATAAAAGACACTGATTACGTAAGAAAAGATTTTTTCCATTTTCTTTGAGAGAAACGAATGTTTCGGATTTTCTTTAACAAATTTGTCATTTAACGAGTTTCCACTAATTTATTACTGTAAAACTTTAATCCAATTTACATGTTGGGATTTGGGGATCGTATAATGAAGATAAAAATATATCACGAAAACAAAAAAAAAATTCGAAAGTATTCAATTGACAATCGTAAACGACTTACTTAAAAAAATATTTATACCTACGCATAACTATTGAAAGTTTATTGATTTTGCAAAACTACGACGGTGGTCTTATAAATTTACATAATAATCATTAAAATATTTTTTTAAAAGGGCATACATTAAAATATGTAATCCAAAAGTTAATTTTCATAACAATTGAATAATTTACCTAATTCAAGATTGGATTCGTTATTTATAATCTTAAAACTTGTTACTCGCGCGCGAAGACGTATAAACCAAGAGCTTAGTTAAGACTCTTGAAGAACTATGGGGTATGTTATTCGATGTAATGCTATAAATATAGCATATTTCTTGGAAAACTATTTAATTCTAGAAACAAGAACTTTCTGTATCGAATTCTAGTAGACGAAGCGCTGTTTACAATAAGCCATGTTATATGATGCAGTACGTATTTGAAACCTAAAAGCTCTGTTGTCTCGATTTTATAAGGAATCTTTGCCGGGTATAACGCAAGTATATCTATTTTTGGAAATAATAGAGCAAATGCTATAATTTTCTTTAATTAACCAATAGAACAAACTTAAAACGTTATTAAAAATGCCAGAATAAGTATTTCTTTTCAAAGGTTTCTAAAATGCTTTTGATGACATAGATTCATAATTTAATAACATACGGCATTTTTAGTAAAAATTGTAAAACGTAAATCATGGTGCAATTGTATATACTTTTTACAAATAAGAAAATTATAAAACTTTTATTGATTTGATGTTAAAAATCCAGATACCTAAGGATGGGCTGGAAATCAAATTATTAGGGCCGAGAATTTATTTAAGAACGGTTCCCGAACTCCTTTTTCATAATATTAAAAAATATAATTATAAATAGGTACTCAAACCGTTTCGTAAAAAAATGTCAGAGCAGTGGGACCACGTATAAATACGTTACATAAGTTTTCATGGAAAAGGCCTTTCAGTCAGTTTTCAAAAATTTAGAAAATGAGTAGTCTACTGATCAAAAGTTATGGTTTTTGCCAACCTTCTGAAATGCTATCGTTTGACATCAACAGGGTGTTAAAGTCCAAAATACCTAAGTTCCCTATTTTCCCAATTTAGAGCAGGGGTGGAAAATGTTTGCATGCTAGAAGGCCCCATGCTTAATTTGTTTTGAAATATTTTCCTCTCAAGAGTCGAGACACCGCAGATTTCCCGTCACCCTGACTTAGATCAATTCTATA
This sequence comes from Malthinus seriepunctatus, assembly GCA_963924605.1. Classification (NCBI taxonomy): domain Eukaryota; kingdom Metazoa; phylum Arthropoda; class Insecta; order Coleoptera; family Cantharidae; genus Malthinus; species Malthinus seriepunctatus. The sequence continues at coordinate 56,539,938 of OZ004600.1, forward strand.
GATAGTTAAAAGCGTAGTGCTAGCCATATTACCTTCAGAATGAGGCTGTCGGCTATCAGATAATTCATGTTAATGACTTTCGTTTAACAGTCTTGTCATATGATGTCGTATCTCGCTATTTTTTCGAAACGCGATGGTAGGGTTATTTTCTGCTCCATTTTCCCACATTTCAATTTTTATGGCCGACGAGCGCTCTCCTTAATATTTAAATGATTTATCTTTTTTTGCCTATCAGTGGGCAAATATGCGGGACAATGAGTAGCTTATAATTGAAATTAACAAAAAAGCACCAGTAAACCTATCGCAGGACAATCGATTGCTTGATTGCTTCATTGACTCTGCCTTCAATTTGACTTACAGTGAGACTTCACATTGTGAGGATTTATAAGTAAGCCCATCGTCAAAAAATGGTATTCATATACACATGTTTCGGAAAAGGTATTATAAAAAAATTAAAAGACGATCTAATCGAGTTGTTTGTAATCCCACAAACATATCAGTAACATGCTTCTCTATAATGACGATCCACTGTTGCACATCGCATTCTTAGTTGTAATGGAACATCCAGGTGCATTTCTGTCATAGTACAACCACGATATTGTCACTTTTCCAGCATCTAAACTAAAGTCTTTGGTTACAGATTTTTGTTTCCGGTTTAAAAGAAATTGGACCAACACATTCGACATGGTGAGGTCAAGTATTATAATTATAAAAGACAGTGTCATTGGCAAACTTCAGAGGATAAGTAGGTACTAGAAGGTGCCCACACATCAATACTGAATTTCACAATTGTTTCTGAGGATTCAGATTTCAGATTAACGTATTATTGAATAGAATGCTCAAGCAACTACCAATAAGTTAGTTGTAGTAAGAAAAAGGGACAATGACTCTCTCAGGAAGGAAACAAAACAAAAACAAATTAAAGGTTTCCGTTTACATGCAATGAGATGTTGTTGTCGAAGGTTCAAAATGAGCTACGCATGATCGATTAAGAATGGGGTACCTACGCAGATATATCTATTTGTTTACTAATAGTTACATGAAATATAAGTCAGGCATGAAAGAGTTTTGACTTTTAAAAAATGTTGAGGAGAAACAAAACTTTAATTAAGAGACCCATCAAAAGAAAATGGAAATGTTGATATTTTCATAAGGAAAGCAGAACGTAATGCATAGAGGCATGGAAATAATGAAATTTGAGAAGCTCTCATTGAAACTAAAATGCAAATAAACTGTAAGATCACAGTGCTTTTTCGACTTTTGGATGTTTCAGGTATAAGCAGAAGAGCGGCGCATGCAAGCACGGGGATGGACAGACGGGCAGATTGACAGATATTTTATGTATGAAAATTATTTTTAGTGATAAAAAGTGAAGATTCGAATTGATCATCATTCATCACCCATCCAAGTACAAGACCAAGCTATCCTGTGAAATAATAAGAACTCTCAAGAAGAAAAATTTTTAATGTTGTTGAAGAGTTGAAGGTTTTCAAAGCATTAACAATAATGATAGCCGTTTATGTAAAAAAGTTAAAATTTTAGAAAATGAATCTCGATATTTGCCTGAAAATATTATGACCCGTCCACACAGACAAGCCTGCCTTCCGGTTTTCTTCCACCTTCCACAACCGGAGCGTGTGGACACCGTTTAGGCGGCCTGCAAAGGCCAAACCGTAGCGTTCAGCCTGCACAGGCAAACCGGAAGGTAAGCCTGTGTGTGTGGATGAGCTTACCACTAAGGGATGAAAATAACAACAAAATTTCAGTATGTTCAAACCACTTAGAAACTCGGATCAAGTACAGTAGTTCCTTAAACGGGTTTACGGGTTTTTTCTTCTCTTTTAAAATCCGTTTGTTAAACAAATTTAAGGGAAAAATGTCGACCCTTTTTTATAATAATTTCCTGAATATAGGAAAAAGCAAAAAGTCGACTTTTATTACTCTGAGCTTTCGTTGTATGTACTATACCTCTTTTAGACCCGTATGACATGTTGCTGAATTTAAGACTAAACGTAGTACTGAATCGGTGCAAAAAAAGTAAAACAAAAAAAAAGTAAACATATATAGGAATCGAAGCTTTAAACTAGTGATGCGTATAGAAATTCTGTCTTAATTTAGTACGTTTAGGAATAAATTTAGTGTTATGGGTGTCTTTAGGCAGTTATTAAAATTTTTATTTGTTACTCAATTGTAAAACGTCATTTAATCGAGCTGTCTATAACTTTTGAAAATCAATGTTTACAAGTTTAACTTTCAAAGCTTTCCAAAAACAATTTAGGAAAATTTTTGACGCAACTGACAAGTTTAAGTAATAAATAAAGTATTATACATTACACACCAGGTAATTGTTTTAACAGGCTCGAAGAGGTAACAGGCTCGCCTTAAGCTCACCAGTCATAATCCTCTTTGCGCCAGCAAAAACAGCTGTACCTGGCTTGTAACGTTAAATACTATTTATTTAAAAAATAATAATTTAATTTACCAATTTCAATTAGCTGTAAAAATGTACTATTAGGTATATGTAAGTAGTACATAACCTACCTATGTAAAACGTTATAGTATACCAAATGCAATAAATTGTTATTTTATGTAATAATGTTCAACTTACATAAGATAAGCGATTTATGCATTTTCTATATTACAATTTTACATAGATTAATTTTTTACGTGTTTTATACCAATAGCAAATTAGTGTCGAGCTAAAATGGCTCTAAAATACTTAAATTTTAACATACAATAATTTAGTTTTTAATTTGAAACTTTTTAAAAATAGGGCTTTTGAATTTCTTCTGTTTATAATCGAACTCTCAAGTTGAATTGTCAATATATAAAAATACATTTTTTAGTCTTTACCTATCTGGTACGAGTATTCCAATTTTTTTTTGTTATTTTCACCTTTGTGGCAGTCGATCCAAGAACTCTCATTGTGAATTGATAAAAAATAAACGTAAATTGAGGTTTAGTCATTCTTTTGAAAACAATGAATCACGAAAGAGTTAAAAAAATGCATTCGACCTACTCGTATACACAAGAATAAAATGTATACCAAATCAAAGCTTAAAGCTTTAGGAATTACAAGGCAAAGCCAGATTAACATCGAGGTAAAAATTAGATATATTGGATTTAAAGTACATAAATTAACAAATCCAATTAATAATTGCATTTAAATAGCGTATCAGTTTCACCTTTAAAGGTTTCTCTAAAGAATAATGCTTCATGTTAGTTTGCAACATAATTGATGTAATCGTTTTTACTCTTTATGGTCATATTAAGAAAATTTAGTTTCCCTTATACAAAGTAAAATTTATTAGTAAAATACAACTCATGCGAGTCGCCGCAAAAAACTTTTTTTTTTTAATTTAAAATGTTTAAAAATTTTTTTAATTATGGCAACTTGCATAGGGACTGTACTGTTTTATGTTTTTAAAACACGGAACGTCGCCTATCGATCGTCGTCGCAGAAAAAAGTCAGCGTCGCGGTGCTAAGTGCGAGTGTGGCATGCACGCCATCTTAGCAAAGCCGCAATTAAAATCAACCCCACCGGTGATGCAGTGCAGACTATGCTTGCGCTCAATTGCACTCCCAAGACTTCGTTGCACGATTGTAAAGATACCTTTTTCTTCATTCGATCCCTCGTACAACCCCTAACTTTCTAATTATTTCTTATCTTTTCAAAATTTTAATAACAAATTTTCATATTCATAAGTAGAAAGGGCGACTCGAGATTTGCAAGCTCACATTCAACTATCTCAGGCGAGAATTAATTAATAACGGCTTAAAATATTTTTTATAAAAATCTGCTAATTTAGTTTAAATCGTCAAATCGTGGGTACATACGTAAAGTAATATTTTGTTAAGAGCGTTCGCATGACGAGCCGGCATAAAGTTATCGCCGTCAGAAATAATGTTCAAACTCCACGGTGACCACGTGCGCGCCCAAAGCTGTTCGACACCCGGTTATGATCGTCTTGCTTTTAACGTTCATACATTCATTACTCTACAACTTCCGGACAAGATTTTTTCAATGTTTTATACGCTATGAAAAGCATTAGACATTACCGGAAGTTTTACATAATGGATACCTGTTCAATTGGAGAATTCGCGATATGAAATTATCTTCAACTCGTACATAATTAAGTTATTCTTGGAGATTTACAAAAGTACTAATTTAAAAGGAAATTTACAGTTTTGTTAATAACGAGTTAAGTAAAAGAGTACATACATAAAGTAAAAGTATATGTTGATAACTAAAAGTGTTGAAGCATGGATAAACGGAATTTGCGTTTTAAAAAGCCAGTAATTTAAACTATAATTTAAAATCAATTATAAACAATAAATTACTTATTAAAATTGCCAAACGTCCTCGATTTAAATTAACAATAATATATTTATCTGATCCCAAATATTTATTGCTATAGGTACAGTGCATTTCAAAAGTAAATAATTTTTCTTTTAATTTTCAGAAAAACCTTTTCAGAAAACTTCACAAGGCTTGCTTTTGCTTTGATTAATATATAGGATGCGGCAAATGTTTGGAAAGGACGTGGCTCGTTTATTGGGAAGAGGTTTACCTAGCTGTTTCTTTAAGTTAGAGATTAGCAAACAGGCCTCTAACTTAGGTGTTAGGTTAAAACAGCAGTATTTCTCAACCGGGAAACATTCAAACATTCACAAGAAAACGTTTGAGAACCACAAGGTTAGAGTTTAACTTAGGTCAGGTTTAAAAATTTAGGTGCTGAAGAAGAGCATAATCAAGGTTTTAAAAAAGCGTCCTACCTAAGTTAGGTTAGCTTAGAAAGTAATCTAGATGCTGGTTCATCAGAGTCTGACCTAGGTGTTAGGTTAGAGGAGTCTAATCTACGTGCTAGGTAAGAGTATAATCTAGGTTTTAGAAATGAGTCCTACCCAGGTTAGCTTAGACAGTAATCTAGATGCTGGACTAGAGTCTTACTTAGGTTAGGGTCTAATCTAGATTGTAGGTTAAAGTAAAATCTAGGTTTTAGAAAAGAGTCCCACCCAAGTCATGTTAGCTTAGAGAGTAATCTAGATTATGGTTCAGAGCCTACCTAAGTGTTAGGATAGAGGAGTCTAATCTACGTGCTAGGTAAGAGTATAACCTAGGTTTTAGAAATGAGTCCGACCCAGGTTTGCTTAGACAGGAATCTAGATGCTGGACTAGAGTCTTACTTAGGTTAAGGTCTAATCTAGATTGTAGGTTAAAGTAAAATCTAGGTTTTAGAGAAGAGTCCCACCCAAGTCATGTTAACTTAGAGAGTAATCTAGATGCTGGTTCAGAGCCTGATCTAAGTGTTAGTCTAATCTACGTGTAGGGAAGAGTATAACCTAGGTTTTAGAAAAGAGTCCTACTCAGGTTAGGTTATCTTAGACAATAATGTAGATGCTGAACTAGAGTCTTACTTAGGTTAGAGTCTAATCTAGATTGTAGGTTAAATAAAAATTTAGGTTTTAGAAAAAAGTGTCACCCAAGTTTGGTTAGCTTAGAGAGTAAGCTAGATGCCTAACTAGAGCCTGATCTAGTTGTTAGGTTAAAGTCTAATCTAGGTTCTAGGTTAAAGTATAATCGTATAAGGTTTTAGATGATAGTCCTACCTAAGCTAGGTTAGTTTAGAGAGTTATCAAAATGCTGTTCTACAGTCTTACCTTGGTGTTAGGTTAGTGTCTATTTCAAGTGCTAGGTTAAACTATAATCTAGGTTTTAGAAAAGGGTGCTGCCTAGGTTAGGTTAGGTTAGCTTAAAGAGTAATGTTAATGCTCGGCTAGAGTCTGACCTAGGTGTTAGTTTAGAGTCTAATATAGGTTCTAGTTGAGTAGTATAGTATAATTCTAGTAATCTCTAGTAGTAGGTTCTAGTATAATCTAGGTTTTAGAAAATAGTCTTACCTAGATGTTAAGTTAGAGACTAATCTAGGTGCTTAATTAGGGACACACGTAGCTGTTAGTTTAGAATCTAACTTAAACCCTAACTTAGGCTAGAGTCTAACACCGATCTAACGATCATGTGCACAGTACATTATTCGGGGCGATAAACAAGTAACTACAAACACTTTCAACCCAAAAGTAAAAATATTTATTAAAAATAAAATAAAAAGGTATTGTTAATACAACACTATAAATACGTCCTTCGGATGATGGTCGTTCTCTGGAACGCAAAGGAGACGCGTGGTTAGCCCGAATGCTTGACCAACGTTCCTCCAGATCGACAGTCGGCCAACAAGTCCAAGACTGTAATCAAGCCCTACACGATCGTTGTTACATTTGGCGCCCAACGTGGGGCCAAATGGGGCGAAGGATGCAATGGAGGAATGGCAAATGTAACACCGATCTTACGATTGTGTGAAGATTATGCTCTCGGCATTATTCAAATCGAACACGGGAGGGTCTGATAGTTGCTGGTTGATTACGTACGAGCGATTTTTAATAGAAAAACACTCGGGCGCAAAAACGATGTTAATTTTTCTCGTATCCGAGGCAGAATGCTAAGGATTCGTAACACTCTGACACGTGTAGAAAAACGCATCGTTACAAAAGTTTAACCTAACACCAGTAGAGGAATAATGTAACCGTAACATCGGATTACTCAACAAAGTAAGAATAGGGCGTGTTTGTAACAGTAGCTAACCAATTTCAACCAAAAGCTAATGATTGTGTCCGATTTCTAAAATTTATCGAGCACCCACAAGCGTGCTTACATAAACACGCTTAAGTCAAAAAATAATATACATACATACGAGTATATTAGGGGTCGGCAATATTTTTACTAAAAAGGGCATCCCCAATGACTAGCTTAAAACACAAGGCCATTTACCTTAATTCCCGTAGAAAGGAGGTTTATGGTCTTTTTCACTAACGGGCTTAGCGGGTCGTCGCTTACTGAAATCAACTATTTGGAGCTTAAGAAAGTGCATTCAATACCACAATATGGTTTGTAATGAGCAGTGTAAGTTCTGAAGGTTGTAAGAAAATTTAACATCGAGCAACATTAAAATTATTTGACAAATTTCCAGCGAGGACCGTACTGACGATCACTGCTCTATAAATCAATGTTCCTTCACTCTTTGTTACCCGGGACTGGTAAAATTTTAAACATTTAATATAAAATTTCAGATTTACAAGAAAATTAATTTTGGATAAGTAGGTACAACTTTGTATTATGATTATTATGTAGAACATCAGTACCAGCCCAGCTAGGTAGTTGAAAAACGCTATCCCACAGTCTACATACTCTACAGCAATCGAAGAGGTCTCAAATTTTAGATTTCCGTTATCATCTTTGGAACTTCTAATGTAAAAATAAGTTTTTGAGTTTAAAATAGACATGAATGATAGCTTTGATCAGTGACATCATTACTTTGAGAAAAAGAAATTCCTGTAGAAATATGACTTGGGAAAATTTGAACCTATTGACGTATTGTAAAGATATTATTCAATTTGTAAATTACTTTTGAAACACAATGTATACCTTCTATGATGGTGTCAATTATGATTTTGTCATCCGAAACCAATCTAACGTAGATAGTTAATTTCGATATTTCCAAAAAATTTTAAATACCGATTGCTATTGAGGTAAATAATAATTATTTTAATTATAGAGCAATCCGTGTGTTTAAATAAACCTTGAGTAATAATATAAATTATATTTAAATTATCTTATCATTTGTTTAAATTAATGCTCATAGAATAACAATTAAACGCTACCGAAATGAACTCCGTGTATTAAATAGTGATTAAACTTTGTATTTTGGAGGTTCACATTTTTTTTCTGAATTGATCAACTTTTATTATAAATGTCTATCCGGCGTTGCAGCAATTATATTTATAATTATACGCTAGCTTTGTGATTAAACTTGCTTGCTCACCTGTGCGTTTATTATGTTTGAGCAATGTTATTGAAGCCAACTCACCTCCTGAAACAAAAGGAAAAATATGAATGAATATATATTTTAATACAAACATCACAATATTTTGATTATACGTTTGGTATGTAAAATGGTCAGTAGTCCATAAACTAATAGTGATGTATACTTGAGAATTATACCTAATATTATTATTATAGGTGTGGTGCTATTTGGTTTACATAAAGGATATCTATGGTTAAAAATAAGACGTTTTGTTAGACGTTTTTTATGCCTGTAAATATCTATAAATAAGATAGTATCGAGAAGCTTTAGAAATGTTTATATTGTGACCATGCAATAACTAATAAAAAATTACATAATAATATTGCCATATGTTCGCTACCTTACAAGCACTTACATTCTTGAGCTTTCTAGATACATTTACACTTTGATAGCTCGTTACTTATATCAACTTTCATTTAAGAAAAATAGTAATTACCTACAATTGACCATTCAACAAGACACGTTTAAGTTATTCATCTTTTAAGCGTGAATTAGTCTAACTCGAATTATATTAACATCACCATCATCAATGGTAGATTAAGAATCGAAGCCCAAAATGTAAATGTAAAATGTAAAATCCCGGGAATAAATACGTGGGGCTTGTCAGGCCTCATTACTGTTCTATGCGAAATTCATAAGTCTAGTTTAGAAAATATACATGGTAGAACAAAAATAAAACAACATAGGGCTTTCAGGCCTATGCCTTTACATGCGTATGCTCTGCAGGGTTAAAGACGAATGGAAGGACGAGGACCCTTAAAAAAACGAATATGGGTAAATAATCATTTTATGTAAACCCGGCCCTGGTTAAATTTCAGACATGTTACAGAATTTGTCCTACATAAATAGCGGCAATAAAATTTTAAGATCGTTCGCCTTAACAGATTGATTTAGCTAACCTTGAACTTAAGCAAATTTGTGGCTTTGGCGAATAATTTGATAATCGTAAAACTTTATAATATTTGCATATAAAGCACCAATGGTTTGTTGACACCTAAAAACTTTGATTGTAGATACTTTAATAGAGTAAACACTGTCACGCAGTTATGAATGAATGAAGTGAATGGTAAAGACAGCCCCAAACTCATCGTAACATGTTCTAAACGAATAAGTTTCATAATTTGAAAAAACCATCAGAGAACCCCAGTTACTCGTATCAGGTGGGACATACAAAACTTGTGTTACAGCAGCTTAGAAGTAGTAATTGGAAATTTAACTAAATATGTCGCTTTTCCTCAGCAGTTTTACTCGACCGACGGCTGGAATGGTTAGATGGTGTATGGATGAAAACCGTCGTTCATCAAAAATATCAAACGCATTTCATTTTCGTCCGCTTTTATTCCAACAATTTTACCCGTCGGGTAAAACTGTTGAAAAAGAACGACGTGTGTGGCCACTCAAGTTTAGTGATCTGCACTTGATTTGGAAAAGGTTGGTATAGCATCAAATACTGTACACAGTCAGTCTCAGAATTATTGGCCACCCTGGCTATACGCCAGGAGACTATGACAGAACCGGCATTATGGTATACCATAATAAAGGGTATAGAAGCAAATTTATAAACTTGGTCTTCTTTTGACCTTTGAATAACACAACCGCTTGTCAAATATCTACCCTAATCTTTAGAACTAAAATTCTGAAAAACTGAAAAATAGAAACCATGATGTTTCTACAAGAAAGACACGAAACAATAATCAATTCGGACGAGTCTGCAATATAGCAACTTCTTTATTCTGTCCATTGTTGCGCAATGGCTTGAGAAAAACAAAACCCATACCCTCTTCTCTCTGCAGCTCTCCATTAAAAATCAGTGGGTATTGGGTAAGGTTCAGATCTCAAGCTTAAGAATACTCTTCCAAATTGGAGTTAAAAGAGGGTATTTTAATCATTGCAATTGATCTGCTAAATCCGAGAAAATTGTAACCACAAAACTGGTTCTGATTCATCCACTCGTTGGAAAATAACAAAACTTTGGCAGGTAATTACAAAGGCAAAGGCTGGCGCTAATCCTCACTAATTTACGTCAAAGAAATTTTAATTTATGGGCTTATATAAATTAGGAAACTATAATACTTCTCATTTTTCAGAATTTCGCCTACTAGGAGGCTTTTCAAGAGCACGCTTCTCAATGTAAACGAGTAAAAACGTTCTCATTGATTAGCGATTGTACCGAACTAAAAATTCCAAACTAAGGCGAAATTTAATTTTTTAAAGGAGAGGTAAAAAAATATCTTCCACTAAAAGAATGTTAAGGACACCATGTAACATGTCAGAAAACTTGAAATCATCAATTGGTCATCAGTGATTACTTTTGTTATTTTTAATTATATATCTCTTTTAATTACCATAATTAATTACGGCCTACGACTTCTTAAAAGGTTTCACATCTATAAATAAATTAAAAACCCTTTTGTTTAAAGTTATTAAAAAGTTTTGTGTTTGTACCATTAACCTTGAATTATGGAGAAAACCACAAAACAATTTGATACATCTATGGACTCCCAGGTACGTTTAATTAATTTTTATATTTTCAATTTTAGGGTCTTTAATCTTTAATGGATAATTGTAACTCACAGTGTAATACGATACATATTCAAAGGCTTCTTTTAAAACAACAACGTTGTAAAACACAAGTGGTTTAAATGTCGATCGAACAGTGATTCTCAATTAGCGTTGCAAAAAAGTGTCAGTTTGTAAATATTTATTTTGTAAAATTTCTTATTATTGACTTGCTTTGCACCCCACACCCCCCGCCCAGTGATATTCACTAAGGCTCGTACAGACTGACTAAAAATCATTCGACTGGAATGTTATGATCCAGATCTGGACTATAATGTTACTGGACCAATGAGCGCATTCAGACTATAGAACAGTTCCCAACAGCTGATTGCTCATACTCTCTTTATTTGTCTATTTTAGCACTTAGACAGAGAGATTAGTCGGTTGTTCGAAACTGTTCTGTACTTGGTCTCAAAGCGCCCAGTGTAAACCTGGCATAATATGGCATGAGTTCAGAGCTTTCGTGACGAGACGAAGTCGAGTCACAAACAAACGCTCTAAAAGCTATTTGAATTAAGGGAGTAATCTCAGCTACTAATTTTAATGGGTTAGGCCACCTTAAATTCCGCCGTAATTTGTCAGTGTTTTCAAAAAAATTTTTTTGCAAACTAAAGTGCAAGGTGTATAAGTGCGGTATAAGGCATTTTTCGTAGCTCAAGATTTTTTCGAGACTGAGGCTTATTTCTGATAGAGATCGCACCCTTTGCATTTTGAATTTTTTGTGTAATTTAAAAAATTACTTTATAATTAGTTTTAATTTAAAAATTTCGAAATAATTAATTAAAGCAATTTGCCTGATGCTTTAAATGGATGATCAAAAGCCGGCTGTGACGGGACTTTTGGCTTAAGGCGTATAAAAATCACGTAAAGGTAAAACTAACAACAAATTATACTTAATTGATTTAATTAGATTAATTTCACGTTTCGAGTATAAATTAAACCTTCTTGTGGGTAAGGTAAAGTTGAAAGTAAAAATTGGATAAAAAGCAATTTCATTTTTTTAATAAAATATTATTCAACAGATTAAAAAGATTTTTAGAACGATTTTGTAGGCATGTAATTTAGGCGAAGACGGCAGATGATTTCCGGTGATTGATAATGAAGGTATCTGCGCTTCGTTGAACCGCTGAGGTTGTTTGTGGTTTACTACACAGCTTGTAGAATCGATGCACCGTAGTCTTGTTGTATTTTCATCATTATTATTGTACACTTAAAATAGAACTTGAGAACCTTACTAGTTTATATTTCCCGTACTTTTCAATTCAAATATTGATTAAACTTGTGCACACTTTGCATGTTACTCGAAAAATAATTGTAATTTATTGTTGAAACAAGGGATTGAAAAGCTTTCTTATAAATTGTTGTGGGTATTCCATAATTATTTTAAACTTTCCTCTCATCAAAATTAATTTAATATTATTTTCTACCCCTTAATTATCTATATTTTATGAAAATTCGAGTAATTCTTATTTTAACAAACAAAACCAATATCAATAAATTAGTAGATAAATAAATTATTAGAGCATTAAAATTTAAATAAATTCCCATGTCGTTCAAACTAAATTTGAATCCCTACTTTTACTATTAATAATCAAATAATTTTATTATACAGGATGTCCGCTACTGCAAAGTATACTTTTGTCACAGTGATAATTTTTAATTCAAATGGTTTTATAAGATTAAGTTTTCCTATATAAAACCATCTTCTTCCTTCCTCATTTTCTCTTCTAGAGAAATGGTTTTACCAACATCTCAAATCCACTCTACAACTACGAAACGTTTTTCCATTATTCTAAATTTAAACGTTTTTTAAACTAGTAACTGTTTTGTTTTCATGTGACACTGCGTTTTGAGACGTTCAGAGAACGTTTTTTTGCTATGCATAACATAAATATATTAAAATTAATTCAATTTCCTTAAACCGTGCAGGGCTGGGTCAACAAACGTTGGGGCCTGAGGCGCTAAATATTTTCGGACCCCTCCAAAATACACTGTAATCCACAAAACAAATGTTAATTTATACTCTAGTTCTAGTCAACGAAGGTGTTAGACCTAGAGGACATGGAAGAGGGTGAATTTTTTTTTCAGAAATGTGAATTAGATAAGACATGCTAGACATGGCTAAGCGATGGAGTCATGTTTTGGGGTTTATAGCTGTATTCTCGAAAACCGTAGATCCTAGGGAGAAATTATTCTGAGCAAACTGAAAGCTTATCAAATTTTCTACAAGATTATTTTAATTAATTTTTTCTGTATTCCTTTAGATTTCGAGATATTCAGCAGCAAAAATTGTTAATGTATGAAACAAATTTTGCCTCACGTTTTCGTAAAACTTTTGCCTCTAGCATCTCAGCCTTTCGTTTTACAGTAACAATTTTCAGAAAAGAAGTTGTAGAACATTTATGTTCCTTTACTATTTTATGTGTTCATACATTAACGATTTTTGGGGACTGATATCTCAGAAACTATAAGCAATAGAGAAAACGTAAATAGGAACATTTTTGTAAGGAATTTCATAAGCTTTCATGTTGCTGAAAGCATTTTTCCCTAAGACCCACCGTTTTCGAATTCAATCCTATAGGTTTTTTGAGTTTTTTCCTTTCCTCCAGACCCTTCTCAACTGAAGCACGCGCTTCATGGATAATCCAACGTTAAAACCGTTTATGAGGTATCGGTGCTTACAAACAGATAAATATTAATTACCTGTTCAAATAATCATCGAAAACTTCATATATCAAGAAACAAAAAATAATAGATAAGTGTTTAGAAGAATGTTAAATTAAAATTGAAAGATAGCTGCGTGTTGAAGCACTTAACCGACGTTTAGGGTAGTTAGACGTGGTAGTTTCCAAACAACTCAAATGGAACTGGACACGACACTTAACACAATAAAAAATAGGTTAAACTACTAACTAAAATAAACATCGACGCAATGCTAGCTCAAAGATCTAAAGCAGGATGGATCGGTGACATAGAAGAGATAGCCCATAGCCCACAAAAAGTGGATAAAGAAAGCAATTGATCGATGAAAATGGATAATTTACACGGAGAAGGCTTTGTCCATTAAAAATAAAATTATTTTATTTAATAAATAAAAAAGGCTTAGAAAACAAGAAGTGCGCCTCACCAGAAAACTGCCACCCTTCCCAATCTTTACTTCAGATAAAACCGGAGGTATTTCAATGTAACTGCTATTAGTATTATTTGTATATTATAACTAATACTTATAAATTTTTGTTTGTATATCATAGATAATTAACAAGATAAGGTGCATGTCTCGCCCATCTAGGTGAAGCTTGCGCTAGGTCTACCTAGTATCATCCGTTTGTTAGTCAAATGGGTCTCTAGAGTCGTTACCATCAATCATTATTTTTGTCTTTGTTATATTCATGTTGAATCCCACTTTGTTTGAAATTTTATAAAGGTAGGTATGCGATCATTTGATGTAGCTGTTGGCAAGGCTAGTTTACAACAGTTATAAGAATGCGTTGTCTGATTAAGTATGAAGAGTAGTAGTTATTACTCATAATGAAATATAAAAAGTTGAATTTAGAACTATAGTATAGAGAAGAGACGCATCGTTATAGAAATTATCATTAAATAAATAATATGAGAATTTTTAATAAAATTACGTTACATTTTAAATCATCTGTCCTAAATCAATATTTGGTACTTAATCTAAAGATACTAACTAATATGTTGTTAAATCTAACAGCTGCGTTTTAGTTATATACAATTGACTTAAATAAGTAAATACGAATTAAGATAACATTTACATTAGAGTACTGTCGCCGCAAGGTCGTTAAAAAAATACAATATAAAAGAAGAAACATCATACTTTATTAACAAGTTAGTTTTAGTTTCTCTTTGTCTCCATCACGTCCTTAATATATTGCAGAGCTAAAAAATTAAATAAAACTTTATATGAAATGCAATTTGAAAAACTTGTATCCTTAGTTTAAATTACAAATTAAAGTCAATTCGCTACACATTATTTCATTACTTGGGTCTAAAAAGATCATTAGTGTGATTACAAATAATTTATTTTTTCTTCATATCTATTATGTATTATTAACTATAACTCTTAATGACATAACTTTATAACTACTTACATGTACTAATTCTATTATAATGATTCAAAAATTTTCTCAAACAAATTTCACACCCAACTTCTTAACATAGAAAACCGTACCAACAACAACTACCTACCTACTCGTTAATTATTGATGGTATACAGTTTATTTTATAGCTAAAACGTGTAAAAAAATATTATAAACAATAACACAAAAATATAATTTCCAACATGATTTTCAAATTTAAATTATTTTTGTAATCAACCTAATGTCCTTTGGAAATAAAAAATATGTAGTTGAATAATAAAACTTAAATGTATGTAATGTAACTAGAGCTAATAATGAATTTTAAAATGTACCTACATTAAATAAAGGACAACTAGAAACCATATTATAAAAGTTGGACGTTAAAAAACAAAGATACTAATTGAAAATTTCATGCATATAATACTTAACATACAATGAACATTTATAATAGTTAATATGAAAAAATATTACCCTTAACAGTACCTATTAAAATGGTATAGTCGTTTGAGATATAGAAAAATAAAGTTTAATCGTACAAAATATAGTATTGAAATCTATAAACATATAATATGAGAAATAATACAAATTTTCTAGGAAAATACGAATGTGATAAGCATCAAAAGTAAAATATTCACACATAATGAATTAAGTAAAATGAAAGGGTCTTTTAAACAAATTGCTAATATCCATAGAAAAAAAAACTTATTAAATAATAATCTTCGAGTGGTAAGTGACAGTTATGGTTCGCGTCTTAGAACACTAACCTTGCCAATAAAAAACTCGACTTTGTCCTGAATAACAATAAAGTAACTTAACTTTTAACGGTACGCTGATGAACGAAATTTCAATCCTGGCGTAAAAGTTAACAAATTTTTGTGACTATTCTTCTCTCGGAAGACAATAGCAAACTTCCTAGATTAATTTCACTAGTAAGTTCCCTAGTGCCCGTTAAGAGCACAATACCGATAAAATAGGACCTCTTACGTCCAATATATGGATAGAGCTTAGGAAGAAGGAAATGTTCGCTTCAATCGTCTGGGACGTGAAACGTGAAAAATTTTCATATCTAGGACTGATATCGTATTGTAGATTCCATGTTAGAGAGAACAATATCGATACCTTTAAAGTGGAATTAAGTGTGTAAAGAATAGAGGAAAGATAAGACGTAAATAATATACTTAAATATCGCCACGTACTTCGTTCTTTTCCAGCAATTTACCGAAAAGACAAAACTGTTGAGAAAGAAGAAGGAATGCATTAAACCACTGGGTTTGACGCAGTTCTTTTCATCAAACCAGTACATGGAAACTACGTCGGGCATGGATAGTTATAAAAGTACCATTTATACAAATTTTCGAAATCAAAGAAAAATTTCTGTAAATTAAAGAAAATGCCCTTGGAATGTTTTGTGTAAAGTAATCAGCCATCCTCCCAGCTCACATACCTATGCACTAAAACAAACTATAGCAGTAGAAGTGCCGCTATAGTGCTTCACTGTCCATGACTAAAATGGAACGTTCCTAACTGTTAACAACTATGAATTGGCTCAAAGAAGAACTGTTGAAATCAAACAGATATTTTTAGACACGTAAACAAGAAGGGTAGTTCTCAACAACACATGTCGGCTTTGTGACCCTTTCATCCTTCAAGGTTTTACGATTGATGTAACAAATGGAGCTCAAAGCATTTAATTTAATTTGAATATACGGACGCTACTGGTCCGATACTCGCGGTCGCTCTTGAATAAAACTTTTTGGGACCAAACGCTTGTGGAGAATAAATTTTTATATCTAATGCTTTGGTTACATTTTGGAGCAATCGGTTATTACCGACTACAATCAACCAAAAAATTTAGCACAAAACAGGTGACGATGGTTTGATGATAATCGGTGCTTCCAGTGTGCCAAGCGCCATTTGATTACTTCTGTTTAAATTTTGGTCGATAGCGGTCTGTGAAAACCGGTTTCTCCAATGTAACTAGCGCTTAAGTATGTTCAACTTAACGTAACCTATTCTAATTTAACCTGACCTAACCTAACCTCTTTTAATTTGACCTGATCTAACCTAACCTCCTCTAATTTGACCTGACCTAACGATACTTCTTCTAACCTATCTAGGAATTTAAAAAATCTGATTTCCTTATGTCCTAAAAATTGTAAATGCTTTCAACGAGACTAAATCAAGCTAGTCCGACGAGCAGGCGACTCTGGTAGTTACTTCAGCGCGTAAGCGGATCCTCCTTTTAGACAGTATGACCAGCTTACCCAATTGGATGGAAACACTGTTTAACCAGCTATGGCTCTTGCTCATATACATCCGACCAGCAGTCGCTAATTCAAAAGAGTTCGAAAAAATTGTTGAAGAAACATTACGTATCTTTCACAGGCATGAATTTGACTCACGGTCGCGTTGAAGTGAGGGATCTTTTTGACTTACAAATGGAAATTTCAAGCTGAGTGCCATCGTTACTTTCGAAAGGTCTCAGTTGGCTGTAAATGCGGGTTTAGCAGCACCGCGCTTTGTTTTTTTCATTTTGAAATTTTATTGCAAAAAAGGAAATTAGGGCTCATGCGAGGGTTTATCCACTCTCTGCAGTCAATGTATAAAAATTGAGCTGTCAACTGTAGTCATCTGCAGTCAATGTAATGTAGTCAACTACAATGAGTGCACAAATTCAGAACAACGGCTCACGCTCTTAGAAACCCACATAGATGAAATAATTTTATATTTAGAAGTTTTAAAATATTTATATTAACACATCCAGGTTTACAGACTTTCAATGGCTTTAGACGTACAACGATCCCATATCCCTAGATCACTGTTAAAAATTTTTAATTTTAATTTTCGTATTAGAGCAACTGTTTTCTTTTATTACATCAAGAGTTGCGAGTTACTTATTTTTTATAAAAATAATTTTGTAATACGATCTTAGGTTAGTTCACAACCCATGTTTCAACCCTCCATCCATTACATTATACCATTGAAACTAAAATTTATAATACCCTCCAAAATTAAAACTGATTTTATTTTATCGAACTAAATTCTGCTCAGATAAATAGTATTGTTTAGGGTAACCCTATGAATCTATCATTAAAGAATGGGAGGTACCTTAAGCTAAAAGAAATCAAGGCGAATAATGTATAGTTTTCTATTGAAAAAAAATGGGATATCGACAAAACGATAGGGCAACTGTAAAAAATACATTTTACAAAACGAAGTGACAACGTATCGAATTCCGCATTACTACCGATGGGGTTGTTTTAATCGGTTTCCATTCGGTTAGGGGGGTAACAGAAAATCGCCCTTTTTCAAACTAATGTCGTTAAGGGGTTGCAGACGCCCACCGCAACAATGAGAGTCAAATAATGTTATATTTACTTGAGGTAGGTTTGCATATTTTACGCATTATCGACAGAGGTAAATATTTCCTAGCATCTTGTTTGACATCCAAGTCGTGGATAAATGATTTATCGAAAACATATAACGTTAAACCCTTTCGAACAATTAATTTTATTAGTTTAAAAAGCATTAACAAATAGAAATCTTTTTCAAACCACCCGTGGCTATTTAAATTTTAATGAAAACAAAATAAATGGTTTGTCTGTTACGAGTTTTTATTTCTTTAATGAATTTTTGGTTAAAATATCGAATAACACACTCTGCTACTTGGATTTGGATTGTGTTCAGGTATGTCTTTATGAAAAGACTCTCATATTAGCCAGGTGTGAACACTTTTAGAATTGGAATAGGTAGTGTGGGTGAATTTGTTTGAAATAATCTCGACGGAGCCAACTAAAATTTCGTTATCTTAAAATCCGAAAGGAACCCTTAAAAATATTTTTTAATGTCACATAAATACACATTGAATAGAAATTAATAAATTTTTTTCTCTAGAAAGTCGTTTTACACTCAGTTAAAATGACCTTATTTTAACCCTTAGACAGTTACAACTGTAGAAAAGGTATTAAATTACGTCCCTTTAAACTAAAATCTCATAACTAAGCTCACGTTCCAATATAAAGATGCAGTATATCTTACCTGGAACAAAACTAATTTCAAACAGGAGTTTCTCTTAGAAGTTACTTGGCATGAGAAAATATCATTCGAAATAAGTTTTAAATTAAGGGTTGTCATTGTGCGACTTTAAATAAAATACCTATAGGGATGTGTGACCTATTTTAGCGTATAACCCGTCACATAATTGAAACTTTTTAACGAATATCGATTGTTAAATAGATTTTTCGTAGGTAAATTGAGCTAATCTTAATACCATGCGGGTTCAAATATAAAATCAACTTACAAAAGCGACTTAGATGAAAAAACATTCTGGAAATTCGTTCTATATTATTCTTTTGTTCAAAACCCTCATTTTCAATTTTTTCTCCAATTATAAAAATAAATCGTAGAGGGTTCGTACCCTTTAACTTTTTAGAATAAAAACGTTGGTGAGCGTTGGAAATACTTGAAAATTTCAAAAAGGCAATTCTTGTTCATCCTAGCAGTTTAATTCGATACAAAAAAAACTTAAATTAAGGTATGTTTATAATGAACTGCAACAGTTGCTTAGTATGGGGTGCTTTGTTTTGTATATAAAACCGGTATCAAACTGGATCTTATACCTAAGCGGCGGTTAGAAATAATATTAAAGTAATAATTTGTATTAAAAATGTTTAAAATTTTATTCGTTACGATTTTTGTGGTTTTATAGTAGATGTTTTTACGCCACGTGTGCGTGAATGAAATGCACCCTCTTGCAGTGTCCAGCATGCGGTCAGCGGGGGTGCGTTCAACAAGTAGACCACTGCCCCAGTCGATATATCGATTGCACACTACACGAATTGTGGTTGTAGAAAGTGCACACACATCAGCCGGTGATCCGCAACCCCAACTTGCTATAAACTACGACTTTTAGTCGTAACAAACACTTTTGGTTCTATCGAACGTGCCCTTAAAATAGACAATTTGCATAAAATTTATATTCTTGTTATTTTTAAAATCGTT
The DNA here is from genome assembly GCA_963924605.1 of Malthinus seriepunctatus. NCBI lineage: Eukaryota > Metazoa > Arthropoda > Insecta > Coleoptera > Cantharidae > Malthinus > Malthinus seriepunctatus. Next base: position 56,559,518 of record OZ004600.1, read on the forward strand.
GACCTAAGAAAATAATTATAAATTTTTTTTCGAATGTATCGAGTACCCATCGAGACCCACCTATATCAAAATATAGTATTGTGATCATTTCTTTTAAACCCAAACAACTATTTATAATAATTAAACACGATGAAGTTTCTACTTAAATATATGCACGTCATTCTAACGATTCTTTTGATAGATTGGAAGTCTATAATTTTTTAATTTTAAATTTAATTATTCTATAGCTATTAATTATTTTTCGTTTATGCATTTGTAATAAGAAGAAGTAACTTCTTTTTTTGTGTTATTTTTTCTTCATCTTTAAGTTCAACTATTTATTATTTAAAAACCACACCGTAACCGTATGAATTTTTTAAAAAGAAAATTCTTATTTATTTTTGTTAAAATGTGTCGTTTTCTATTCGTGCACCATTTTCCAATTGTATCGGAAAAATTATATCAATAATCAACTTTCTTTAGAACGTTATATTTCTTATTAATATTGTCTAGTTATCTATCATTAATGTGTAACGTTAAAATTTATTTCTTCATACGTTTATACAGTAAAAGGAAAGATCGATTATTTTCTCTTTGAAGTCTCCATGATTGTTTATTTAATATTAATAAAACGATTTTCCTAATTTGTTCTGTGGTTTTTCTAATATTTTTAAAAATTCCCTACATGTAAAAATTATTAATATGTAAATTATTAAATAAACAGTCGGAAACGTCTAATAAAACATTAAAAACAAAATTAGTTAGATATAGCGGACATCTGGAGATTTATCATCCCCTTCCCACCATACATATTGTTTCCAATAATCAAAAATATTTGAGAAAGTAAGAAATTACCGTAAACTCAGGCTACTTTGACATAGTTTTGTGTATGATAAAACAATGCAAATCATAGTGAACTATAACACTTGATTCTTCCACTATGAATTTACCAAAGAAACGTCTTTTTGCTTCTACAATAACAGAAAAAATAAATAAGAAAGCCGGTGTCGAAGTAACGTGTGGACATGGGGCTACTTTAACACAATTATTTATTTTTATTTTTTAGAGAGACAAAAAGTGGCTTGTTTATTATGTCTATATTTATTATTTATTTATTAACGTTTTGCTTATATGTATTAAGCTTCTTCATAAAATAAATAAAAAATAATCATTTAATTTGCATTAAAAGTTGACGTCGCTTGACGAGCCGTTACACTTCCACATATATTTAGCGTTCGTTTGGTATCAAACGTTTACGCCATGAAATTCCACCTAACTTTTCTTTTTACTGGACCAAAAATACTCACTTCCAGTGACTGAAGATTTAACCACTTTGTAATTTTAATTTTAAACGGATCACCCAACTTCAACATATTAATATCAGTGTTGTCAAAGTAGCCCCCAAAGTCAAAGTAGCCCCGGTTTACGGTAGTTCTTGAAGCAACGTAATTTGACACATGGTGCTAAAGAAACCCCGTCCTCCACTAAAAATATTTTTTTTTACCTCTTGAGTGGAAATTTCAAATAAAAGAACCTAAATCTAGAGCTTATGCAAAATAGAAAATGTCTTGAGGGAGACTTCCTACCCTTTATTAATTAATGAGATCCTATAAATGCTTCCGGTCATTTGGGCGAGCTTTTATAGTTCCATCGTCTGCGGCAATAAGGTTAGGTTTGCTTAGGGCAGGTTAGGCTTAGGTTAGCTATATTGCCAGAGCTGGATTACATTTGTCTGGCGCCCTAGGCTAATACAGATTTGACATCTATTTATTTTTTGCAAATTTGGTGCAAAATGATAATATTTAGGGCTATATTGCCACATATAAGGAGTAATTTTAAAAGTTAGTGCCTTTTCTACAAAAGGCGCCTTAGGCTTTAGCCTAGTCAGCCTAGTACACAACATGGTCCTGTATATTACTAAATATTAACTTCAACAAATGTTTTGCCTCAAATAGTATACGTCTTCATAGGCAATTGCCGACCTGTCTGTCTACCTAATCAGTCCGACCCTATCATCTTGGGTTCAATCTCAAAACAGGTAATTATTGCTCCAAATATTGTCACTAAGGCAGGCTAATATTTTACAAGCTTAACTTGCTTGATGCGTTACTCCTCTTGTAAAATTCCCACCACTACAAGACTAGTAATTTCCACCCCTAGATAGAAGAAGGTTAAAACCTCTTCAATAATACTTCAACGTAATTCAATAGCTTAACAACCTAAGAAATATTCTTTAATTTTTGTTTATCAAAACCCTCTCGAAAAAAAAATTTCCCCGCCTGAAAGACTCACCACTAAACATTTAATTTCTTGTCCCTCTGTATCTTAAGAACAATGCGAGCCATTAAAGGACTTTCCAATCAGTACAAATCTTAATAATTTGACTAGAAGACAGCCCTCTTTGCTGATCCCCTTTATTCAATTTTAATTTTTGGTTTAAGGCACTTTAAATGGATTTTTTTAATAAACATCCCTTATGAAGTTTAAAGCTTTTTCATCTTTGTTGCCCTTAGGTTAGATGTCTTTAACAACCCACCCGACTTTAACAGTGAAAAGTAAAACTATTATGGAAATTTCTAGTAAGTTTCACAGGGGGATGTGATTTTTATTATTTTCAAAAATGATTAATTTAATTTTTTAAAGCCACTCGAAAAATTTCTAAAATTATTTTGGTGTAAAATTCGACATTTGGAATTAAATCTTATCGATTTTGGTAAAGAAAACTTGTTATGCATCATAAAGGAAATAATATAAAACTTAATTCCTACATCAAGCCGAGTGTATATTATTTGTAAGTAAATTATTGATTGCGTCCAATACATAATTATATTGCGAGGAGACGGGGGTGATTAAGGCAGCTTGACTATTGGTTGCTGGGGCTGAAAAAAATGACTCACGCAGAGTGTAAAGTATTGACTAAACAATTAGTGCTACCCTTAACTAGTTCATATTATTATTATAAGTTTTTGTTGTAGTGTAAATTAAAATTGACTACCGTTTTTAAAAGAAAATATAATACTCGTACGTTGTATGTAGATAAGATGTATATTTTCCATCGCTTTTATTACATACCTTAAGAAATCTTTATAAAATGAATGCAAATTTTACGGATGTCTGAAGACTCCGAAGGTTGTAATTTTCATAATGTTTTTTAACTAAGGTTTTGATATACAAAAATGTCCACGTGTGGTCCACGTGCTCAAAGAAAACTTTTTTTCTATTACCCACTACACACAACCACATAATCTATTCTTGTTTTACGTCTCGACAGGTGAATGGTTAAAGTATACACGCGATTTATATAAAGCAATATGTAAAAAGGGTACAATATTTAAAATATCAATGTTCACGCGCCCACTTCGCTATTCAAACCACGATTATTATTATAATTTCGTGTGTACTAGCACATACAAACCATCCCTTAAACTAAACATATTCGGCTCTTTTTTTCTACAACTCTAGCTCAAGCTATGCTAATCAACCCTAAAATTATGTTGTAGTATGCAAATATAAGGCTACTATGACCATATTCAAATAAGCAGTTGTCAAAGTACCTTTGTCACATGACCTAATGGGTTACTGAGTAACGTAAGTGTGCTCTTGAATAGATTCGTGGCCCGCACGAGAGGAACATAAAAAATTTTGCAATGCAAAACAGAATTAGAATATTGAAAACCCACGTAGGTCGTCTTCTTTTATTTTTAATTTTGAAGACGTTTATTTTTTTTTTAATTATGAAAAAAATGTAAATGTGACTCAATTTTAATTTTGTTTTTATGAACATTCCATGTTCTTAAGAAGCGGACAAGTCAAAGTAAAAACAAGACTCGACGTCAAAAGCGCAATCACCTACCCTCTACGAAATGAGGGTAAAAACTAACACAAATTCATTATACAGTGTCTAGTATATAAAACAGTAGTCCTGTAGGATATTGTAAATGCACATGCTTAATTTCATACAAACTATGCTTGGTTGGCTATACAGATGGGGATAAAAATCAATACGGCACAGAAAGAATATTTTTGTTTATTAGGGTTTGAAGACAATGAAAATGTAAGAATTAAAAGGTATATAAAATTTTTTTTTTATTACACTCGAGAAAAATTTTTGATATGCAAAGAAGATAGACTTATAAGCGCCTCCCATAATCCTGCAATAGTTCATAACAACGTAATTGATTTTTTTTCATAAGCCCACTAAAAAACCATATTAAATAATTTTTTTGTTATGCAAATGAGCTAAAGGGGGGCTCTTCGTTGTATAAAAAATTCGGTTTATTTGTGATTAAATTTCATTACCTATTACCTAAAGAAATTTAAAGGTCTATCTTATTCGAATGGGTTCGTTACTAGAGTATTGTTCAAATGGTAGCCCAAATATGTCCACAAAAGGACAATTTCTTATCAAAACTACAGTTAGACAAACAAATTTTAATCGGAATTTTATTCAATTATAAAGAAGAATTTAATAGAACGCGTTATACCTTTCTTTAAGCTCTATAAGCTTTAGATCATCCCTTACGAAATTTTAACCATTTAACTACCCTTATTGTGAACAATACGAAGAGTTTACACCCTTTTTAAGTTGATCGCACATACGTGTTAGGTTGTCTCGATGTTTTAAAAATAGTACAAGGCTTATAATTTTCCAAGTAGATAATAAAATAAAATTTTTCCATCATTAAGTTTGACCAATTTTTGTTCCAAAAAGTTGTCCTTTAGTTGAAAAAGCGTCGTGAAACTTTTAAACTGTTTGAATAGCGCAAGTGTTGGAAGTAGTTTTGTTAGAAAGTGAAATACCAAACAAAGTTGTTGACGTTCATGTGTCAACGCAAATGTCCACGGGCATTTTACTATAAAAATAGTTCATCTTGATTTATTTCCGCAAACATATAACTTCGATACATACACACTTTTTTTTTCAAATATAAAAAAAACTGTTTGTATACCTTTATATACGTAAAACAATTGATTGTTAGTATACAGCGAAATCAATAGGAAACAAATGAAACTAATAAATAAATGAAAAGTTGGTAATTTATATCTAATGGAATTTGTTAATAACTAATTTACTTTGATTAGGCTTTTGGAAATTTTTATAATAATTGCCGACTCTTATAAATAGCCATTTAAGGGGGTTTGAGTTAAAAATTAACCAAACGGGGAAGATAAATTTTTTAGTGACCCTTAAAACTTAAAAAAATTACAATTACAATAAGGTGCCTAGTTAACGGAGAACGTATAAAAAAATTAAAATAAATTTTCATAATTTTTCCGCACTCTTTTAGTTTAGGAGGGCACGTAAATCGGGCCGGTTTCGGTAGCTAACGATCATGCCCTAAGCTTATATTAAAAGTAGAAGAAGAAAATTAAAATAAACTAACTCTTTATTGTAATTAGGAAATTAGAGCTAACCTAAAAAAATTCCTTGCAAAAGTTAAAGAAAACTAACTAAGGTTAGTTACTTTTCGTGCCCTAACTACTTGAAGTTTAAATAATACTTTTACGAACTAAGAATAATAATTTAAAATAACAGCAGCAATTTTGAGCAATTCATGTACAATTAAATGACAATTTTCTTCAAAGAAAATTAAAGTAAAATTAATTTTGCTATTTGCATTATGAGCGGCGTTTTATTAAAAAGTTTGAGGCGTAAAAAATAAAAGAAAAATTTAATTAAAATTAATCAACAAAGCTAGAAAATTAAGTCAATTTTTTTACACTATTTTTTAAACACTTTTTGCAAATTGTTTAAGTTGGCTTTGGAAGTGTATATTTCGAGTAAAAGAAATATTCACACTAAATATGTAAAAAAATACTAATAAGAACCTATTGAAAGTGTTAATCAAATGTTATAAAATTTTAAATTAAGTTTAAGATTGCCTAACACTTCAAGTTTTTACGGTTTTCTGAAAATTATTTTAAAATTATCACAGCTGCGCAAAAATGCACTTATTAATTTTAAATTTTCTTCCCCACAACTCATAAAATTTTTCCTAACAAGTTGTTCAACATATTTAACCCTCTTTTGGTTCAAAATTGCAATTAAAGCAGAGGTCGGGGAAATAAAAAACATAATTTCATCCTAATAATAAAAATTTTCTACTTTTTAATCCGTAAATTTTCATGAAAATTGAACGACACACTAAACTCCCTTGTTTCACCTGTATTCATTTAAAAAATTACAATTAAAGAAGGCCAACGAAAGCAAATTTATTTAATCCAAGAACAATTCTGAAGAAAATGTTCTACTTATTAATTCGTACAAAACTTTTCCTGAAAATTTGTTCAACGCACTCAAATCTCTTGTTTCACCAGTTGGTTAGAAAAAATACAATCCAAGATAGCCAGGCGAAATAAAAATTTCATTTAATTCTAGTAAACATTTCTGAAGAAAATTCTTTACTTATTAATTCGCATGAAAATTTTCCTGAAAATTTGTTCAACACATTCAATCTTCGTATGTCAGCACTTGGTTTAAAAAACACAATTTAAGGAGGCCAGTGAAAACTAAAATTTCATTTAATTCTAGTAAACATTTCTGAAGAAAATTTTCTACTTATTAATTCGCATAAAATTTGTACTGGAAATTTATTCGAAACACGTGATCCATGATCCAAAAGCAATCAGTGAGAATTTAACTCATTGCTTTAAAAAAATACAATCAAAGATGAAGAGGCTGGGGAAAACAAACATTTTTGTTAATTCTAGTAAACATTTCTGAAGAAAATTTTATACTTATTAATCCGCATGAAATTTGTTCGACACATTCTTATGACACCACTTGGTTTATAAAATACAATTTAAGAAGACTACTGAAAACTAAAATTTCATTTAATTCTAACATTTATGAAGAAAATTTTCTACTTATTAATTCGCATGAAAATTTTCCTGAAAATTTGTTCAACACATTCAATTTTCTTATGTCACCACTTGCTTTAAAAATAAAATTTATGAAGTCTAGTGAAAACTAAAATTTTATTTAATGTAGTAAATATTTCTAAAGAAAATTTTGAATTATTAATTCGTATGAAAATTTTCCTTAAAATTTGCTCTACACATCCATTCTTCTTATGACACCACTTGGTTTCCAAAATACAATTCAAGAAAGCCAGAAAAACTAAAATTTCATTTAATGTAAGTAGCAAAAATTTGTGAAGAAAATTTTCTACTTATTAATTTGTACAAAACTTTTCCTGAAAATTTGTTAAACACACTTAACTCTCTTGTTTCACCGGTTGGATAAAAAAATTACAATCAACGATAGACAGGCAAAATAAAACTTTCATTTAATTCTAGTAAACATTTCTGAAGAAAATTTTCTACTTATTAATTCGCATAAAATTTTTCCTGAAAATTTATTCGACACACTCAACCCTGTTATTAGCACTCATTGGTTTAAAAAACTACAATGGAAGAAGGCCGGGAAAAAAAACATTTCATTTAATTCTAGTCAACATTTATGAAGAAAGTTTTCTACTTATTAATTTGCATAAAATAATTCCTGAAAATTTGTTCAACACACTTAACCCTCTTATGTTACTAGTTGGTTTAAAAAAATACGATTAAAGAAGGCCAGGGAAAATGAAAATTTCATTTAGTTCTTGTAAAAGATTCGAATGAAAATTTTCTGCTTATTAATTCGTAAAAAAATTTTCCTGAAAATTTGTTCGACATAGTCAACCCTCTTGTGTCACTAGTTAATTTAAAAAATAGAATTATATAAGGCTAGGGAAAACTAAAAATGTTTTAATTCTCTTATATATTGCTAAAGAAAATTTTCTACTTATGAATTCGTATAAACATTTTCCTGAAAATTTGTTTAACAAACTCAATCCTCTACTTAACTATATTGGGTTTAAGAAATTGCGAGAAATTATAATTATATAGGGGAAACTAGGAAAAATTAACATTTCATCTAATGCTTGTATAAAATTTTGGAGAAAATTTTCTGCTCATTAATTGGCAAAAAGATTTTCCTGAAACTTTAAAATAGAATTATATAAGGCAAGGGAAAACTAAAAATATTTTAATTCTCTTACACATTTCTGATGAAAACTTTCTATACTTTTGAATCAGTATAAACATTTTCCTGCAAATTTGTTTAATAAATTCAACCCTCTTGTTTTACTACAAAAATTTCTTTTAATTCTAGTAAAGATTTCTCTAGAAAATTTTCTACTTGTTTTTCGTAGAAAATCTAACCTTCAAGAGAAAATTCAAATGTTTTATTTTCAAGGCACTTTTGCTCTACCTATAAAAATCAAAATAAAAAAAATTCTTGCGTTCGCCTATAGACACGCTGTATAAATATTTTAATAAAGTAAAGTTAGTTCAAATGTTTTATCTTCTGAAGAACTTAAACAAAAAGCCAACAATTTTAATATGAAAATTGCAAATTGAAAAGGAAAATTTTCGTAACAAAAACTTCCTTTACCTACTTGTAGGTACATTAAACATATTAGAAATGAGAATGAATAATAAATTAAGGAAAAATACGTAATTAATAACTAATAAGGGTTTTCTTTTTCTATGAGAAAATATTTATATTTAGAAATTATAATTCTAAAAAAACGCACTTTTCATTAATTTGTTTGTACAAATTACACTTTTGAACTAAGACCGTAATTTTAAGGCTAGTCTTGTAAACCAATACAGTAGGTATTAAATTCTTTCCAAACTTTCACTCAGACAAATTTTGATTTTTTAAACCCTTCCAAGTAGTTTTTCGGGAAAAAACAATTTTTTCTTCAAAGATAAAAAAATTTACCTTGGTAATTTGTAGATGACATTTTGTCGAGTCCATGAATAAAATTTTGTATTGTTAGCCGTGTCGGATTAAAAAAAAATAACTTTTCACTGTATATCAAGAGATCTGAAGCAATACAACAATTAATTTTTAAACACTTATTTTTTTGACCGCAATTATTTAATCCTGGTTACTTCTACTGCTTGGTCACTTTTTTGAAATAAATCGACCCGTGAAACTTATAAATAAAACGCCTACTTAAAATCCCATTTATTTAAAAAAAAATAAAAAAAAAAGATATGGAAATTAAGTTAATCAAATAAAAATTTATAAGAAATACTTTGAAAATACATATATGATTCGATTCTAAGAGCAATAAAGCCTATTTTATAGCATGTCACTACAGACTTTCCCGGTAGGTGTCAAATTGGTTGACCAAAGTAGTTGTATAAAGAAGTGAAAACGTTGAAAGATAAAACTTTGACCATTGGTTTACTGGACTATTTTATAAACGCGGCATGAATCCGTTCGCATGTATGTAACATGCAGTGGTAAATTTTAACTTAATATTTTTTATCACACTTAATTTTGTCATATACTTCATACAACTCGAAGGGGTGCATCGAACATGTGTTTACATACTAAAAAGTCATTAATTATAATTTCGAAATTTTTTCAAAAGGTGTGAATTAAAAACTAATGTGGCGGGTAGCTATTTCATTATTAAAACTCGAGTTCGGTAGCACGTAAATCCATGAATAATCGGTTCAAGTTTGGAGAAAAAAGAATCTTCTAAAACACATGAAAAGCGACTTTGTGTGCGAGTAAAAGTTTGTCGAAAATTAAAAAAAAAAGAATAAGAAAAGTAAAGCAATCGACTTTTCTCGAGTTTTCCTTTTAGTTAAGTTTTCGTCGAGTTGCGGTCGGAAAAGCGTTTGCGTATTCTACTTAGCCGATAAGCGAGCTTTAAACGTATACGGAATCGAAAGCGCGTGTTAATTATTTGTTTGTATCGATAAAATAAAAATAAATAGGTGACGTTTAAACGGAAGGGGTTGTTTGTTTTAAGTGAAATGAATCGCGAGGCACCGGAATGGCAATAGTCGACACAAACACTGCATTAGAAGTAACCAGATTAATTAAACGACTTGATAATTACGGTAACTGATTGTAGCGTTCCACAGCGACGCCGACGCTATTCTGGCGCCAGGGTTGAGCGCCGGTCGAGTAGTTAGCACGCCTGCCGCATTTGCATGGCGCTACCGTCCGCCCCACCTTCCCGACAATGACAAAGTTATGAGTCTCCCACGCGATTGAGTGAGACGAACGTCCGCATTTTACTTTTTAAATTTTTAGGGGAGGATATAAGTAGAAAAGAGCTCGTTGTAGAAAAATGTAAATTTACCATAACATTAGTAAGAAAGAGAAAAAGTATCGAGATGGGAATATTAAATTCTTACAAAATAAAGATTCCGGAATGGGTTATTAAAATTTTTAATGAGCTCAACAGCAAACACTGGATTGCTTAAAATTTCGAATTGCGGAATACTTCAAAATAGTCGACAAATTTATCGTTTGCCTTGGGAATAGTATGTAAGCGAGTGGATATTAAACGCGCCAGAGTGAAACAGCCTCACATTTCATTAAGAGGGTTGAGACGGAATGAAATTACATACCCCATAAGAAGAATCGAGATACGTATACGGCAACTAAAAGATAGAAAAGGACGTCGCCTATTGAAGTATGCAATAAGTTAGACAAAGATCGTCGGCGCCGCGGCGGTAATTTGCTCATGGTAGAATGAGCGAGCAATATGCAAGTTAATTAATCGGTAAAGTAATGAGAATAAGGCGCATGCGTCTTTTCGTTGCAGGGGTTTGGGTAGTCATCAACGCCAGCGCAGATTAGAAGTACACTCGATGCAAAAATTAAAATAAGTTATTTTTTTTAATATTGCAAAATTTCGATTTTTTTGTTATAGTTTTTTCCAAAAGAAAAAGTTTCAAACTTTCGGGTTAGTTTGATGTTATGTCCGCGCCAATCCGTTGAACTTTCGTGATTGAAGCGCTTTGACCCTCGACGCCACTATAGACTTTTGATATATTCAATTTCCTTCCCGATTTCTAGATGACCACTTGATATCGCGATAGAATCTTAAATAGTTTGTTTTCTTTTACACACACACATGTTACAATAAATGAAATTATTTATTCTACATCATTTTCCCCTTTTAATTCCTTTTATCAAAAACATTCAAATCGCTCACTCAAACTTTCTCACAACTTTTTCCAGATACGAGAATCCTTATTAATTATTCATAATCGTATACATGCACCCTTATACACATTTGTGAGTGCACGAGATTTCTTAAAGATTTAACTTTAATACACACCAGTTTTGTTTGTTTTTTGTTTACATCTCGCGGTGACGCATGTAATTATCCAAAACCACCCCCAATTTTCTTAAATTTCTACAATTTTCGTACGTATTAATAACTTACAATATCAAGTTTTTCCAACCAGCTGTAACAATTCCGCATAGCTGTTAATTCGGCTATACGATACTTTTTTGAATATTTACAATGAAAATTGGAAAATTCACTATACAAGTTTTGTCGTAGGTTAAGTCGGAAAATTGCAACTTAAAAACACATGGTTAAAAATTGTTTCACTCACAATTTAAAAATATAAGCACTCATTTTCTTTTTTAAAAAATAACTAAACAAAAGTTTCCAGCGATATAACTCGCGAAACACTATTATTATCCTTAACTTTTTTGAATATAAACAACAATAATATTACATCCAAAACTTTACACAAAAATACGTGTAAACTTGTTCGTAGTAAAGACACAACTGTGGAAAAACATTGCCAATTTTTCCAGACGACTTGCACTATGTAATGGAAAACGTAAACTCTCTGTCAACGCGCTCGATGTTATTATCCTTTCGCGACCGCGTGCACAGGTCGTCCTGTTTCCATGGCTAGCCGAGATGCTCTGACCAACAGTCCACTGACCAGCGGTGGGGCGGTGTAATTACATCAGAGAGGGGACTGGACGCTAACAATGTAGTTAACATATCGTCTAATGAGTACTTATAAAAACCAACGGCTTTCAAAATCAAAATACCCCAAATAAATTACCAAATCAAAAATTCGCTTAAAACAAAAATTGAAACAATTGAAACTTGTTTGTTTTTCTTGTTTCTTCACACATGCCAACTTTTGTTTTCTAAATTTTTTTCCTATTTTCTCTTTATTATGTCTGATTTTTCAATTTCTAAGCTCGTTGGGATAAGAAAAATAATTTTCAAATTTTGGGAAATTTCTTCATCACCGAAGAAAATTTGTCGATACCGTAGGGAAAACTACATCAATAAGGAGATAGTTCTTTAAGGTTGTACTTAAAAAAGAAGTAAGTTTTAAAAGTAGAAAAATAAAAAAGGTAAGTAAATCTATAAAGGTGCACTAAAAAAATAAGCAACAGGTAACGTTGAAAACATAATGTGTGAAAAAAAAATTCTATTAATAGGAGAACAAACAAATAAATATTTTTAACTGGATGTATTATAGGTATTTCAGCTATGAAGGTGCATCGCTGTAGAAAATTCGTAATTAAAAAAACTAAGGAAATTAATTAATAAAGATAATTTGAAAAGTAGACCCTTTGTGTAATTCGAAATGGATTCAAAAATTAAAGAAGATGAAAATATAACCATATTTTGTATTTTCAAATTACCAAAAGTGGACCCAAGATTGCCAAAATACACAGGATAAATTAAATATGTAAGAATGAAGAATTTTATCTGAATGCTGGGCCAAAATACTGGGTACAGCATTACAGCATCCTGAAAATTTTGTATTATTTAAAGCAGCTACATGTCATTTTCTTCTTTAGTTTTCCTCTAACGCCGCCCCTGAGATCAAAATGTGGAGATAATTTTTACATGCCTGTGTACAGCTCTTCAAACTCTTACATTTTGGCGCTCAACGTGGGGCTTTTAAACTTCAACTACAAGTTACAATTGGACAATAGTACAAGGCACGCAAAATTAAGCAAAAATGTTAAACGATCGTGCGTATATACAGGATGTTTCAAAATTCACACCAAAAACGAACTGGCGTACTAGAGATGTGAAGCGACTCTGTCAGAGCACTAGAACGACGCGCTGAAGCACGATTAGTATAGCAAACGCTGGACCCCTTGAACAAAAAACATTATAACTATTATTTGAATTTTCTTATGTTTTTAAAAATTATAGCTCTTCTTTCTATTATTTCCAGATTTTCGTAACCGTAGAAACTCTGAAAGTGTACTTCTCTCGGTTTGAAATATTGTAAAGGAACTTTATATTTAGTTTCTGTTAAACAACACCACAACACGGTCTGTATGTGCAAATTTCGATACACCCTGTACAATTTAACATGATTATTCAGTATAAAGTTTTGCTGTTCGTACAATATTTGTATCTATCATTATGTTTCATGTGGGTACCCACGGCAGACTGGACCTATTGACGTACGCTTACATAGATAGTGTTTTGGGTCATTTGTGTCATTTGTCAGATTTATGATTGAAAATATCTCAATATTAAAAATCTACTCCAAGTTCTTCAATTTTAAAAACTAAGAAATTCAAATTTCCACGAAAAACGAGTTTTGCATCCCATCAGATCTTTCGGATGAACTTTACGTTTTCTCAACTTCAGGGTGGATATAGTCCTTGAAATTACAAATACTGGTAGTAATAATAATAGGCTATTAAAAGCGTAGTGTCAGCCACATTATCTTAATCCAAATATATTTATCAACCGTTCTAATAACTAAGCCCCAAAGAGTCTAAGGTGCCCTAAGCTGTAAAAACTGACAATTGTAACTATTTTTTTAATTTCTTTTTCTATCGTGTCTTTTATTGTTACATATACAACACCATAAAAAAAGCAATTCATTTAATCAATTTATTTACATTAAAATATTTAATTTTAAATATTTATATTTTCATATCAGAGGAACTGCAAACTTAAATTACTTTTTAACGCTCCACAAATTTGAAGACAACAGCTATCATCTTTAGACAGTACCTTTTGTATTTAATAAAAAATATTATATAAATAAAAAATAATATAACTTCTTCTATATTTTGTTTATTATAATTTCTTTTATCTTATAATGCTTCTACCTATTTAAATAGAATAACAGTGTATTTGTTACTTGTTAATATAATTAAGTTACAAAAGCTTTTGTATATTTAATAAACATTTAGCAATTACAATCATCTTGTAATATTTTAATAGATTATAATTTCTAAAATATAATATTAGATATATACGATGTGACAATTGTGAGGCCACCCATATAAATGGGGTTTAAATGATACAGTTCATACAAAATGTATTTGAATCAGAATTTAATTTGTTAAGTAATTACCCTTATAATAAATCTAGGATGTTTAAAAATCGGGTAAATATAATAATAATTAGATAATTATATTAGTGCTATTCACATTTCTTTTAATATCCATATAGGGTCTTTACATAATTAGAATTATATAAAAATCATAGCACGCTTCAGGTAGCAATGTGATATTTTTCCCAATGGAAATTGTTTTTTTGGGAGATTTGGGAAGCGTAGGCATAGAAAATAAAACAAATTTCAACCGTTCCTAAAAAGGGTATACAGTTTGATCCTGTAGCATGTAGGAGAAATTGCAATCAATGTCTGTTTCATCTAAACTATTGTAAAAATTTTGTTCAGAGGTGGGATTTGACTCATTCTTAATAGGACTCGTAGTACTCCTTGAATCACTTATTGATGACAGTTGAGTAAGGCCCACACAAGCAGAAGACTTAAAAAGGGCTTAAAATTTATAGACGCTCTGAAATGTTCACTTTAAGCTTCAAATTTAAAAACAAAATTAAGTTATGGTCAAAACAACTTATAAAGCTCAAGAAATGGTATAGACTAAGAGTCAGAGCTCCTATATCCTATCAAAAGCTAGCTTTCGAATTGTTTAGAACATTTGTCTGATGAGTTTCTGTACGACATCAATTATTTTCGACGTCTTTCATTCAAGGATTTATTGCTTTTATACGACCTGACTAATAAGTACCTTACGCCCTCAAAACTTGACGTAATGTGAGTCCTTTTTGTCCGAAGACGAAAAAGTTGTACTATGGATACTTGAAAGTAATTTGATAGGTGATAGGTATTAATTTTTTATGATAAACGTCAATTAATTATGATAAATTAGAAATATTTGGTCGTACAAAAAATATTGTTTCCACCACTGACGTGAAATTCGATGTTGGCCCAAGTGTAAGTGTTTCCCTCGGCTGCGCCTCGTGAAACAATCACATGTATGATATGGTTAAAATCTATAATTTTACGCCTTTATTACCAAAATTAATAACTATTATGATCTCAAAACTCATTTATTGATTGACAAAAGGTTCAAAGGTTGCACTTTTAGTTTTCTAATTGGGGCTTTATGTATCTGACATTCACGTTAGAAATATAGGTAAGTAACTAGATTAGCGAGGGTTTACTCTAGTATAAAAAATTAATAAAAAGCCAATATACAGGGTGAGACACTTGTAACCCTTAAAGATATTTTACTGCAATCCAAATTATACAAATATCCTACGAGTCTAGATCAGTTTAAACAATTACATCTTTATAAATCAAAAGATGGATCAGTGTAGGTTGTAGGTAACTATCAAACTGAAATATAGGTAATTGTAATTTATGACAGTTGTCACAAAATTAATTCAATATAAAGTTTGACATTTACCTACGCTGATCCATTTTTTGATTTATAAAAATATAAATTGTCTAAACTGATCTAGACTCGAACGATATTTCTAACGATATTTGTAACTACCAACACTCGTAAAAAAAAATTGTAATTTGGGTTGCAGTAAGAAGTCCTCAAAGATTACAACTGACGTGGCCCACCTTGTAGTGCGCTGCAGACTGAAAAACAACGAAATATGGCTTATAGCCCAGTTTCCACATCCATATAAGCATATGAACCCAAGAAAATTAGGAAAGTGCAAAAAAATTCGGTATTCAGATAGATTAAGACATGGCGAAAAAGATGCAAAAAAGCTTGCATTCAATATAGGTGCCGCTTCATGGAAAAAAATGGACTTGAAGAGGAAAAAATGTGTTTTTTTAAGAATATCTCGGAAAATATGCAATCTAGAGAAAAATGACTAGACCTTCATTTTATAGATGAAGCATTTTTACATAAAAAATGTCCTATAAAATTTTTCCGTTAGAGCAGTGGTTTTCCCAAAAAACAATTTCAAAAATATGTTGAAAAACAGGATTTTTAAATTTTCTTTTTGAAATTATAATTTTATCAATAAAATCGGGCAAGAACATTAAATTGTTTTAAATGTAAGTACAAATACATTACCAGGATGTTTGTAACTACACCTTACAGCACTTTTATTCAAGTTCCACCTGTTTATTAGTAATTTTTCTTGATCTTCTGGTGTACTTATTCGGTGTTTTGAGTGCATCTTCTGAGGAGAGCTTTCTAGTTAGTACTCTCTAAATATACAAATAGTATGCTAATTTTTGTCTCTGAGAGACAGCGAACACTGAATTTGGAGTATAAAATGTCATATGAGTTTTGTTCTAAAATGAAAAATAAATTACCGATTTCGTATCTTC
The DNA here is from genome assembly GCA_963924605.1 of Malthinus seriepunctatus. NCBI lineage: Eukaryota > Metazoa > Arthropoda > Insecta > Coleoptera > Cantharidae > Malthinus > Malthinus seriepunctatus. The sequence continues at coordinate 56,575,925 of OZ004600.1, forward strand.
AGCATTAAACAGATACACAGTAGTGGCCCCTTGGCACGAAAACCCTGTATTTTTATACAAATTTAAATCTCTAATAAAATGTAGATATTAAATTAGCAAGAATACCGAGCGTTCATGCCAAGTGAGACACTATTGCTTTATCCGTTCAATACTAAAGATACGAAATCGGTACTTTATTTTTAATTTTAGGACAAAACTCATATGACATTTTACACTCTAAATGCAGTGCCTTTTTCAAATATATAAAAATATATAGGGTGTTCCGAGGGGTTATCCACTCTCTGCAGTCACTGTACAAAAATTGAGCTGTCAATGGTAGTCATCTGCAGTCAATGGCAGCCATAGCATATGCAGTCATGGGCAGTCAACTGCAGTCAGTGTACAAATTCAGAACAGTGGTTGACCCCTCGGGGTGTTCCATTAAAAAAAAGTTATTTTTGTGAATATCTTGAAAACTAGATGTTCAATTCTTTTTTTGTGTTGACCATTGCAATCAGCGGAAAAAGTTATACTACTTTACCAATTTAACCGACCTCGTATCTTTAATATTAACGGATATAGCAATAGTGGCCCACTTTTCGCGAACACCCTGTATATCTATTGGTGAAGCGATAACTATCTTTCGAGAAACTGAGAATAGGAGTCGCGTTTCTGAAAATCCAATTTTAGTGGGTACCCACTTCCTTAAAAGAATGTAAAATGCTAGCTAGTGTCTTTTAAAAACTAATATTAAAATTTTTACCACTGCAAGCTCTTTAGGAGTAACATTTCAAAAAATACCTTCTTAGTATGTTCTTACATAGTCAAAAAAATATGGAAAGCTAAATTGTGTTGCTTAATGAATACTATTAAAATTTGCAACATCCTGTATAGCCCTTTCGAAAAATGAAGTAGGGATTTTAAAAGAATCATGATTTGTAACCCTAAAAAAATGCATGTTTCGACTAATATTTATCGCAGATTTCTTCATGCTCGCGGGTCTTTAATTTTAACCAACTATTTCAGAACCACCCTGTACATACAACTGTGTTGGTTTATGAAATTATCTCTTTTTGGGGCATTACACAATTACACATCTCTAAAAGGCATAATAAGGTATTTTTGAAGATAGTTTCGTGAGACTAATTTTCAAGTTTAAATATTTCCATCAATTTACCTAAATTCAACAGCCGCTTCTATAGTTCCAGTAAATCTGAGAAAGTTCTAGCTTCACAGATTTAAAGTATAACTTATTATCTTTCATTTCCAGAAAGGAATGTTAAAAAATGTACAGTGCTTCAAATTTATGAAGGATTTGCTTAAAAAATTGCCACTTTTGTTACTTCTAAACTATAAACAATAGATACAGAAAACTTGAAATTGTAAGTTAATTTTCATTAGTGGATCATAAAGCAGACATATTTTCCTTTACAATTACTATGCAATTTTTTTAAATCCGCTTAATATTAAAGATTTTGGAGCTCTTTTAAAGTACAAATTTTGAAAAAATTTTAATTTACAAAAAATGAAGAAATATTAAATCCATGTACTTTTATACAATAATATATAATCAATTTTTCATGATGTAACTTTGAAATGTAATTCTTATACAACGATTTGCTTCACCGAATAATTTTTTTAAATAATGTTTTCAACAAGATAACATTAATTCTTTAAAGAACGGCACAAAAATAATTTCATTTGTTGTTTAAAACTACAAGATTTTACAGAAGTAAACAAAAATACATGGAACTGGAAGTTGAAACCTTTAGGTTTATATTCATTTATAATTTTTAATTTTATCATTGCTCATTTTGGATTAAAACAGTTTTTTCTCCATCAACTTGCACTTATTTTGCAATATTTTAGCTCGCCTGCTTAACACTATTTTTGAAAACATGGCATTTTTATAACACATTTTTCGGGAAAACCACTGCTCTAACGGAAAAATTTTATAGGATATTTTTTATGTAAAAATACTTCATCTATAAAATGGCGGTCTAGTCATTTTTCTCTAGATCGCATACTTTCTGAGATATTCTTAAAAAACCACATTTTTTCCTCTTCAGGTCCATTTTTTTCGATGAAGCGGCGCCTATATTGAATGCAAAGTTTTTTGCATCTTTTTCGCCATGTCTTAATCTATCTGAATACCGAATTTTTTTTCACTTTCCTAATTTTCTTGGGTTGAAACCTTTGGAAACTGGGCTATTAAAGTAAAGATTTTTTTAAACCTTTTGCATTATCTTCTGTCGGTATCAAAGTTTATAATTTTGTTTGCCCTTTGCGATTTTCCTCCACGACTTCTTTTATATAATGAAAACTACCCGCAAACTTTTACAGTAGGTAAATTCCTCTCACCAAAATAGGACATTTGCCACTCTTGTGCTTATATCAAAAAATGCACACCTATAGTTTTTTATAAAGTTATAGACTCTCAAAGTTGATCTCAAGAGGAACAAATGTATAAATATAAGTTTTCTACGGAGAAAACCATTTAAACATTTAAACCATTTATAGATGATAATGCAACAGGTTTCAGAAGAATCGGTTCAGAGAAAAACCTACGTCCAAAGCGATGAATTAAAACTACCACGGACGATGAAACGAAAGTAACAACTAAAAAGCAATAGGTAAATTAATGTACTTAGATTTACTTCAGTTGATGATGGTTCAACATCAATCAGATGATCAGACCACGTTTAAGCCATTTTTACAAATATTACAGAAATAATAGGTACGAGTTATTTTTGTTACGTACAGCGCTATCAAAATAAGTCTGTATCGAGAATACTTATAGTCACATTTTTAAAAGACTACCGACGACACGTGACTTAAAATATTCAATAAATAATTAATTTAATTATAAATTTTCTAAATAAATATTTAATAATAATTAACAATAAATGTATTAACTAAATTAAATAATTATTAAACTCACGAAAAAAGTCGTTTTCACCTTTATTTATACATAACAAGGTGGTCACGTGTCGGTAGTCTGTAAAAAATCCTACTACCTAATTTAACAGCCACTACAGGAGATAAGTAGTATATTTTGGAGCTTTATCATCATCCATTTAATTTAGAACATGCTATATTTTTTAATTTTAGTTTTTAATGTAGTGAGCTAGTTTAGAAATTTAAAACTGATGTTTAGATGTTAAGCCGTGATTCCCAGTTTCATTATTCCAAATGTTTATTTTCAAAGTGGAAAGTGCAAAGTTATAACACAAAACACACCTTAAAATGTGAAAATATACAAGTTTGCGTTGTACGTTGCTGCTGCACGCTTTAAATTAATAATTACGATATTTAACGTAAAGAGGATAAATTTATTATGCAATAAATATATTAAAAGCATATTTTCAATAATTAATTACGTAGGTAATGGTAAAAGTTATAAAATGTTATTTGAAAAAAGAAAAAATTGTGTAGGTAAACCTACGAAGCAAATCAAGAAAATAACTTACAATAGTACGTAATAATAGGTATAGTATGCCATGAATTAGTTAATACATATAGGTAGTAAATAAAGATTGTTGGATTCCTGAACTTGATGATCAAGTCAAGTTACGTTGCGAGTTTCTGTCCGTAGAGGGGGCTATTTGCATACCAGTAGGTGACAACTCGCGGTAGGCGTGGTATTCTCGTCCAATCCCGATGTATCCTTGTGAGTATTGTGATGTAGAAGAATGAACCTGCATGGTTCCTAACCAGGTTCTTTTAAACTGTCGCCTATATCCACCCACATTACACTTGCACACATACACACTCACACTCACATATAAGCTATACATAAGAGGAGACGGGAAACCAACAATACATTACAAAAATTTTCTCTCGTCCGTAATAGTTTCATTGCTCTTGAGTTTTACTTTCTAGGTCTCGGTCAAACCGATAGTTGTCTTCGACCTTTTGTTACTAAAGTATTCAAAATTCACATATACTTACTTGAAACATCAAGAAGTGCTTATTGTTTCTTTCAGACTAAGTGAAAATAAAATTTGTTGTCGCGCGGCGCGCTAAGTGAAATCAAACTTTGTACGTAATTAAACAATTATCCGTCAGTTTATTGTTTATCTACGGACATTAAAACTACAGTTTAATGGAATTGATTATTTGTTGTATCTATACTCAATTTAACGCTAATGGCATTGCGTTTACTTATATTTACCTATTGAATATCGATATTTTTGATTAGTTTTTACGTACGCATCTACCCTAATGGTAATGAACAAGACACCTAATACATCCTAGACCTGCTAGATTATTATAGAAAAGAAAAATAGTAAAAAGTTGTTTATAAAATTCTTTTAGATTCGCGAGTTTATTTCCTTTTTTGTATGTAACTACCTTTAAGTATCCATGCAGAAAAAGCAGTATTACGATGTTGCATGAATAGATGCAATGAAGGAAATGACAAGAAAAGCATCACCTATGATAGGGTGAAGAATTGAAGGGTAAACGAACTACAAACTTGCATCACAGTATTTTCTCACCTCTCTATAAGGTAGGTATGTGAGTATTTGAATTAAATGTAAAGAAAACTATATAAAAATAAAGAAGTCGAGGTATTCATTTTACTGTGTTGGGTGAAATAAAATAGAATTTAGAATTATTATAACAATGATATCTAAAAATAAATTTATCATTGCAGAAAATAATGAGATGCTGACTGAGACTGAGTATAAAATCTGGAATAATTGTTTGCTCAATACTCAACAGTAAGAGGTATTATAAGTTAAGATGACTAGAAAGAAAATTTATGGCCTTAAATCTTCAACTTCTCTCTTGGATTAGATCAGGGATCCTCAAAGCAAAGTCGAACAATTTCCAGTTTTTCAATAATTGTTTTGTTTTAACTAAGTTCCAATATGAATGAAGTTCCGTCTCATGCGCTGTCGCACTTCTAGTTATGGCCTATGAGCTATAAGTTCGTCAAATGAAACTTAGTTTAAACGATTATTGAAAAAGTATCTTTAAAGTCTTCACTTTACTCATGAGTCATGACATCTCTTAGGGCGGGTTGTACCAAACCCATTTTACGCCGTGTCTGTAGTTCAGTACCAAGTAAAGGAGGTATACGATTGATCTAGAGCTCACCGTAATATTAGGCTAATGCGCTGTCACTGAGTTGCGGCGCATGAGTTTAATCTTTGTTTGGCTGGAGGTTAGTTTAAGCCATGATAGAACAAGCGACCTAGCGACCTTTATTAACGTATTGGAGCTAGATGTATTTTAAGCTCCCCCTCCCATCTAGGATATTCCGATCCCTGGGCCCAATCTTTCTGAACGGCCACCACTAAAAATAGATTACGAACTTACTGTATTTAAACTGATAATTACAGAGGGGTATGTGTATCTACATAAAAAAAACCTTGTGCTAAAATAAAGTAATAAAGTTCTCCTTCATTTCAAAAAGCTTAAGCCGTATCTGAGCCCACCTTATAGTAAAAGCCTTATAACTTGGCTTAGTATCATTTAAATTAAGAAAGATCAGATGTTAGTCAAAAATAGTTTAGTTTCCCATAAAGCTTATGGAAAGTGCTTTCAGCAAGTTGTACGAAGTACGATGTTTGAAAGAAGAGCGAAAGTATAAAGGCGGTCATTATAAGAACAAAGTTAAGCTACATTTTTAGAAAATGAGATTCCATTTGTATTAGTCCATTGTCAATCTTAGCTTCGCTCAGCTCATACCTGTAAAGCCTACGGCATACACACACAGGCTTGCCTTGCGATCGTTTAGGAGGTCTGCACAGGCCAAATCGGAGCTTCAGCACATCGTTCAGGCGGTTTGCGCAGACTTCGACTTAAGAGACAGACTTTGACCTCGAAGTAAGAGGCTGTACGTTTGGAAGCAAATTATATTTTCGGCTTTCCTGCGCAGGTATGGCTTGTGTGTGTGGCGCAGGCTTAACCTTCTAGTTGGACCTGTGCAGACCGGCCTGAACGATGCCCAGACTCTCCGGTTTGATCTGTAGTCCGCCTGCAGGGGCCAAACCGGAAGACAAGCCTATGTGTGTTGCACAGGCTTTAGAAGCTTGTGTGTTGGAGGTTGAAATTTCTTGGTCCAAATTAGAAAAACTTTTATATGATTTTGTTGCAAAATAACGTAAACATAAAAGTATTGGTACGGCTGCATACGCACCTGCGTGTATGTATCACATGTAACAGAAAAGCATGTTCCTAGATGGCGTAAAGACACTATAGATAACCAAGCATACACATTACACACACATAACATCCATGGCTATAGCTAATCATAACTTTGCTAGTTGATGCCATATACTTAAAACATAATACATCAACTATCAAAAGTTCGATTTTAAAATTTGGCAAAACAAACGTGGGTCCAGGATAAGTCGAGTGCACGCAACTTATTTATGGATAACCAGCAGCTTCATTTTTCAGTGCAGAAGCTTATCAATTAGGTACTTAAAAGAAATAGCTTTTAAGGTAGGTACAGCCAGCCTCTCAATTATTGGCCACCCTGGCTATATGCCAGGGTGGTTATTAGCCAACAATGACAAAAAAAGAGAAGTTCTTGATTTACTCCTTGTTGTCAAAATAAGGTTGCCCCTCAATTTAAGTATGGGGTGTTATGATGGTTACATCCACAAATCGTGCTAAACGGTGGCCAATAATTGTGAGGCTGACTGTACCTAGATCAGAAATTAAATTTTGACTGTATGCGCATTTGAGGTAAAAAAATTGTTTTCTGTTTTCTTGTTGGTGATGGATGGAACAAGATATTTGATTTTTTGAATTCAACTTTATTTATTACCTATATGAGAAAAATTTCTGAATCGACATAATCCAAAAACATATAGCCACAATTTTTTTACGTTGACAGACGACTTTGCGACAACTTTAAACTGAACAGGACGAGACCGTCAAACCCGCAAATGCCTCACTCAAAAAGAGGAGGATTTTTTATACATCAGTATACCTAATCGATAATCCGGGACTACTGGACATTACTGGACTACGCGATCTGTTTACTCTGCACTGAGCAGCTTTTATACAGCATCTTGGTACCCTTTACTGCATCCTACTCAACATTTCTGTTTGTTGGTAAAAACGCCTCCATCGTTATAACGATATACAGACAGATAGATCTGTATTGTTTGTTGTTGCCTCCGTGTTCTTCTAGAGCGTCCTATTTTTTTTCTCCTGTCTGAGTCTGATCCACTTTCAAATTCTTAGCGAAACTCTTTCTTTAAACAACCTTCTCATTTGTGCCCATCCAAGAAAGTTTTTGGTTTCTTAATATTTCTTCATTTATTGTTGTGGTCGTACTTGAATTTTATCGTTTGATATTTTGTTCAGCAAGGTAAAACATATTCTCTAAAACGTGATTTTCACTGCATTTAGTCGTTGCTGTAGTTTTTTAGTTTGGGCTACACTTTTGCTCCCAATAACGTGTAACAGATTTATATCGTTATCATTTTTGCATCTGGGGTCTCTGGTAAGCATTAAAACAGACCATTTTTTCAACTTATGGTATATTTTGAGAATAAGGGTGCATTTATACAGCAATGAAGGTGGTGAGCCCATGGAATATTTATTTGGTTTCTGACGAGCCTGTAGAAGTACGAAAAATATTGAAATAAGTACATCTGATGTCTTGGGAAAAAATCAAACGTCGATACATCAACCCAACAAGAAAATTCTTGGATATTATAGACGAACAAAACTTTTTACATTAAATTTATGGAAATGCACCCACACCTACACAAGTTTTGCTTTTACTGTTGATTGCTGCTACTGTTTTACTATTTTAATTTTTTTTACATTTTCTCCCACAGACTCAAAATGTTAAAGGTGATTTCGTTAATAAATAATTCGGCTGAGTATATAAATGGAATAATTATACCTTTTTTTATAAAAAAATAAAATTGAAGTAACATTGTGGAATCTTTTATTGAAGTTCACGTTCGATAATTCATTATTCTAACCGAATTAGTTCACTATAGAATTTCTCACACGTTACTTATTTTCTTTTTGGCCAACTTTAAGGTAAAATTAAATTTTTTTCATTTAGATATAATTTAAAATATTCTCGAATCTATTTAATATTCAGTATTTGTAAGATTCTTTGTATTCGTGATTATTTTCCCACACAGTTATACCTGGCCCGTTCATTGAAAACGAACGCATTAGTTAGTTTTGGACAGTTGGTAGCCTAGAATATCCATCATTTGACCAAAACATCAGTCGTACAAAGAAATAGTCGAGTAGTTGCGTGCTTCAATAATTTTGTTATTTAACTGACTTGTTATGACCTACCCCAACGTCGTCATGATTGAACAATGGAAGACATACAGTCGTATGATTTTACCTGTGGTTCTCTTATTATGACGAAAATACATCAGAATATGTACGTTTTTGAATAAATAGAAACGCTTTTGATTTTGAATGCAATTTGTATAAATTTTCTTTCTTCCAATTTTTGAAAAATTGATTTAATTGATTTTATTTGAGCATTATTCTCTTAACGTTCTTTTTAGAACGTTTACGAATAAATTAACATTTAAGCAACTCATAATTATTTTCGGTCAAACGCTAGTTCGAATTTTGGAATAATTATAGTTAAAAAGGTAAATTCGTAATTAAATTAATTTAAAAGCTATTATAACGCAAATATTTGTAAAAAATTAAACATTAAACCGATTATTAAATAATTTAGGGAGAAAAAAAATGAAAATCTTATACCTAGATAAATTTCCCATAGGCTTTTGAGCTTAACAAAATTTGCATAATTATACTCCCCTAGTAATTATCAAACTCGCGAAGCTACACGTATAACCAAATGACACTGACCGTATAGAACAAGTAACATCGGTAGAGCTTTCAGCCTAAGGGAAGCTTTCAAGCATTAATGAGTTGGTCGTGCAATAGCAAGAGAATAACCATTATGATGCAAATTAACCACTAACCATCGCTAAACCAGGTGTGTTCTGAACGGACAGCTATTCTCTAAAGGCAAGATGTGTTAACGACTTTTGCAGATTTCTGACCAGTGATATATACCTACATATTTAAGATCGTAATGTATTATACACTCTCTCTGTTTGTAAAAAAATAATTAAAGTTGGTTTAATAAAGGAACCGTTACAATTTTACACCTAAATAATTGTTAAATAACCCAACGAGTTATTTCTCGTAACACGTCGTAACTTGACAGTTTTTTTTTAAACTCGAGTAAAAAATTCTTCAACTTTGCAATAATTTGCATAACGTGAACTGAAAATTAACAATATTTGGTTTAAATTGGATGTTATATACACACTATACAGGGTTGTCCAAAATAAAAATTGGTGGTATAAGTATTCCTCAAAACTGCAAAACTAAAGACATTTTAATTTTAATAATTCAACTCTACAGTAGCTGCTAATATTATATTAGGTGTACAGAGTGGTCACTTTTATTGTGCCAACTATTGGGATCTAGCGAGTAAGCGATCTAGCTCTAGATATACACTGCGATAATGAACGTCAGGTCGTTCTTGTCTGAACATGCAAATATAAGACTGTAGTATTATCTTATCGCGGCCGCTATTACCATCACGATTTAGGCCGCATTGGTCAGTGAAAGCCTTAAAGCTTGCTATAGCCTCTTAAAGGGATTCAAGTGAAGTGGGTTTCTTGGTTTATCTGGAGAACAGTTAAAATTTTCTGTATCGTCTAAATGATCCTTCTGTTCTGCCCTAGGATCTCATATTTAGGGTACGTTTGTACTGAGCTGCAGCTTTGCTGCTCGCCCATAAATGTTCGCCAGGCTGCACTCATATCACTCGTATGCTCGTTATGCTTTGGAAAGTACTAATAAGAATTTATGTTTTTTCGTCATTGCCATTTTGCCATAGATCCAGACTAACAGCTAGAAGACATGTCAGCAGCAGCTTTTGTAATCCTAAAATGATTCTTCTACCCTGCCCTGGGATCTCATATTTAGGTTACGTTTGTACGACGCTGCAGTTTCGCTGCTCGTCCATGAGTGCTCGCCACCCAAGTAACATTTTAAGTTTTATGATTATCTTCAAGGTAGCTATAAAACTATTATTTTTAGGCTTTCTTAAAACTGTTTTGCCTCCGCAACCTCCTACAAACCATCATAAAACATCCTTAAGCACAAAGTGGAGAATCCTATCAAGGTTCTGAAGTCCAAATTTAAAAACCACTATAAAACCTATAAGCTTATGAGGGTTCTGTAGTCAGTATTTTAAAACTACGATAAAACTAACTAGTTCTGAGATAAATTAGTCTTATAGTACCCTTTAAGTCAACTATAAAACTTTATGAAAACCTATCATAAAACTATTGTAAGAGTTGAAAGTTTGATAGTAAGACACATTGGCCTTAAAGTTATATACAAAATACCTAATAGTTTTATCAGAGTTTAAATAGTGGATCGTGGAAGTCTATTTGGTTTTTATGTTAGTTTGTAACTGCATAAAAGTATCTTAAGTTTTGTCTCTTAATATTTCGGTGGTAGACATTCTTATTTTTGCCATTCTCGATGTGTTATACTATTTATCGTGTTTAATATTATCTGACTGAAACGGTTAATCTGTAACTAAAAAACTGAAACGCATCAAAGTTTTCTGATGAAATGTTGATAGAAAAAAATGAAGGGCCATCAGTAATATTCTATTAAATTTAGTATTTTGTAAAAATTTTTTAATAAAAAAATTCAAAATAATCAATTTTATTATAAAAACCATTTTGCTAATTAAATATTTGCAAGAAAATAACCTGGACTCTTTTCTTGTACCATTTTACAAACAAATACGATAAAAATATGAGTTCGTATTTTGATAACTAAATTATATTCCTATCTTTAACATGGCTGACGATATTTCCAGTGGCGTAGCGAGAAATCGCTAGTTAAAAACGCATATTGTTTGGGAATGAAGATAAATTTTCTTTTCATATCATTATCACAACACAGCCTGTTTTACTACTAATTTAAGATTAAGTTCTTGATAAATATCTAACTTTGGTAGAGGACTTACTATTTTTTGTAAGGGTTTTTAAAACGCAACTAGGAAATTACAACACTTTAAAGTTGTAATTTTTGGTACCATCGTCATAAATCAAACATCATAAATCATCAGATGGACCCAACTCAAGTTATAAGTGTAAACAAACTGTTATTTTTTTTAACACAGTTCTAAAAAAAATTTGTTTCATTACAAAGTGTTTATTGGGCCTAAGGAGGCTGGGAAAGGGCTAAAAAAGGGGTAGACGACGGGGTTATAAAAATTTAACATTTTCTTAGTTTAGTATGTATGTATGTCAATGATACAATTTTTAAGATCTGGAACAAATTGTCCGTTTTTAAAAACTCTAACAATAGTAACTTACACTTTTAGGTATACACATAACAGTAAAATTATTGCACCAACCTACATTAAACAAAAAAACTCCTCAGAACCCTTTTTTTATCCAGTTAAGCTTGTAGTATGAAAGTTAAGAATTTAAACTAAATGTCGAACAAATTTTGATGGCTATAAAGAGTAAAGTAACAAGTAATAAATAGCAATAAACAATAGTCTAAGAAACGACGGAAAAAATGACCATTGAGAATCGCTAAAAACTGTCTAAAGATCAAATTTAATTCGTTTTAAATAAGGCTAGTTAATAAAAATCCGAAGTTTCCAGCCCGTAGTTCCATGAATTAAAATTGAAAATTGCGAATAACGTTGAAAAGTAGCAGTTTTGTTCAAAATTAGTGCAAAATCAACGTTATTCGCAATTTTAATTGAAGGTTTAGATTTAAATTTAATTTTTTAAATTCTATAACTAATTTTAAAATTCAACTTCAGAAAAATGATTGAAAAGAATTTTTTAAATATTTTTTCCGTACTCCATTAATAATTCCCTTCTCGAGAGGAATGTCCCCTTTTGAATCACTCTGTATAACTACACATCACTTATTGCAGTTTTTACCTACTTAGTACATGACAAAAATTTATCGGAAAAAAGACTAAGTACTGTTTTCTGGCCAATTATTTCTTCATAAGAAAAGCAAGATAACAAATATAGGTATAGTATTAACTCTGTATTAAATCGAACATCTGGTCACTACGCCACTGACTATTCTTTCTCCATCTTTTTGATAAAAGCTGGGTGATATTCTTTTAAATCTATTAGGCAACAAATCATAATACAATAAAACTAATACTACTGCTGCGTGAGTAAATTAAGTAAACATTAAAACTCGTTGGATTTAAAGCTGATATAATAAACACCTTCTTAAAACTATTTAACATTGCATAAGAATATTTGGTCTTGAACAGGGCAATTTAGACTTTACGAGAACCTTGAGGCTTTAAAAAGCAAAAGTGCATTTTAAAACCAAATGGTTTTATGATCTACCCTTGACGCATGATTTTTTTTTTTGAAACTGTGAACACTTATATAACCCTTCAAATTTCAAAATTTTAGTTTAATGTTGTTATTACCTTATTACTATCAACAAGCAACGTTTTAGTTTTGTGAGTGATTTTGAGTTTAATATGTTTTTTAAAATAGTACAAACCATTGAAAATGGGCAAGTTTGTCTTTGCATTGTTTCTAGCGGTTGGGAAGACAATGGCAATAGCAATACGGTTTTATGAAAGACTTATTAAGAACACATTAATTTATAAGTGACTTATTTTTATCTTGTTAAAAGTAATCTTAAAACCTTAGATGATATAAGTTTTATGAAATACTTGTGCCAGAGCAAATAGTATAAATACATCTAAAGAAAAGAAAGACTACTTGAAGGACGCTTTAAAACTGGTCAGGAAAGTCATCATAAAACTCTTTACACTTTGTTAAACCATAACAAAACCATATTGCATGTTAAGGGTATTCTAAGATCAATTAGCCTTATAAAGGTTTTACTGCTACCTAATAATAAAGTACTATTGAGAGCAAATGTACTTAAATGCCTGTAGGTTTTATAAACTACCCTTGAAGGAGTTCATAAAACCTGTTCATAAAACTATTTTGCCTTAAGTACTATTTGCATTTATGAAAACAACCTTAAAACTATTTTAATTTTTTAAGTTACGATAAAACTTCTATAAAACTTAGAAAAGCAATTTGGCTTTTAAAATGTTACTTGGGCAGGTTGCTCTCATATCGCTGGGATGCTCGCCACGGAGCATTTACTGCGCTGAAAGCACCAATGCGGATTTATGTTTTTGCGTCATTGCCATTTTGCCATACATCCAGACTAACAGCTGGAAGACATAGCAGCAGCAGCTTACAGCCCTACCCTGAGACCTCATATTTAAGGTTCGCTGCTCGTCCATGAATGTTGACCAGGCTGCACTCATATCGCTGGGATCCTCGCCATGGAGCATTTACTGCGCTAGAAAGCACAAATAAGGATTTATGTTTTTTCGTCATTGCCATTTTGCCATACATCCAGACTAACAGCTGGAAAACATGCTAGCAGCAGCTGACATCATCCTAAAATGATCCTTCTGCTCTACCCTGAGACCTCATATTTAAGGTGCGATTGTACTGCGCTGCAGCTTCGCTGCTCGTCGATGAATGTTGGCCAAGCTGCACTCATATCGCTGGGATCCTCGCCATGGAGCATTTACTGCGCTGGAAAGCACCAATGCGGATTTATGTTTTTGCGTCATTGCCATTTTGCCATACATCCAGACTAACAGCTGGAAGACATAGCAGCAGCAGCTTACAGCCCTACCCTGAGACCTCATATTTAAGGTTCGCTGCTCGTCCATGAATGTTGACCAGGCTGCACTCATATCGCTGGGATCCTCGCCATGGAGCATTTACTGCGCTGGAAAGCACAAATAAGGATTTATGTTTTTTCGTCATTGCCATTTTGCCATACATCCAGACTAACAGCTGGAAAACATGCTAGCAGCAGCTGACATCATCCTAAAATGATCCTTCTGCTCTACCCTGAGACCTCATATTTAAGGTGCGATTGTACTGCGCTGCAGCTTCGCTGCTCGTCGATGAATGTTGGCCAAGCTGCACTCATATCGCTGGGATCCTCGCCATGGAGCATTTACTGCGCTGGAAAGCACCAATAAGGATTTCTGTTTTTTCGTCATTGCCATTTTGCCATACATCCAGACTAACAGCTGGAAAACATGCTAGCAGCAGCTGACATCATCCTAAAATGATCCTTCTGCTCTACCCTGAGACTTCATATTTAAGGTGCGATTGTACTGCGCTGCAGCTTCGCTGCTCGTCGATGAATGTTGGCCAAGCTGCACTCATATCGCTGGGATCCTCGCCATGGAGCATTTACTGCGCTGGAAAGCACCAATAAGGATTTCTGTTTTTTCGTCATTGCCATTTTGCCATACATCCAGACTAACAGCTGGAAAACATGCCAGCAGCAGCTTACATCATCCTAAAATGATCCTTCTGCTCTACCCTGAGACTTCATATTTAAGGTGCGATTGTACTGCGCTGCAGCTTCGCTGCTCGTCCATGAATGTTCGCCAGGCTGCACTCATATCGCTGCGATGCTCGCCATGAAGCATTTACTCCACTGGAAAGCACCAATAAGGATTTCTGTTCTTTCGTCATTACCATTTTACCATACATCCACACTAACAACTGGAAGATATGTCAGCAGCAGCTTAGATATATCGGAAGCGCGGGGCTTTATCCATAGAACCACACAATTGCCCCACGGTGTTTGGAAATTGTAGGGTCTAACCGTCTCAATAGTCTCTGAAGTCCTTGTAGTTTGGAACTGATAACTGACGTTAAACATGCAAGTCATTCAAATCTCTACTTTAGCACTAAAAAGGAAGCAGAGCAGATAAGGGAACGGTATATTCCTGTCTACAGTCTATAGACTGTAAATATTAAATAGATGACTAATCAATATTAATTTAAATTTTTAGTCAACCCTGTATAAAAACGTACACGTAAACGTATACCAACACAATGTTTAATTATCGTCTATTCAGACAACGAAATGTCTTTCTAATTACCGGACGCGACGTAATTTTGTACATTTTGTATGAATAAACATAAAAATGTAGATTTTTTACCAACTTTTAAATATAAATTAATACGAATAAAATCATTTACGCTAAAAAATTAGCAATAAGTAGTGCGTCATAAATTAATTTTAGAATTATTAAAAAAAACTAGATCGACTATGTTCGTTTTTCTTTTTAATTTAGAAATAGTTTGGCAAAAAAGCTAACAACTTATGGTTTTTGTTAAGTATGTAAATGTAATCAAATTCTATTAAATGTAAATTCGCGAAATGTAAATTTCAAAATTTTATAATTTCATAGATTTATTGAAATTGAGAGCATCATCCTCGTCGTTTCGAACGAACTTTTTTTGTAAACCACGGCTCAATGCTCGAAATCGTAGTTAATACGTAAGTAGAATTTTCTAAATGCCACAAATTTTATTAATTAAACTAATTTCTTTAAATAAATAGGTTTTTCGACGTGCCAAAGAACGGCGAGTATTAACTTCAATAAACGAGTTGATTTATAACTTACCTACGACAATCTTTATATTGGAGTGGGATTAGATTCGATCTTTCTAATGCTTAGCTATAGCATATCACTAGTAACCAAAGCTTTAAGAACTCGCACTATTTATCTCATTGAGTGCACTTAAATGCAGTGCAAGTTACTACAAGATTTAGACCCCAATTACAAAAAAGATTAAATCAAAAATCGAGACAATCTTCTTTTTTAAAAACAGTTTTAATTTAATCAAATTAAAGCAATTACAATTTAAGGTGAATGGATTACTGTAACCCTGTAACCACCAATCACGTGGATTTTGGAATTACAGAATCAGATACTGAGAATATTGAACAATAATTGTTTTTTTCCACAAAATAAAGTATGCTAATAAACCCTTCTTTAGTCTCTTTAGAACTATAGCTCCATACTCCCCACCCATCAGACTCAGGTAAATTAACGTCGTCAGGTTACTTAATGCAGACATACAAATCAATAATTTCGCCCTTAGGAATGCAAATTACAAAAAATGTTAAATATTACAACTCTGTTCTAGATCTTTACACTCTGAAGAGTCATGGACAGCTGTTAAAGATACTGAAGTTGCAATTTACAAAATCAAACAACTGAGTATATACCTACTATTTAGTAGATAGTGATTAATATTTAGGATATTGTGACTCAAAATTGTAAGAATTCATTTTATTATTTGGATGGATCAAGAACTGACGACTCTCTAAATGTTGGAAGGAATTTTCCAGTGAGAACTATCACCTTATGTATCTCGAACACCCAATTAGCTTTGGAATAAACGTTGCTGTAAAATGACATCAAAGAAGAACATATTTTGTAGAAACCAGTATTTTAATATTTTAAGATTTCTAAGCACCAAATGCTAGTTACCACATCCCTCAAATCAAAATCTTAGGGCCGATTTACATGGACTAAATATCGTACTTACTTGTTAGTACTGAATCAACTCAACAGCAGAAGGACGGGAATCTAAGCTTTAACGTCGTCAAAATTTCTACCAACGACGTTAAAGCTTAGATTCGCGTAGTTTTGCTTCTTGAGTTGATTCAGCACTAACAAGTTAGTACGAAATTTAGTCCATGTAAAACAACCCTTAATTAGCAACAAACGTTTAGTTACTAAACTCTAAAATAGCGGTGTTCCAGAGCTTTCCAATGATGTGCCATAAAGTAGGTATACCTTACCTATGTTGCAATTTAAGATTTTAAAGATGTGGTGTCTTAAGGGACCTTTTACATGGACTAAATATCGTACTAACTTGGTAGTACTGAATTGGCGCAAGGAGTTAAAGCACTAGTATCTAAGCTTTAACGTCGTGCATAGAAACTTTGATGTTCGACGTTAAAGCTTAGACTCCCGTGATTTTGCCCCTTGCGCCGATTTAGTACGGTATTTAGTCCATGTAAAACGACCCTTAAAGTTAAGAAATATTGAAATAATGGTTTCATCAAAATATGTTCCCTTCTGACGTCGTTTTGTTTTGGTTTTCGAGATATTTGGAGTGAAAGTTTTCGCTAGAATACCATCTATAAAACCATAATAATGGTCCGGAATAAGTTTAGAATAGAACTGTACTGTAAAGCTACCTTTCTGCGTACTACTACCTATTGGATTTAATTCCAAAGGGAAAAGATTGGTACCTAACTTAAGGCGATACTCGAGTAAAGCTCAAGATTATACAAAGGATTTTAAATTTTGGGGTTGAGCAGTTTATGAGTATAATTTGTCTTTATCGTCATCTACAGGGTGTAAACTATTTAGAAGTGACGACGCCACGAGGGTGGCAGGATGGGCGATCACCTTCTGTACTCTGTTATTGTACGGTGTTGATTTTGTGATCTTGGAGTGTACGACCTCTGGCTGGATGGGTCATTTATGGGACCAAATGGAAGCAAGAACCTAATTTCAGCACTTTCAATCCATCTTTTTTGTTTTTTAGTAGTAAAAGTGACAAAGTGTCCAGATTTCACATCTATTCCTGTTCCTACATTTATGTGGAAACTTCCAAGACTTAATAAAATTTTAACATCGTCTTTGTGCCACCCTTAAAATGATATAAAACTTTTATTTACTTGTAGTAATTTTTTTTCATTATTTATATTGAAAATATCAAAAATAATAATTGCTACAATATTCATTAATTTTCTAAGAAAGAATAAATTCCATTTATTAAAACCTATATTTCTATGAAATAAAGTAAAGCTTGTTGAGTACCTAGAATTTATAATAAAATCAATTAAAATAACTTTCTTTAATTAAAAATTGACTAATCTAAGAATTTATAAATTAAACTTTACAAGTTTCATGTTCATTAAATATGCCCAAAATAGAACACTTAAGTAGAAAAATAATTAAGTATTATTTTAAAATTTTGAAACTTTAATTGGTTAGTTCAACCGAAACACGAGAGCTTAAATAATTAGAGACCAATTATTGATTTTTTTCTACGATAATTTTCCATTGTGGCTCGTTTTATTAACATTTTTTTTTAAATCATGTGGATAGGGTTGGATTTCCAGGTAGGTTAATTAAAAAAAATTCATCCCAAGTAATTGTTTGATTTACAAAGATAGAGGTGAAAAATATCACTATCAGTTGTGCTTCTTGGACTATAATGTTACGCGTCCCTAACACAACAATTTTTTTTTAAATTAAAAAATATGTTTTGTATTGAATGTTTGGATAATACATTCAAATTTAAATGTTTTTAAATACGATCCTGTATCTGCTTCTTTATTGGATACAACACATATTGTATACATATTTTGTAGTAATCACTAACTGGATCTAATTGTCCTATAATAGTTGCTTTCGTGGCAAATGCATTTTATAAGGAAGAGGCCATGTTGAAAGAACTACAACACGTCCGAATCGCCGCCATATTTGACAGATAATTAAATGATTTAAATTATTTATAGTATTACTAGTTTTAGAGAGAAAAATAATGGTACTTTAAAAGTTTTATGTCTTTATAAATATATTAGCATAATTTTTTTATCAGAAAACGTCAATTTCAAAAATATTAATTTTTTTGGGAATTTAAATAATTGTAAAAATATTAAGCAAACGCACGGGGCATTAAAATTTCATGATATTTGTGGTATATAAATAACAGTAATCTTCGCTTCGTATGCAAAAATAATCCTGTAGGCCATGCATATCATCTCCAAAAAGCTTTGACTTAAAATTCTTAGCCATGATGGCTATCGTCATGTACTACAACTTTTTTTCAATCACCCTTGAAATCTATCGTTTAGATCGCTTGAGAACAATTTGTTTCCTCTAGATACGTCTAAGAAAATATTATTGTATTTCTAGATGTTGCTTTCTGCAGCTCTTAACAAAAAAAATTGAAATTCTAGTCATTCTTATAAATCACCTATAAACTCATTGTATTGAATATCTATTATTGTTTCATAACTATCTGATAAGAGTGTTTACAGGCGTTATAAAACGACCTATAGTACGAAATTGTTTTATATACCTGCGCCCATTTGGGCCCTATAAGGGTTGTATACACGTTTAGGAAACGTTTTTATTGCAGCAATGTTTATAATTATTGTTTTGTAAACGTTCTTACAGCTTTTATAAACCATCAAATTGTTAGTTGGGTACTGATCCTCGTAGAAAATGGTTTTGAAATGAAAGAGGGGCAGCAAATGTCCAGGTTACCAAAAAAGCTCTTTAACGCCGTGGTCAAATCCACTTTTCGAAAGTGAGTTTATTAAATTATTTGTTGGTTAAAAATTGAGTACCCAACATAAATATATTAGAACTGCCCCTGAATGAAGTGAATGCATAATTGCATAATGTAATTTATTACACAAATAAACAATGTTTTTATCTTCTTGTGTTAAATGTAGTATAATGAAGAAGATGCAGTAATTATTTGCCAAGCTATACAACTTCAAAAGCCACAAAATAGAGAATTCGTAATAATTACTGCACAGTGAAATGTACATAGTTAAATATAAAAATAGACAGAAAAGCTCTACATCTACTATACTATATAATGCAATCCAATGATATAATACGTTTGACCTTGAATACTTTGAACTTCTAATACAACAAGTAGGTCATTGAATTTCCAAATGAGCTTTTTAAACCAACGCATTTTACTTTAGTATGTAATTCTAATAAAATTATACTCGAATTGTAAAGTTACTTAAGCTTTAAGTCTTAACTGCTGCCTCTGCAAGTCTTGGGATGCGGAAAAAGCCCGACTATACTTTTTTTTGTTTTAGAAAAGCATTTTTCACAATGAAAAGTCTACATTTTTTGTCGTGGGTTGAGTAGCTGACTTTATAAAAGCAGGACGATGCTAAACAAGTATTTATTAAGAAAAATCTGGTGCAATTGTTTTTCAGATCTGAAAACTTTGAACTGCAGCTTTTGTTTTAATTCTATATGAAATAAAAAAGTTTCTATTGGAAAATCGTTGTTTATGCTTGTAAAAGGAAAATTAACTGTTATATTAATACAAATAAAATACTGTATTCGTACAACGACTACGAGTACTGATGAGTAGTAAAAACTTCACGCGAATATAGAGGTTCGTTTCCACCTTTCCACGAGTTATACACTATACTTTTCCGATTACTGCAATGTTAAGTGCCGTATTCAAAATTTTCCTTTGCTCAAAAATTTACAATTTTCTACGTCAGTAAATCATTTGATATTGAGTGCTTAATATAGCGGTAGTGGGAAAATTTTGATTTCTATTATAATTGAAGTGAACTCAAAACGAAAAGGTAACGAAGTGCATTATTACAAAGGTAGTAAAATTATAAATAGAAAATAAAACATTAATCAGATCTTACACGCAAGAAAAAGCAAATTATTTATTTTAATTAAAGTCATTAAAATTTTGATAAAAATTATCTGAAAAAAATATAATTTTGGATGTATCAAATACGTTCAACTTAATTGCCTTTCCACCTCCAACTTGAGTGTTTATCATTAGAATAGTTGCACCATTGCCAAATATCTTATTCACAGTATAAAAATACCTTTATGTTTTAATATTGTGTTGGAAGACATTACGCGGACATTAATTACTTTACACAATGTCACCTTTGTTATTAATCCTGCACATTTTTTATAATTTAAAAAAAAATAAAATTTTAAAATTAGTTTCGAAAACGCATTAACCAATACTTATTTGGATCGAAACAGTTACGGCTCCTAAAAGCTCCCATGGAAGGACTCTAATAACATAACCTATAAGATCTTTTTGGGTTCGCCAAAATGACGTGACACTTTTAAAAACGCTATAACTAAAATATAAACTACGGCATATAAATTATTTTATATTAATATTAACGTACACACTATGCCATTTATTTGTGAAATATTGCTTCCTTTGAGTGACGGCCTTGGACTTCTAGCCATTTATTTAATCGTGAGAGAAATGGCCTCAATCTCTCGTTAAAATTATCAATATTTTAAAGAAGAGTTTCAATAGTTTACTTTTGAGGCTGGTATACTCATAAAAAGATCTGAAGTTGTCAGACCAAGAGATCTAGCACGTCATGAGTTATTCTCTTCAGGTAACAAAACCATGCTGATTTCAGAAGGGTAAGCAGCAGATCAGTCGTATTGAAACCAAGAATTCGCTTGAAATGAAATGAGCTTTATGTACTACTTTGGATTTTATACGTAAATGAGCAATAATCCAGATTTTTATATAAAATGAAGCCCAAGGATTTGAGATGTTCAATGCAGCTCAGTCGCTGACAGCAGAACGCAAAGGATTCTGTCTAAATGTGTAAGGTCTCAAGACCTTTTTCTTTCGAGGTAGGAGAAACCTCTTTACGATCAAAGACACCGTCAGTACCTGTGATCCCTTGCACATTACGTCAGGTGCTGCCGTTAAAAGACATATCACTGTTTTTTTTTTACGATTTTAATAAATAAATTAAAGTGGTTTGAGGACTCGAAGACTGACGCGGTTGACCGTAGTTGGTCCCCGGTATTTGCCTGTACGAGTATCCTCCGTTCGCAGGGCTCAGGAGATTCCCGTTGACAAGGACTTCAGTTGTTACATATCACAGTTATTACGTTCTATTGGCGAGTTTTCTACAGCATTATTGGCCGTCTCTCGCATCCTCTTCTCAATTCTTCTTTTTCCATATATCGTTCGTCTTCTAACTTTCTTAATTCCATATCCTTCTGCACTTGTTTTTTCCATTCTTCGGGTGGACGCCCTCTTTTTCGTCTTTATGTCGGTTGCCAGCTCATTATTTTTTTGGCCATCTTATGTTGTTCATCCACTGTCTCACTTCGACTGTCTCCAACACCGTTTTCTCAATTTTCATTCTCTTTTTTATTTCTTCGTTTCTTACTCTTTCTAGTATCGACATGCGACAGCTCCTTCTGAGAAAATCCATTTCCACCACTGCCAGTCTCTCTTTGTCCTTTTTTACGTTTCTAAAATAGAGTATTATCAATCTCTCTCATATTTTAGTTCGTCTTCAACCAATTTTTTCCGCTCTCTAGCCCATCCGCCACACCTTCCTTCCTAAAACTACAACCCGTCTTCAGTTCAGTCTCTTTTCGCTCTGTTTTCTACCTGTGGCACGTGAAGAGTGGCACAGGTGGCACGATGTAATCATCGGTTAACTATTCGTGCGATTGCTGAAGCTGAAACTATAGAAATTAACAAAGAATATATTTTACATAACAATTTTGCATGCAAAAACATTGTGCCAAAATGGTGCCTAAAATTCTCACAATCGAACAAAAAGAAGCACGTTTCTAGTCAAATATCAGATACCAGTGTTAGACCATCCGCCTTATTCGCCTGACCTGGCACCATGTGACTTTTATCTGTTCCCCAAGGTCAAATCTGCATTAAAAGGAACAAGATTTCAGACCGTTGAAGTTATGAAAGAAAAAGCGGCACATAAAGAAGCTCTCAGAAGAAGACTTCCAGGAAAATTCGCATGGAGCGTTGTAGGGATATAGGAGGGGGAGTATAATGAAGGGGATAATAAGTAAATATGTATAAATTTAGCATAAAATGTTTTACAGCATTAGTTTCGTTATTTAATAGCCACACTTCGTATCTTTGTTGGTGGGGTGCCGATTGTGACTAAGATGGCTTCCGTTGGGGCTGTTCTATATGCAGAGCATATTCTTAGCCCTCTTTTGGTTTCCCTGTAACATGTCTCTGGACTTTTTAAATTGTAATACGTCTCCCCATATCGGTGTCGCCTATAAAATTATGGAGTGCGCTACTGTCATTATCATTTTCAGTTTGTCAATTTTTGAACCTCCTTTATTGGGCATTATTCTGCCCAGTTGCCGAATAATCTTGTTAGTTCTATCTGTGGTGTTTGTTATATGTTTACTCATTCTACTATTTCGATAAAAGGTACCTAACGCCTAGGTATTTCAACTCCTCTCTTTTTCGATGATGTGAATCTCTGTTGTGAATTGTAACTTCTTTAGGGCATTTTTCTCTTGTAGACTGCTTCCGTCTTGTTCGTAGCTAAAGTTAGTCCTTTTTCTTCAAGTTCTTTCCTGAACCTCCTAATAAGTATATCATCTACCTTATCCAAATGTTAGTTTTTCTGTCTTTCGATGATCTCCACAGCAACGTCCTATGATTCGTTGCGCGTTTCTCTTCATAATGTTACATTTATTTTTCTTTCTATACTTTGTAGTTTCCTCTACTATAATAGTTTTGTTTTCCAGTTCTACACTATTTCCTTCCTTATACAAGTTTTTTATTGTCTGCTTAAGATTCATTCTTCATTCTTAAGATCCTTTCGTTAGTGATTGTTTTCGTATAAATAAATTAGGGCCTAAAGCTCCTTCTTTAGTAAGCACCAGAGTGGGTTCGATAGAAAATAAATATTTAAAAAAGTTGAACTTTTTTAAAATTCGTGATTAGCTTCGGCTGTATCGTCGTCGCTTTATAAAGCACAAACAATAAAAATAAGTATTTACAAAGTCCTTGGGTTGTTGGTTGCTTAGAGTTTTTCTATTTTATTTAACAAAAACTTATTGATCTAAAAAGTTGTGTTTACACTAATTAATGCATTGTTCGTTTCGGAATTTTAATTTCTTTTTGTTCAGTTAATCAATTTTTACTATAATTATAATTAAATTTCTAGTTAAGAAAATAACTATTGATCAAAAGTTTACTAATGAATTACGTAAATAGTTTAATTAAAATAACAAAATTCTTTGTATAATGAACAATGGTAGATGAAATTTTGTTTGATTACGAAATGTTTTTCAGTTACATGCAATAATATTTAATAAAATATGAATAAGAATAGGTGACTAATTAACTTGAATGGAATAAGGTGAATTAAACGTTGATTTTATTTTAGGCCGCTACCGAACAAAAGCTTGCCCAGACGTTAAGTAAAGACCGACAACCCACGGAGGGGTAATTAGCGTTGCGTGACCGCCAAGTGATTAAAACATAAATTACTGCTAGTAGGAAATTATTTTTGACGTGCTTGCTTGCCTCGGGGGTTGATCGTACGCCCGGTAGTCTTAGATGGTTCTATCAGATCATGAAATAACTAAAGCGGTTGGTCTTTACACGCTTTTTGTTTTTTTAAATTTTTTAACCTTACCGATTTGTTTTAATTATACATTAGGAAACAAATTTTTCTCTAACTTCATACCTAATTAATTTAACTCACTAATTTAATTGTCGGTTTAAATCGCTATTTTTTTCCAACGAAATGTTGTAAAGTTTATCTGATGAATAAATGAAGGCTATTAAAAGTTCATTAATATTTAGGTGTGAGTGACAGTGCGACAGTTCTTATTCCAATAACAGACTCAAAATAACCAAAGGTAGGTACGTAGTTTTCAGTTCGACTTGCTAATATGATCCAAACCTAACGATTATGCCCACAACCAACATGTATAAATTCATTTATCGATTTTGAAAAATTAAAACACCCCTATCAACCTGAAGAAAAATTATTCCATCCCAAGGTCTTAACTTTACACTTAAGCTTTATAGAGAAAGGTATTGCATTTTTAAATGTCGAGCAACTTTCCATAATGACAGTAGCTACTCTAGTGACCTAGCTACTCTAAACCGGGCTCTGATTTTCACCGTTGCCTATCAGTTTCAACGGCAACCCATTATATCGTCCTGTATTAAAAAATGATACAATGCGAAGTAATAGGCTTGATGGCTTGCCTTTAAAATGGTCCATAACATTATGGAGAGTAAGGAGCAGCTGGAGCGGGAGCAGGAAGCTGAAGCCAGAAACCCTCGGCACCAAACTAACCTAACATAACCGAACATAACCTAACCTAACCTAACCTTGTATAAATATAAATAAATAGAGAACTTATTATTTGATTATTTATGATTTCCTTAAACCCTGAAAATGCCGATATGATCAAATGAAACCAGTTCAATCCTGAGTAAGTCTTCTACATAAATTGAGCAAAGAGTAGCTAGAAATTTAGGAGATTTGCCATTACTAAAATAAATTCTCAAGTCTGCTCATGAATGTAGCGATCTCTGTAAAATATAGTAGGTATAGTACGCGTTACTTAACTTGGCGAGACATTTTTAGGTTAGTTTTTCGGGAAAAATAAATTACACCATAATAGTACGGGGTATTTAGATTTCATTACATGGGTGCTCTGAGAAATAATTCCGAGACGATTTTGGCTTTAGATTTCCGAAAGAGTATCAGTACACGAGCTAAAAAACACATTTTGCACAATTCTACCCCGTGGTGTAAAGGCGTCATCGTGCTCTTAAGAGATGTTTTAGTATTTCGCGCGTAACTCGCGTATTTTAGATTTTAGAAAAAAAAATTGTGGTAGACTTTTGTTGAAAATTTAATTACCTACAAAATAACATCAGTACCTAGTATTTTTTGCTTATCGCGATTGTTTAAATGTTACAGCGCAATTTCTTAAACAAAGTAATGGATGATTTATTCTACTCGTCATATCTCTTTTTATGTCACTTAGATCAAAAAATCTTTTGAATAAAAGTCACAAACGATGGACACGGGGCATTCGATGATGAGAAAAAAATAAACGCCATCGCCATAGGCCCTCTAAAAAAAAGAAGACTGACAGAGGATAATAAATTGTGTAAATGTATATTGTGTATAAATTGTATATTTAAAGAATTAAAAGCTCTAAAACTTTCTATTCTAACAATTTTTCGATCTAGTGACATAAAAAATATGACAAGTATAAAAAAATCATCCCCTACTTTGTTTAACAAATTGCCTCGTAACTTTTAAAAAATCGCTATAAGCAAAAAAAACCACTGATGCTGTTTTGTAGGAAATTAAATTTGCAACAAAAATGTAGAAAAACTTTTTTTTCTAAAATCTAAAACACGCGAGTTACGCGCGAAATACTAAAACATCTCTTAAGAGCACGATGGCGCCTTTACACCACGGGGTAGAATTGTGCAAAATGTGTTTTTTAGCTCGTGTACTGATACTCTTTCGGAAATCTAAAGCCAAAATCGTCTCGGAATTAGTTTTCAGCAAAAGTCTAAAGGCCCCGTACTATAACGTGTATTGGTAATTCTCGCCAAGTTAAGTGACGCGTACGGTATACTATTGTAAATTTTGAAGTTTTCTGATTTGAATTACGTGAATGACCTAAACCAGATGCGAATATCAATTTTTGGTAAAACTATTTACATTGAAGTGATCCACCATATTGGATGTGCCATTTTGAATTATATAATTTTAAACTTTCTAGAGGTCAAGTCATGTCAAGTGGTGATTTTTGATTATTCAATTTGCACTAATACTGCCATAGGTAAGAAAAGTGTGGGTTCATTTTAAATATTCATTTTCAGACTACCTATTTGTTATTTTATGCTATAAGTACGCCGTGCCTCACAAATTATAGGTTAGAATCCAATTTATTAATACTTTTTCAGCTTTATTACTAAAATTACCAAGTAAAGTCAATTAAAATTATTAAAACAATAAAACGAAAACGAGCACACGTTATATTTTTTATAATTAACATTAATTAGCATCGAAGCAGAATTTATAAATAAATAACATTATATCTAACAAAGTTGTACTTTCAAAATCACACCTATAAAAGATTAATTTACATGTGTAATGACCAAAAAATACCATGCATTAATTGATAAGAATCTACATGAAATTTCGGTGAATGCGTAAATATAGTCGACCAGTCTGTTATTTAACTAATAATATTTTCTTTCTTTTAAAATTAAAAATATTTTAAGCTTTTTTTTAATATATTGTGTTAATAAGAGCTTTTATTTTTGTAACGAAAATAAGAAACTGCTCTTAAAATTTTATTTAATAACTAACATATGTTTCATTAAAAACTTTTGCTTACTTTTATACATATTTCAATTATTTTCATTATTTTCAATTATACACGGTGCTTCAATTATTGCACGTTGGGACGTTGTCAAGGGATTACAGTTGTTTTAGATACAGACTACAACTTAACCATCATAGCAGCATTGTTTTAGAGAATTAAGAAACTAAATTAAGTTGGCCATTAGCCAATACCATAGCCTACCCCAATATATTATTATTTCAAGGTTTCAGCATACAGGATGTTCGTTAGAGCGTTATAATTTCCAAAATTTTTAAATGCCAATGATTCAATTTCTTTAAAACCCATTAACGCCCAAGCACCAAATTTTTGGATTCCAAAAAAATAAAAAAAGTAAAAGTTGCAAATGGTCATAGAAAATAAAGTGTGTCTGTCGTCATATGACGACGGTGGGCGTTAATGGGTGGCAATCCCTTATTTTTTTTAATAAATACTTTCATTTAAGGAAAACTATTTAAGTATTGCTACCCTCTGTAATTGAAAATATTTTTGAAATAAAGGACGTCTATGCGAAAAACTGTGGTGTTCAATATTTCCTTCTCACTCGAGACATAGAGGAAATGGGTATCGAAGAATGACATGGTTTGGACGAACCTAGTATCAGATAAATGGTTTTGGAAAGCGTTTTAATTTGGATGTTTATTATTAAGCAGTTTTTCAAAAATTGCGAATGTCAAGTAAAAGAATTATGAAAAAATATATCAACTATTTAGCTGTAAATCCATAATTTGAAGAGATATTGTTATGTCTCTCTGTAGTCTCTAAATATACCTAGTGTAAAAACACAATACAAAAACATTTTAGTTATTGCCAAAATTTCACTTCGTATAATCCTATCTCTCTCTCTCTCTCTCCATAACATACTTCACGAGATCCCTCCAGATGTGCGGTTCAAACGCACGAAAAATATAAAATTATTAATCCCATTTAAGTTAATATTTTAAAAAGTGTAACCGACGTGAAATTAATAACTCACCTCTTGTTTTGGCTACCAACTAAGACAATGCTTGTACCTGGCTCCGCACATCGATCGAGACTTTGGACAAAGAAACATCCCGGAAACTGTCGCAGCCAGGGTCACGTGTGAAATTAATAAATATACACGCTACCACATTAATTAGTGCACTATTTAATTATCTTTTCGCATGACTACCTTACTACAAAAGTTGTACAATAGTGATTATTTCAGATATCATTTATTAATTACTACTTATAAAAAATCTTAAAGCGAAATACAATTGTCATTTAAAAAAAAATCTATTTTAATTAAAATGAGACATAAGAGACTTTTTAATGATGTTATTATAGCAATGACATTGCAAAATCTATGCCCGTTCCAACTTACAGAATCCTCTCGTTGCGAAAATTAAATAATTTAGATTAGAATGAACTCACATCTACACCGACAGCCACGCAGCTCTGAGAAATCTTCTCAACAATACATAACAATGTATCATTGCACTGGGTTCCAGGCCACTCTGATATAGAGAGAAACGATATAGCATATGGGCTAGCAGCGAGCATCACTTTGATCCCTTTCTGCAAACCGGAACCCCCACTTCGAATCCCCTATAGCTTCATGAAACAAGACCTTGCTAAATGGATCTCCAGGGAACAGAAAAGGCAATAGCCAAACTAAAATCTCAGGCATGCAAACTTTTATTTTAAGGACCCTTGTTCTAAGAAGCTAAACTTAACTAGGCTTCAACTGAAGACGGTGACAGGCCTACGAACAGGTTACTGCCCCCTAAATAAGAACATACACACTTTGGGAGTCTGTGATAACCCTGTAGAGCCTGTGGGAAGAAAGATGAATCCGCCCAACATATTCTATGTCAGTGCCCTGCTTTTGCGTCACCTACCCGGAATCAGCAGACATACAAAGAATCCACCCCTGTAGGCTAGTAACCTTCTATGAGAAAACAAGACTAAGGCTAGATCCATAACCTCTCTGGCTAACACAAAAGTGGCCTTTGGCCTAAGTGTTGGAGCCTGTAATCCTTCCCCAGAAAGGAAAAAAACTATCCTCTGCATAATAGCCTTTGAAACCGTCAAAAATAAAATTTAAGAGTGCAGAGGAATTTCCAGAGTGCGTCACTTAAAGCAGTTTGTCTGGTCTTCAAAATAAATATTTTTAGAGCTATGTCAAGCACACCTCTAACA
Organism: Malthinus seriepunctatus; assembly: GCA_963924605.1. Lineage (NCBI taxonomy): Eukaryota > Metazoa > Arthropoda > Insecta > Coleoptera > Cantharidae > Malthinus > Malthinus seriepunctatus. The sequence continues at coordinate 56,604,930 of OZ004600.1, forward strand.
CCAGCTAGCACTCGAAGCCTAAATCTAGTACCATTCCAAAGACTAACTATGAATTCTACTACTCTAGCACCAGTTAGAGCCCTAATTCTAAAGCTAGCATCACTATTTTACAGCGATAATAGATTTCACAGCCTCAGTTCTTGCTGATGTTAGTATAGTTGTTTTTTTAATTTTGAATATTCAATCCCTCGATCTAGCATCACCTAGCTTTAGGATGCCAATCACCAAAAATACTTGCCAAACCATTAACTTTTTGGTAACGATTAGTGTATTCGATTAAGTGTTAGATAATGTGCACTTCCTGAAGTTAACTCTTCAGAAGAAAAATATTCACTAGAGCACTAAAGACAAATTAGTCTAGATAGTTTAGATTAATTGATCGAAAAATGAATGCCACACTACTATATCTAGTCTCTTTGAAGGTTTATATCCTAAAATAACCCAATTCTATAAGTGAAAAGTCACTACAGTTTTACACCATAATTTAAACCCGGTGGATATCAGACTCGTATCTAACTTAATTATCGCCTCAAACAATTAACAATTTGTTGCTCCATTGATGATTTTCAAGCTACTCCTCCTACTAGAAACAAATTGTAAAATGAGCACAATTTGTTGATAAACAATGTCTGCATTTTCCAGAAAGTTTGCAAACTGAAGGTGTTAGAAGACCTTCAAAACGGCGTTCGATGTTGAGACTCGACACCATAAAAAATCTAACAATTGAGGTAGTCTAAGAACTGACGATTTGGGAAGTGATGAAAATTGACTGATACAAAAATAGTAAAAGGAAATATTTCTGTCTGCGGTGGAATATTTGTAAATTCCATAACACTGAATAACTTTACTACTACTAACACTTAAAATAAATCTTTTATTAAAGAGGTTTAATCAGTTGTATGATGTTGAAATTAAACTATTTTAGTAATTTATAAGAAATGATGTAATGACACCTCCGCACTTGCAATAAAATTGAAATTACCTGTCACATATTATCAAATTCACCGTAAAATAATAAAATTAAATATACTTGAACAAGTTTCACTCTTTTGTACATAGAGAATCTTCAGAAGTAATAAAAAAAGTATTTATGGATTGTTAACAAGTATAGTATATGGGATATTACGCTTTTTGGTATTTAATAGCTATACAATATACATCGGAGAGATAAAGATGTTGGGAAAATTAAAGAATGACTAGTTATAACATGCGTATGAAGCTTACAGACATGACTGTAAAAAATGGGAATAACACCCTCACAACTTATTCTTCAGTCTTTCCTGTCTTTCCAATTAAAAGTTTTGATTACATATTTACATGCTGATTACATGCATTTTTCACCATGTCCCACCATGATGAGCAGAATAAATCCCATTCGAATTCATAACCGTTGACTGAGACCGTATCACTAAAATCCATGTAGCAGTAGCTTCATATACCTGGAAGTGGAAGAAGTAGATACTTTTGTATTTTAGTTTAGGTTGAGAAAAATCCCATACAAAAAACAATTATATTTAAACAACTTCTAATATAGTTTCTCACTTTACCTACTTATTTACAATTTTTTTTTGTTGCAAAACTTTGTGAATCAGATTTTGTATACTTCTACTATGTAGTGTAGTTAGTAATTATCTGGAAATTAAATTGTTAAAACTTAAAACAGGACGTAATTAAAAATATATTTTGTGCACATGTCCCCTTTGAATTAAAAGCTTCAAATAATAAGCGAAAATCGTAAATAATAAAGTAATTTTAAAGAGAATTAGAAAGAAAGTTTGGAGCTGAATCAAAAGTATTGTTTGTAAATTTTAAGATGGAAGTATTTATTTTCTATTCAATGTTTATGTATTATCTATTATTATGTAAAATATTTAAATGGTTTGTAAATTATTTAAACGTGCCTATGAGTAACCAACTAATGTTTGTAGTGTTCAAAAAGGCCTCCTAAGGGAGCTGTTACTAGGGTGACCACTTTTTCCGCGAACTTACACCGAGTAATTAGAAAATTACAAATAGGGTAGACTGGGTGCCAACAACGAATAATATAGGGAATTAATATGTAAAATCAAAATTTTGAAAATTCCGTCTTCCCAGTTCAACATTATAGCAAAAGATTATTGTGCTTTTGTGCTATCAAACAATTCATGATTTAATGATATTGTAACATAACAAAACCAAATATTTTTGTTGAAGATAAGCAGATAACATTCCAAGTTCAAGGATTTTATAGAAATTTTCAAAATACTGCCAAAAATGATTCCGAGAGGAAATACAAAGAGTGAAAATTGTGGAATAATTTTCTGATCAGAGCTATCTCGAGGTTTATTATTTGAAATGAAAAGTGTTGAATTTGCATTCTTAATATTGCCCATTGGCCATCAAAATTGTTTTTCTCAAAAAAAAATTGAGAATTAGCTCCTATATAATTTTTATATGAAACATTTTTTCGAAAAACCAATATAAAGCGAGATATTTACAAAAAGACTCTTTTCGTGACCTTTAATCTCGAATAACCTTTGAAGCTCAGATGATATCGATTGGGGAGTTTTCACATATGTGGTTTATAACGGTCTAATGCAAAAATTTAGCTTGATACTATTTTTTCAGAAGTAAAATCCTAATTTGAAATATGCATCTTTTAGAAGTCCCTCCAAGTCTCATGAACCGCACATATTTTACAGGATGTCCCGGGAGGACTATGAGTGTTCCTACCGGAACACACATAAGTGTGAATAGCAAATTTTAGGGGTGCATTCCTTAGGATATTTAAGCAAAAAGAGTTATATCAACATAGGTTCGATTTGGAAAGGTTAACGAGTTATAGCTTGTTGAAGATAGTAGTGAATTACGATGTAGGAAACGTCGATGATATTCCAGCTCGGCAGGTAAAAGTTAAAGGAATATTTAAAATAATCACAATTACCAATTGTTAACTTACAAGTGACAGCAAAAAAGGAAAGCGTTGTTTAGCAATTTTTTTTAAAGCCTAGTCCTTACAATTTTGAATATTTAGCTGTTTTCTTCCACTAGCCTATAAGGTATAAGCTATAACTCGATCAACTTTCCGAATCGGACCTATATTGATATAACTTTTTTTGCTTAAAATGGCCTAAGGAATATACCTCTGAAGTTTGGAAGATTTCTTCCGGAACACCCTGTATTTATAGGCCACATTGTGCAGCAATAAGTATACATTATTTTGTGAAGTGGAAGAATACTGGACTGACTAAAAGGCTCACACTCTATCCAGAACAAGGGTTTTCTGAAATTGTTTCCAACTTTTCATAGAACGGAGAGCGGTATCTTTGGAAGAAGAAGACTCTAATTATGATGAAAATACTGAAGAAGTAACTACCTATAGGTAATTAGGTATCATCAGTAAAAATGGTTTTGTCGTTCTGAAATACGCTGTCCCTAGGCCATGACCTATACTAGGTAATCCGCTACTAAATGCGCGAAATAAATGAAAATAGATGAAAACAAAAGTGAATGATGAATAGTGAATACACTTTATAAACATTCGTTAACCTTCGCCTCCTTGTCTTTATTTAGACTAGATATTTATTAAATCAATCCCAATATAAGAAAATTTGTCAAAATAATTAATAAACAAAACTTGTATAGTAATTTCTATTTTCCCAAGTTTATATTTGAAAACCAATTAAAAGTAAAACAAAATAATATCATCTTGTAACGAGTTGTTTAAAGATAGAAAGTGTTTACTTGCTCCGATTTCTGTTTTTAAATAAAAAAATAGGCATTGTACCAAAAACAAAAATTTGTTAAAACTTGTTGCTAATTTATCATTTAAGTAAGGATAAAAATTTTTCCATTTGTTTCTTTTAAACAATGCAAAATTATACAATTTTTAAAATAGACAAATTTGTAACAAACTGTGCGATTACCTTGACACTTCACATTGAATGAAGGTTCGTTAAACGCCACACGATAACTATCTCATCTTTTTTCGTAGACTTACGTTACATACTATGAGATGGGGAACCTCCATTTAGTTTTTAGTGCATTTCTCTATATTATTCTTGGTCAAGGACAAAATAAAAATAAATTTTGTTATATAAATACATTTATAGATATAACAAAAGTTATTAATTATTTTCGTATTATTCTACTCACCGGTTAAGCTACATCGATAACAAATAATAAAATACAATTCAAAGGACGCGATACTATTATTAATTATTATTAATTCTATATAATAATGATCATTTTAAACGAATTATGTGTTTTTTTCCCAAAAATACATTAGATCTGTATCTTCGTGTATTGACAAAAACAGAGCTAGACTACTATCATTTTGTGATAAACAAATATTTTGTATATCAATAATTATAGGTACGTGATGTAATTATTAGACAATATTTAGAATACATGATCGAAAATTCATAACATAAATTAACTCATTTTAGTGATAGTGAATAATAAAAACTAGTTGAAAAAATTTTTTTTTTAAGTTAATGTCCCAAAACTTTGCTAGATTGGCCTTACAATTAATAGTCCTCGTGAAATCAAATCGTGTTTGGTATTATTGACAACTTTTGGACTTATTATCAATAGCATCCAGAAGCGGACCTGTGTTGGAAAACTTCTTGTTCGATATAAGTAGTTTATCCTCCGTAGTGTTTCTGCAACACTGTTGAACCAGAAAATGCAGTTTAGGGCGAGTTTCATAAAGGGTGCTAAGCACTTGCTCTACTTAAGTTCGAGATCGCGGACTAAAATTCCGTTTCATAAAGCTTTCTCAAACTCGAACAATTACTTCGCCGCTTTCGGCAGTTATCGGTTGAAAACAAACGTAAAGAACGAGTTGCCCAAGTTTCAAAAAGATTGGCAGATTGTTTGTTTTCAACCGATAGCCGCCGAAAGCGGCGACGTAACTGTTCGAGTTTGAGAAAGCTAAATCCCGATCTCGAACTTAAGTCGGGCAAATGCTCAGCACGCTTTATGAAACTCGACCTTAGAGTACAATAGTTCTGAAACTGCTCAGGGAGCTAAGTTGTTCTCCAGTTTACACTTTGAAATCCTCAACTTCTGGATTTTCTATAAAAATGAGATAATTGAAAAACACTGGTGGGTAAAATCCAAATTAGAACACACATATAGTGGCTCAAAGTGAGTGAAAAATTAGATTTATCTTACCAGATGTTCTGAGCTCAAAAAATTATGTTGATCTTCCAAATGTTCCCTACGCTCTGATGACTTATTTGCGTTATTATTGAAATTCTAGAGCTACCTAGAGAAACAGAACGCGATAATCTCTCAAGAACCATGTCATGAGATTTTCTTGTCGGTCTCAAGAAAACAATCACTGATAATTAAAAATTCTCAACAGTCAGTGTAAGAACTGCTGAACAGGTGTGTTGTCGTTGAAGTATTATGCTGAAATAAATATTTTTGCTGTTACAAGTTATTTTTAGAACCATTAAGGAAACTTTTTTTATTACACTACACATGTCATATTAATATTTGATTAGGGTATTGGATCAGAACATGTTAGATTTAGACAAATCGTTCTATCATACGATTATTAAACCACCTATTATAAAAATTTGATACAATGCCAATAAAATTTTAAATAAAGACGAAAAATTTCTATTGCCAATTACTCAAGAAAACGTTTATGATTAAAACATATTTTTCTGTCTGTAAAACCGTTTTTAAAGGATTCAACTAGAAGTTCATATCCAAAGTTTTCCAAAAAACTGCAAAGTACGCCAATTTGAACAGGAGATAAATATCTCTAAAGCTATAAAAGATATTAAAAATTGAGAGGTAATGGGGGTAATTACCCCTCCCAGAAGTCTAAATTTCCTAAATTATCTTTAAAAAAATAACATTTTTAAAGCAAGTCTTTTCTATTTTTATTCTGAAAGGTCAAATAATAAACCTTTTAAAGATTGTAACTGAAAAAAGTACCGTTCATTTATGACTTATTGTATCTTCTTCTTTCTTTGTTCATTGTATTTATTTTGTATTCACCACTTTTACATATTCAAAAAATTGCTCCGGTTTAGGCTGCAAGAAAAGTACATCTGATGGTATGTACAATAAAAATTGGCCCAAAACTATTTTCGAAAAATCCTTTAAATAGAATATCCAAGTTCAATAAACAAATATATTTTAATTTAGCCCATGCTAGAGATTTCAAACATTTAGGTAGATAACTATAATATTACCCCCCCCCCATTGTTACAAATAGTCACACTTCTCACCGTTGACCCCCCCCCCCCCCCGACTTTTTGTTTAGAACCGCCCTTGAGGTCAGGTGTAGTTGTGAAGGGCCCGGCGAAAAAGAAAAAGCTCAAATTTTACTATAAAACGAAGGGCTCAAGTAGGGCTAAGGCAAAAGTTCAAGTAAAAACGTGACATAAAATTTTTTATTTCATACATTAACTATTTTTGCGAGAAGATATCTCGAAAATGATAAAGAATAGAGAAAAAATGATTAAAAGCAATCTTGTAGAAAATTTGATAAGCATTCATTTTGTTCGAAGTAATTTTTACCTAAGTCCATCGTTTTCGAGATATAAGCCTAAGTTCCTAAAACGGGATATTTTCACCTCCTCCCAGTAGCCATGTAGTTAAGACCGGAAACTTTTAGTATTTTGACCTCCTGACTAATCCAAATAATTCCACCCTCTTCCATGTTCTCTACAACCTTTTTGTTAACTAGAGTATAAATTAATAAAGATTTGTTTTTTGGACTAAAGAGTATTTTTGTTAAGGCCTCAAATGGTTAGGCCTCAAATGATTAGCGCCTCATACTCCAACGTTTCTTGATCCGGCCGTGCGAAGGGGAGCGAGAATAACATACTAAGTGATGCTCCCCTAGCTACCCTTTATGCTCTAGACATCCCGGCTAAAAAATCTTCAATGACAACGCCCTACTTGTGATATATCGTTGGAAAGCCCTTAAAGAGTGCTTTCCAGTGGTACCAACAAAAGTGCATTTGGTTTGGTAATTTTTAGTTAATTCAAAAATAAACAACTAAAATGCTGAAACTCGTTCAAGTTTTTTTCAGGATTTCCATTATTTTCAGACAAAAATAATGCCTGTTTTGAAAAATTTGAGAAACATTTTCAAATGTTTAGGCGGTTGCTGTTTAAGATTTTTTAGTTTGGGTGGCTAGACCCTAAAAGCGATCAACAGTAAAAATTTCCATTAGCACTAACTTGTCGACTTCTTGTAGATGATTTTTTGTAAATTCGAAATACTTAAAGTACTACTTTTGCTCCCATGCTAAATGCAGGGATGGATCTAGAAATTCTTTAAAGGGGAGGCTGATCTGAAAGCAGATTTTATTGACGAAACATCCATACATTTTCCTACTAGGATACAAACGTGGAGCAGTGGAGCTACAATGGAGAGCGATAGTGATACAAAATAGTTCATTGTACCCCTCCTGATCCGTTAATTATACAAATAGAAACGTTTATTTTTTATCTGATGGATTTTTAAATTAAATAAAAGCAAACATTGTTCAAAATTTGAATTAATGTATCTCGAATAAAATTATTTAACTTGATTGATTATAACCGCACCTTCGTAAAACAATAATTAAGAAAACACAATATTTTCCGAAAAGTCTCACGTGATTTATACAAAAAGGTACTAATTAAAGTAACATAATTAATTTTAGTTAAAAAGTATTTTACTTGTTTGTAATTTTATTAAAAACTAAAGAAAAAGAGGTCACGGTGGCTTGAGAAAGTTAGGTAATCAATAAACTTGTGAGCAGTTAAAACTAATTTATTCTTGCTAAGACAAACAGATTAATAAGAAGTGTTAATTGAAGTGAAGTTCTAATTAAATTAGTCTTATTAAACGTGTTTGTGTTCTAGACGATCTGAACGCGCATTTGTGTTATTTGAAGACAAATATTGGACATGACCGTTAATTATCCGTGTTTTCTTTCACTGTTGATAGTTGGTTATTTTATCTTGTTTTCAATTAAAGATCATCTTGCTTCTTTTATTCTTTACTTCTATCTATTTATGATTGTACGTTCAATTCGACATTCTATCCTATTACGACACTTTTGAGGCGCGCAATTAAACGGGACTAATAAATACTAATTTTTCTTTCGGTTCTTGATGAAGTTTCTAAAGAATATTGGCGGTGTCTTCGAATAGAAGCTTCCTCGGGGGATCGGATGTGACGTCACGAACTTACACAATTACGTCACATACAAATAGACATATATATCTATTAGCAGGGCAAATATGTGACCGCGTCTGATCGTGAAAACTTGTGATTGAGTTATATACCTTCCCACAATGCAATGATACACTCGTTGATTATAGCAATATCAATTCCCATAACAACACGGGGTACTAAAACCCAAATAAATTATTGTCGCCACGAAATGAAAAAAATAACTAAAATGATATTATCTACTCCAATTATTACCTATACGTTTAGAAAAAGAACGAATTCTGAAAAATCTGAAATTTGCTGAAAAGTACTCCCCTAAGTACCTTTCGATTTATGCTAAACTCGCCAACTACACAAATTTGAAATTTAAACAGCGAACAAAATGGGACCACGAACAAAGCCTTGTGGAACCCTCTAGATGAATATGTGACATAATTTTAGAGGACACTCGTAAACGACTTTTCACCTTTTGGTATTTAATGACTGTACTAACGTATTTTTATAAAATTTCGATCCGTAATTAATTTATTATGCGTGGCATTTAAAAAGAATTAAGTCAGCTAACCGTAAAAGTATGGCGTAAGTTGAAGCTCGCTTTTGTAATTTTTTATAAAATATAATTTACTTATCAGAATTTTTAATTTAATAGTTGTGTTCGCTAATGAAAGCTGTAAACTAATTTGTTAAACGAAAAAATTGTTTAAGTTTGTTCACTGGGAACAATCTTAACAGCATCTTAATTACGATTATGATACTCTTGTGAGCGTGACATGGGAGAACATAATTAATTCAGTACACTGTGAAATTAATGTAAAAATAATTACATCTAAAATAGAATAATTATGCTTATTATTATGTGTAACGAGACAGAAGAAACCTTATATAAATATTAGATATAATTTTAACTTTTAAAGGAAAAAAAAATGTTTTAATGATGTCGAAAGCAATTATGTGCGTTGAGGTTCTTGGAAATAATAAATAATAATTTAGGTAATAATGACTTGAAAAAAATTTAATTATGTAAACCAACGTATTATAATTATGTGGATTTATTTATTATCAATAAGATTTCAAAAAAATCACTTCTTTTGTAATGGAACCTGTAAGACGACGAGGTCAAGTTCAATTGAATTTGTAGCACAAATGCTCCTGAGACTGTTCCCTTTCAGTTTCGAGTTTTGTCTTTTTCTGAAGGTGGATGAATCTCAAAACTAACTAAGTCGCTCAGTTTAATCGATGAAGTGCTTCTCAGTACACACAATACACACCCAAAACCAAATTTCTCTTACATGACACTTACTGTTTAGTATGATCGCAGCACACTGAGCTGTGACCAGGTTTTGAGCTCGGTGTACCTCAAGGTTCTATTATAGGTTCTTTTCTATTTTATTTCTGTATAATTTCTATTACTGACTTTCTCGACAACTTGACAACAATTTCTGGTCCAGATAAGTCGTTCTCACTTTTAAAGCTCATAACAAAAATTAATATCACAGTCAGTATCCTCGTCCCGCACATACATATGGCTAACCCCCATAAACTTGGAAAGTAGATTCTTTCGGTTTTAAATATAAATCTTTTGGCATAGACCACAATTTGTTTAGAGAAATGTTATTGAACCTTTATTTCGAGAGTTGGTGACTTTTTGAAGCAAATTCTGTATTCTGTAACTATTGACGTAGCCTAGCGATGCCCTAAACTAAATACACTTTGCTTTTCTATAAAATTTCTAAAAGTTTGTAGGAGAGTAAGTAGTTTAGCGATTGCTAAGCTATGCTAATAGTTACAGGATTCCAGTCCTGAGCCTTTTTAGTAACGCTAAGCAACGACTTAAGAGTCTAATGACCGTTTGCACTAACGCTAGGCAAGGACTTAGGAATCACCTAAATATGTTGCTCCCATTTCATTTATTAACAAATCAACAATTTAGGTAACTCCTAAGCAGTTGCTTAGCGTTAGTGAAAACGGCCATAAATTGTTGATGATTTGATTTGGAGCAACATATGTATTTAGGCGATTCCTAAGTCGTAGCTTAGCGTTACTACAAACGGCCATTAGGTACTTCTTATAGTAACTACAACAATGATATTTCTTGGACTTTGGAAGTATACCAGGCTTTTAGGCTAATAGACTATCGGCCCATAACAGAGAAACAGGGTGATCGTAATCAGGTCCATCCTTTGGGAATAAGCTATTTGAGTGCCAGCGAAAATCCGGTTGGCTTCCACAGGCAGTGGCTTAAGGCCTCGGGATCCTCAATGAAATTCTTAAAGAAGGAAAAAAGTAAGAAATGTGACAGCATTCGGGATGCAACTCCTACATTTTAACATTTTTATCAAAAGAATCGACCAAAAAAATTGGCTACTCTCTAGAATCTCTCTGAGAGCGTGGCTACTGGACTGAAATTAACGTCTTTATGCTACACACCCGCAAACATTAACTCGTAACTCATAAACGGTATTTGGTTTGTACACTGGTAAAGTAACTACTTTTTACATAAAAGTAAGATTTTACTTTGCCATCTCTTTCAGGTAGGTTTCCAGCTCTCCTCACCAATTATAAGTTTATTATTAACAACCCTGAGGCCTTATGCTACTGCCTGTGGAAGCCAACCAGATTTTCGTGTTCGCTGGCACTCAAATAGTCTATAACACCACTGTGAAACTCAGCGCTAGCCACGCTACATTCATTCAAATATTAATAAAACAAGCATATCTGAATCAGAAATAGCAACTCTTACCTTGGATTGCAGAATACTTTTAACAGCCCGTTACAACTGATTGGAGTTTGGATGTGACTAAATATCAACAGCTTGCTATCTGATACGTAATCTTTGAAACTCCAATCAAATATAACGGACCGTTAAAAGTTTCCTGCAACTTTTCAAGAAAAGAAAGAAAAAGAAAGGGTTTTCAAGAAACAGTTAGACTAATTGAAAGTGGCCAAGAGATATGGAAGGAGCAATGCTTGGAGTTCAGTTGAGCAACAGAACGAAATACTAAATTCTGAATAGAGCACTGATGTGAATTAGTGGAATTGGGCAGGTTAAACAGCAACATTTTGATATCTCATATCTCATCAACACTTTGATATCTGATGCTTCACCTTTGAAACTCAATTCAAATGTAACGGACCGTTAAAAGTTTCCTGCAACCTAGAGCTTTCAAGAAAACGTTAGACTAATTGAAAGTAGCCCAAGAGATATGAAAGGAGCAATGCTTGGAGTTCAGTTGAGCAACAGAACGAAATACTAAATTCTGAATAGAGTACTGATGTGAATTAGTGGAATTGGGCAGGTTAAACAGCAACATTTTGATATCTCATATCTCATCAACACTTTGATATCTGATGCTTCACCTTTGAAACTCAATTAAAATGTAACGGACCATTAAAAGTTTCCTTCAACACAGGATTATCAAGAAAACGTCAGACCAGTTGAAAGTGACCCAAGAAATATGCAAGGAGCAACACTTGGAATGCAGTTGAACAATAGAACCAAATACTCAATCCTTAACAGATCACTGATGTGAATTGGTGAAATTGAGCAGGCTATATCGTCAGACAAGAAATAGATAAATAGGCATCGAAAAAACGAAAAGAAGCGCTGGAAGGCCTCAGAGAAGAGATGGGTCAAAACCATAATTAAGACAGTGGACAAGACTCTATGAAAAGGGTTATGAAAAAGAGCATTGTTTAAGAGAGGCTCACATTCATGAGTGGGTGAATAATAGATAAAGAATGAGAAGAAAAAGAACAAGAGTTACCGTTGGATTTTTCTTTGGCGCAACTAGCTATTAATTTATATTTTGTATAAAACAATTAAAATAGTAACAACACTAAATTCTATGTGTAACGAAGTATGAAAATAAGAGAATTTTCAAGAATGCTATCATCAAAGCTTTACATGCCATGTCAAACATACAAAGCAATAATTTGTTGAAGAACAATAAAAGTTTGATAATTATATTTTGTTCGAGTCTTTTGTTCCGCGACTCTACAATTAAACTTCATTTGATGGACTTGTAATGAGCTACTCTGTATTTAGATTTTTAACTACACAAACAACATACACAGAGGAGTTTTAATTATTTATTATTATGTCATTTACCTATCCCATACTTTATTGCACTTAACGAAGCATAACTATTTGTTAATTTTTAAATACTTTCAAGCTTAAAACTGTAAAAAAGACATATGACACGCATGTAATCAAAACGTAAAATTATAATACACAAACATAACTTCCTGCAATTTTTAATAAAAATACCTTCGAGTAGAACTAAAACGATTTATTTACTTTTACAATAATAATCGATAGTTAAATATACGTTAAAAACGTTAGATGACCCATCTACTTGTTTCATTTATAAACAATAGCTATAGAAGGAATACCCGTAACAAGTAACAATGCTCATTTAAAAAGAAAACCCCTAACAGAAAGAAGTAAAGCGAACGGTTCCCATGTCGGTAACTAAAAACAGGGTTGCAAAAACTGGACACCTTTTGTTTTGAAGCTGCTCACTTGATCCCTTACAAAGCTGAACTTGTAAGTTAACTAAGCCAACGAAGACCCTAAGCTGTTTTGTCTTAAGGGTGCATCAATCACGGCTCCCAGCCGCGAAGCTTTCAAATTGCAGCTGACCCTTTGGACATATGTTAATTAATTCAAAAATTATATTTTAGGGTTACACGAATACTAAACAAATACGTTTTATTATTGTCAAAACACAACTCAATTTAAACAAAAAAGCATTTTTTTAAAACGAAACTAAAAAGCCCTTCTTCTTCACGCGCTATTCTTTTAATTCTTATTTATTACCTTTTTATCTTTTCATTTTAATTAATGAACTTTTTGATATAGTACTTTAACTGCTGCAATTTTGGTATAATTTAGTGGAAGCTTGAGAATAAAATGAATTAATTCCGATTGTCGCCGTTGTAGAGAGACGACGGCATTGTGACGTTGCGGTCCAGGGCAAGGGTGTTGTAATCAAGCAGTTCATTAGTCACTGGGAAAGACCGATAGCCCTTGCTTACCAAGAGGTTTCACTAATTAAACACTGTCACAAACTCAAACTTACTTGTTTCTTTCTATTTTTCAAATTCTTTTTAAAACGAGAATTAGAAACATTTTTTTTATATTAGGGTGGGTTTTTCGTTAATATATTATTTTTAATAGTGTGTGGAGAGGAAAACACAAATAAAAAAAAATCGACAAATTTTCTTGCGGCAATCACAATCACATATTTTCAATTTCATTTGTAAATACATTTAAGCATGGAAAAATCAATGAACATGTGACATAAGCAAGTTTGTAGGGTTTAATTGGATTTAATCAAGTATTATATGTGTCTATTGTTAAAAACTTGCAAGTACTCCTCATTTAGGTTTTAGTATTTTTAGACGATAAAATAAATAATAAATATTTCTAATAAAATATAAATGTGTAGTTGTGGTACATATTTATTACTCCATACAATTCTTTCAAAAAAAGAAAACTTATGTAACACTAATAGATCATTTTGGTTAATTTGATGTTCACACAAAGTTGCTATTAGATAAATGACCTGGATAAACTATTTAAGACAATAACGTATCTATTCTGTTTTTTCTAATTTGCAGTAAATATGAAATTTGTGCCAAATTTCACGATTTTATCTCATTTGGGGATCACAAATCGTACCAAAATATACACAGGATCATTAAAAAGTATGGAAAGGGCAAAACATCACCTAAAACATCAGAATTGGCTTTAAAACAGCGCCTAGAAACTTGCAGACAAATTCTAAACTCATTTTCAGTATCATCCCCGAAACGTTTAGGTATATGTATTTAACGAACCTATTAACAGGTGAAAATTCATAAACTTTCCTTCTAGATTGAGATCTGGAATTGCGGTAATGAAAGAATCTCTAATTAGCCTGTGCAGGCTGCCTACACAGGCCACCTGAACGCTGTCCAGACGCTACGATTTGTCCTGCACAGGTCAACCGCAAGGCAAGCCTGTGTGTGTGTGGTCGGGCCATTAGAAAAAGAGAAATTTTTAATAATAACAATAATTTCAGAGGGTCATTTTGAAGACCTCACTACACACACAGGCTTATCTTCCCGGTGGACCTGTGCAAGCGGTCAGCACAGGCCAAACCAGCCACCTGAACGCTGTCCAGACGCTACGATTTGTCCTGCACAGGTCAACCGCAAGGCAAGCCTGTGTGTGTGTGGTCGGGCTATTAGAAAAAGAGAAATTTTTAATAATAACAATAATTTCAGAGGGTCATTTTGAAGACCTCACTACACACACAGGCTTATCTTCCCGGTGGACCTGTGCAAGCGGTCAGCACAGGCCAAACCAGCCACCTGAACGATGCCCAGACGCTCCGGTTTGGCCAAAACTGCTCAGGCAAGCCTGAACTATTACTTTGCGTTCACACATACAGGCTTTTACTCCGGTCAGACATGTGAAGGCGAATTTTCAAGCAACGCTTGAAGTAGGACAGAGGACAGGCCAAATCAAAATCACGCAAGCCCTCTGTACGATCTTCAGACGCTCCGCCCAACTAACAATTTGATGGTTTATAAAAGCTTTAAGAACGTTTACAAAACAATAATTATAAACATTGCTGCAATAAAAACGTTTCCTAAACGTGTATACAACCCCTATAGGGCCCAAATGGGCGCAGGTATACAGGGTGTCTCAAAAAGAATGGGACAACGCTTGGTCACTGATTCTCTAGGTTAAAATAAACCGTTTAAACCTAATATACCTTAATACAAAATTCCTCCGTTTCCAAGTTAAAGGGCCTTAAAGTTCAATATTTTCTTTTTTCTTTTTATGATAATTTCCACACATGTAAAGATATTTATTTCAAATTTGGTACAGATGGTTATAATTTAGAACTAAATCAAGAGAATTTTTTTCATAAAGTAGGCTTGACTATAAGAGGCGCTTAACCTATCTTCTACAACTTGTTTTAGCTATAACTTCGTTTTCGGTGAAATTTTTTTCAATATTGTGTTATTTTCTGAAAGAGCATTAAAAAAGAGAAAACTAAGGTACTCTTAGTTCATATGCGTAAAAACAGCCGTTTGTCTAAAAATTGGCATTAAAGTTTCGGATTATTGTTAAGACGAGCAATTATCATGTAGCCATCATCACAAAAACAATGTGTAAAAGATTGGAAAACATGTTAAACCAATAACATTGTCTAAAAATCAAAAGTACGTCGCGTAATAGTTCATCCAGGTTATTTCCCAAGAAGGTTAAATAGTAATTAAATTTGAGCTTTGGTGGAAGTACGAATGGGCCTACAAAACAATTTCTAATGATACCACATTAAACATCCTTTGTAAATAAACCTTTTCCACTATTTTGTCCTTTGTTTTTCTGATCATTGCTACTTGATAATTGCACGTCCTAACGACAACTCAATACTTTAACTGGGATTTTAAGGCTAACGGTTGGTTTTAAGCATATGAACTAAGAGTACCTTAGTTTTCTATTTTCTAATTATCTTTCAGAAAATAGCGTAATATTGATAAAAAATTCCCAGATAACAAAGTTAAAGCTAAAATAAGTTGTAGAAGTTAGGTTAAGTACCTCTTATGATCAAGCCTACTACATGAAAAATTTTCTATTGATGTACTTCGTAATAATAAGCACCTGTTCCAAATTTGAAGTAAATATTTTCACATTTGTGGAAATTATCATAAAAAGAAAATATTAAAAATTGAACTTTAAGGTCTTTTAACTTGAAAACCGGAGGACTTTGTATTAAGGTATATTAGGTTTAATCGTTTTATTTTAACCTAGAGAATCTGTGACTAAGCGTTGTCCCATTCTTTATGAGACACCCTGTATAAAACAATTTAGTACTATAAGTCGTTGTATAACGCCTGTAAACACTCTTACCAGATAGTTATGAAACAATAATAGATATTCAATACAATGAGTTTATAGGTGATTTATAAGAATGACTAGAATTTCAATTTTTTTTGTTAAGAGCTGCAGAAAGCAACATCTAGAAATACAATAATATTTTCTTAGACGTATCTTGAGGAAACAAATTGTTCTCAAGCTATATTACCTTAACCGGTCTAAACGATAGATTTCAAGGGTGATTGAAAAAAGTTGTAGTACATGACGATGGCCATCATGGCTAAGAATTTTAAGTCAAAGCTTTTTGAAGATGATATGCATGGCCTACAGGATTATTTTTGCATACGAAGCGAAGATTACTGTTATTTATATACCACAAATATCATGAAATTTTAATGCCCTGTGCGTTTACTTAATATTTTTAAAATTATTTAAATTCCCAAAAAAATTAGTATTTTTGAAATTGACGTTTTCTGATAAAAAAATTATGCTAATATATTTATAAAGACATAAAACTTTTAAAGTACCATTATTTTTCTCTCTAAAACTAGTAATACTATAAATAATTTAAATCATTTAATTATCTGTCAAATATGGCGGCGATTCGGACGTGTTGTAGTTCTTTCAACATGGCCTCTTCCTTATAAAATGCATTTGCCACGAAAGCAACTATTATAGGACAATTAGATCCAGTTAGTGATTACTACAAAATATATATACAATATGTGTTGTATCCAATAAAGAAGCAGATACAGGATCGTATTTACAAACATTTAAATTTGATTGTATTATCCAAACATTCAATACAAAACATAGTAATGTATTTTTTAATTTAAAAAAAAACAATTATTTTTCTATTTTGATTTTGGGGATGTGATTGGTTGTTGTCTAACCAATCACAACACGTAATTCCAACCTGCGTGTTACGACATATTATTCTATAACCTATGCACTCTTTGCTATTACACAACAGTTTCTTAAGGTTTCTATTGTGAGCTATTTGTTCGATTATTTGTACATTTTCATAAGTATGTTGTAAGAGTTGCAGTGAAGATAAGAAGCTCAATTACAGAAATGTTATAAAGCAGTATAGCGAAATGTTGTAAAAAAATTTTTATAAACGTTCTTAAAACAATTTTATATAAGTCCTATAAACAATTTTATAATTTTGCTGTAAGAACGTTTATGGTACTACTTTAAAGAATTATTTAGTTCAGGGAACAAATAAATGTTTAATAAAGCCTCTTAACAACTAATTAGCACTTGAGGAGCAAGAATGTAGCACTTATAAAATAAATCAGGCTTTTTAGCTAAAGGTTATAAGACAAGAATGTTAGTTGGGCGGTTAGGCCTGTGCCCTGCAGTGTGTGCATGCGACCTGCACGGATCAAACCCGAAGTTAAGCCTGTGTGTGTGCCGTCGCCTTAACAAACACAACACTACACCACCTGGACGTTTATAAAGTATCTTTTCTTCTTCAATCTTTAATTTCCAGACCATAGAAACAGAAAACTAGAACGAGTAATGAAAACGACTGAAAAATTTGAAAGCGCTTAATCTCAAGAAAAATCGATATCATACGTGATCATATCAGCTACTGGTCAGTATTAGTCAGTAGACTAATAATTATATTTGCATGTCTTAAAAAATTAGTGATTTTCCATCGAAAATTTTAATTTTGCTCTTTTCATATTCTTGAAGAATCCCGGTGTTTTCTGAATCATCCTGTGTAACGAGTACTGAATTCTGATAGGTAGGTAGGGTAAATACATACATATTTCAGCAAATCACTCAAT
Organism: Malthinus seriepunctatus; assembly: GCA_963924605.1. Classification (NCBI taxonomy): domain Eukaryota; kingdom Metazoa; phylum Arthropoda; class Insecta; order Coleoptera; family Cantharidae; genus Malthinus; species Malthinus seriepunctatus. The sequence continues at coordinate 56,622,775 of OZ004600.1, forward strand.
TTCCTTCCCAACATGCTTAAAGCTAGCAATTTACTAACATGCAAAGTTAACTATCCCATTGACATTAACATAAAATTAAAATTTCACAAGTTTCATTAATTAATTAATAAAATCGATTAGATGTAGTAATGTCGTGTTTAATAATAAAAATAGTTAAATAATAGAAATTGTAAAAAAAAGAAGGATTAAGTAATTTATAAAGAAGAAAACCTCCGTGATCAATATGTACTAATATCTTGTATAAGACGTTATAGCTTTCCAATTTTCGGATGGAAAAATCAGTAAAATAAAAATATATTTAAAAAAATGTCGAAGGTCAATTAAAAAGTTATTTTTGAAGCGGTTTTAAATAAGAATTATAAAATGATGCAGTAATAAACAGAAAAGAAATAAAAACTTTTGGCGTGTAAAACACAATAATTAAACATTTAAGATCTACCTTCAGATTTAGAATTCATTACTACTTTTGAATTAAAAAGCTTTTATTTGAATTGTTCTGGCCCCAATTCTCAAAAAGCTCGCTTATCCCAGAGAAGACGTTGGGTGAGCTTCGTAACTCAGGTCTGTCAACTTGGCCCCCCAAAAATAAATTTAAAAAAACAACATTGCGCCAGGTCGAGTTATACTAGTGACAGCCAGCGCTACTACCTGGCGCCAGCCCAGGTTAAGCTAGCGCTAGCTCTGGCCAAGCTAGCGCTAGCTCTGGTAAACTTAGCACAGCTAGCGCTAGCTCAGGCTAACCTAGCACTAGTTAAGGCTAATCTAGCGCATCTAGCGATAGCTCAGTCTAACCTAGCGCAGCTAGCGCTAGCTCAGGCTAACCTAGCGCAAAGTTTAGTTTTTCGAAGTCCGAATTTTGAGCTAGCGTCAAATTAGCCCCTAGAAAATCTAAGTTTCAATATTTTGATAACCAATAAGGCACTAGCTATAATATTTGTGGAGCTAGTTTAGCCCGACATGCGGTGCTATTCTATGTTGGTGTTCGTAAACACGGCGTTAAGGAAAAATTCGATAAGATTTACGTCGAATATTTATTCGACGTTGCTACTCGCTGTCACGTGGGTTATCTTTAACACATTTTATTGGACGAAATAACAGTGACAAGCAAATTGAACAATAATTTTTAAAAGGGGGGTTTAAAAACGGAAGGGTTTTCGTCTCTGACGTCACAAAAGCGATAAGTTATGGTGGTTTGCTATCGCGGCATTGTCTAGGGTAGTTAAGAAAGTGTTTAGAAGCGATAACTAAAAATTTTTTAATTTAACCGGTATTATGTTGATTTTTGGATTCCTAATTAAAAAAAAATAAGTTTGAAGTGACAACTTGCCAATTAAATGAATGTTTTTCTGTGAATATTAGAACATTATAGGTTAGAAATTTATTCGAATTTGAAAATTACTTATTTACTTATTTTTTTAAAATAAAATTTTGAATTTCTACTCGAATCTTTTTGTTCTAAAAATTAAAATGTAGACGGTCGTAATACTGCGAAACGTACTTACGAACGATAACAAACAGGTTTTGTGCTGTTTTTTGTAACAGTTTGCCACAGAAAATCAAGTCCTGTGAAAATAATGCTAAAGGTTTATTGTATAAATATGTGGCTGAATTGGTGGCTGAGAACCATTGAGAACATGTTCAATTGCATTTGGCAACTATCCGTACTCTCTATAGGTACTCGTACGTTTATAAAAGATATGCAGTTTATTCATTTGCAACAAACATTTTAAAATTACTGCTCAAAGCGTCTTGTTTCAGACGAAACGTCTGAAAACCACCGACTAACTACTAAAGCGAGTTCTTGAGATCTTGAGCCAAAATTTATATCCAAAAATTAATCCCTAAAAGGTTATTGGCTCTCAAAGTTGGCGTTAATGTTAAAATGTTAAAAAGTCGTCTAATTACCAAAAGCAAATATTTTATTGCTTTTCACACTGTCGACATTATACATAAAATTTGGTTTTTCTTGCTTTACCGGCACGTGACTTTTAAAATCCTCAATTATTAATTTTCTTTTCTTTCTATAAATTTTCTAAATAAATTCACACATCACACTGATGTGATGATATGTGTATTTAATAATAATTAACAATACATGTATTAACTAAATTACACATAATGACATAATACATTATGAACATAAGTGTTCATGTGTCGGTAAAGTAAGAAAAACCGAACTTTTATATTTTAAAAGTCGCGGGTAGTTAAAAGATCGTTCTAGGGACATTGGTGTTTTACTGTTGTTTCATGTTATTTCTTCACCACAAATGTCAAGCGAAAAGTTTAGGTTAGGATATCCTTGTCTGTTCATTTTGAATATTTTTGATCCTTAAATCGGAACTTAAATGATTTCAACTTATATTTCAAATTATGTGGTTGTCTTTTTTATATTGTAACAGTGGAACTTTGCTAAAAATTTCAAGGGAAATGAAAACTGTTTCGAATTATGGTAGTTTCACTCTAGTTGAGTTTCAGTTGGAAGTTGTGAATTAAAAAATACGACTTATGTATGGTTTCAAACAAAGCATTGTAATTTTTAGTGGTATGAAGGCTATCGGAAATACAAATTGAACTTCTAGATGTTAATTAAATAAGATGATAATTCAAGTTACTCAAGAATAATTTCAAGACTTCGACGTAAATTCGAGAATAGGGGTCATATTTTCCTAAATTTATGTTATAGATGCAAAACATACACGGAGACAACTTTGTAACTCTTTTGAGTTATAGAATTAGCATTTCAAGATCAAGGGAAAGGAAACAATACTGGCTTTATAGCTCACAAATTACAAAAATTTCACATTAGATACTGAGAAAAAACGTTGCAAATATGTCAGCATTAAAAATTTAGGCTTGTTTAGTTATTCGATAACAACATTAAAAGACCCTAGTACAAATTCAAATCAAAATGCCTCTAAACATCTCTAACAACAAATTCTCTAAATTCAACAGTCATCAAATAAGATAATTTTCCTGTATTTTACAAATACAAACTACCTTAATTTTTTAGAATTCGTTTTTATTATATCTTGATAATAATTCATTAACAATCCATGCATCCAATTCAACAATCCGATCCATTGTATTTGGTAAAACGATATAATAAACTTAGTCGTATATTGATACTGTAAGAACAAGCTCTTTCTCAATAACAATTAGATTAAAAAAACCACGATCAAAACTCTCACAAATAATTTTCAAACGCCGCGCCAAAACTTGTAAATTCAATTGAATTTATAACCTCAGTTTCTCTCATATTCACACAAAAAGTTTAATTTAATTGCCAAGTTTTCAATTCAAACTTATTTTTTTTTAATTAGAAATCCAAAAATGAACATAATAGCCGTTAAATCAAAAAATTTAAGTATAAAATGTTTAAATATAAGTTCATATAATTTTTTTGACTACATCGAAAAGTTATCGCTTTTATACGTCAAAAACTTATCGCTTTTTTTAAACACCAACATAGAATACCACCGCTGGTGCAATGTTTAAAAAAAGTTCACTAACTCGTGAGAAGCATAATTTTTAACTAAAAATTTTCAGCATGTATTTGTCCATTCCTCAGTCCGACCACCGACTGCCTGTCTATAATTTTAACGATTTTTCTGTATCTTCACTTTTTATCATCAGAAACATTATTTTTGAGCATTCAATTGTACCTATGTGTTAATCTATATACCTATTTGTCTGCCTACCGCATTACCTATTTTCCTGTCTGTCTCTCCGTTCACGCCGTCCACCTATATGTCTGGGTGCGTGTCTGTAATTTTAACGATATTTCCGAATCTTCATTTTTTTATCGTCAGAAACATTATTTTTGAGCATATTTTTTTTCTCTTTTTTAATCTACTACCAATGTTTGTCTATCTGTAAGCCTATCGGCCTACATATTTTCCTGCCTGTCTGCATATCTGACCCTCTGTTGCTGCCATCCGCCTATCTGTTTAGCTGTCTCTCTGTAATTTTTACTATTTTTCCGAATCATCATTTTGACAGAACGCAGAAACATCATTTTCAAGAATAACATGTTAGAAATACATAGTTGGAATTGACCTCTTCTGGAGGAGGGTAAAATTGAAAAAAATTGTTAAATGGGTCAAATGTGTTAATATTGCCTTTTCCCATTGAAATGCATAGTAGCAAAATTTTATCCAAAAATGACCACCTCTTTGTGAGCTTGAGAAAAATGTCACTTTGTATTAAATGCAATCTTCTCTTTCTCCAGAGGGATGAGAACAATAAGTAAAATAGTGTATTTGAACTGAAAGGTGGAATTGTTAGGAGAAGAATTGATTGCGATACTTTGCAGCTGTTTTTTTTAGTAATTTCTCTAAATCATTAGATGAATAAAAAAATTTTTTTGAACTATTAAATTTTAGGAATAATTTACATACTTTTATAACAGTAAAATAATAAAAGCACATTTTTACTAATGATGTATCTGTTTTAATATTTTAACACCCAATCATAATAAAATAATTACATATTTCATGAATAAAACATCGGTTTGGTATTTGCCTTTAAGCTCGCTCAAGTCGATTAAGAATCATTTATGCATTGTTTTCTTTCACTACGCCAAATAGGTAATTTAAATGGTGAAAAGCAACCGAAGCTTTATTTTTATATACAGGAAATTATAATTTCGAACTTTTATTAATCTAATAAAAATAAGAACGATGTGTCATTATAGGACGTTCGCATTTCTTTTAACCTCAAAAAAATTTCATATTATTCAAAAAGAAAATTGGAAATTTGGAGAGCTACTAGCAACACCTTAAGAGAAATGAGTGGAGTAGGTCCATTGAAAACGAGGAAAGCCCAGCACTTACTGAACTTTTTAAGATTTTTGAAAGAATATTGGTCGCCAGAGGAAGCCCACACGACGAACTGTTTCTTTCTTTCTCCTTGGGTCTTCTTTTGTTTCTCCTGCCAATTAGCCACAGGGCGTAATAAAATGCCGATGTCATCAACTGACATCGGCGCTTCCTACACTTCTTCAGCCCTTTCTATTCTATAAGACAAATTAGGGCGGAAATATATAATTTCTAGTATTTGACGTTCCAAGGAAGAACTAATGAGCTAAAAAAACAACATTTTAGGCTTTCTAGGCTGAACTAGACAATCTATAGAACTTTATATTGGTATTGCAAGTAGAGATGATGCGTGATAACGTGCTCGAAGAAAAATACCTTGTTGTCTGGCTCTCAATACTTTCCTTTGCTTTAGAGGGTAAACGGAAAACTAATAGTTTTTTGCATGACACGAATTAAGCTTTTATATCAAATTTACGTTATATGAAGGATTCATTAAAGTTTAAATAATTTGTACTTTAATGATTGTATAAACTAAAATTATATTATCAATTATTAGTTTAGTTAAATTATAGTAAGAAGCACGCTATTGTACAAGTAATTTAACAATTAATATTGTACTTGTATAGGAAGAATAAATTTATTCTGCAATTACGTGGCGACTCAAAGTTGCATTAAATTTTATTATTTTTTTTTGTGTTTATTAATTAAAAGTAAATTTTATTCAAAATTTATTTGTATTGTGTTAAGCCTTGGAATTTTTGCGTTCTAAATTAAATCGTTTGATATAAGCGTGCTGAGAACGAAATGAGCCTTGGTATAAGTTACGTCAGAAGTATAATTAAAGTGTGTTGTACAGAAAAATCAAATTTAGAAGCGGTAACTAAAATTAAAATAATCTGAGCATAGTTACGACTAAACATTAAGTGTAGGGGTATGTTATAAATAGCATTTATGTGTTCGAATACTGGATACTTGACGGGCGTCTTATGTGGTCAATTTTCTATACCCTAAAACTAAACTGTTATAATCGTGCTAAAACGCTATCATAACTATTATAAACATGTTAAATGTTCCTAAAATAAATTTAAAACTAATTTGCATCAAACATTTTTCTACTCGTTTTGTTTTACGTGTTTTGAGCACTTTACAATTTATTTTCCGCTAAAGAAGTCAAATGGGCACTAATTAATACTACTTTATGTTCGTAACTCTACTTCAAAGCAGTATCTAATTCCGCCGTTTTGATATATTTTTAGAATCTTATTACCTCCAATTAATTAAAGATGCAACAAGAGGCGCCCACTTTCAAAACAAACTTACAAATTGAGAATAGTAATCAATTTGCTTCCAGGATCTCTTTAAAATGTGCCAGAAAGGTTCAGAAAGACATGAAGAACAACAGAACAACATTAATATGTTTGAAAGATAAAGTTAAAAAATTTTAAATTGAATTTTTATAACTTTGTTTAACGCCCGCACTTCTCAATGTGTGAATGCACCTTATTGTAAACATAAAGTATAGCAGTTCGTGCTATTGACGATTAAGCGATTTATAAATACCATAAAGTAGGGAAGTTTGCAACAACTAAGAATCGGAATAACTGTCAAGTCAATTCAAAAACAGTTGTTGCTCAGTAAGTACCTATAAGCAAATGAGTAACTGTAACTAAAAATGTAAAAATAAACAATATAGGGTTAGATGTACAGTCAACCTCACAATTAATGGCCACCCTAGCTATACGTTGAGCACGAATTGTGGATGAAACCATCATAACACATAAATTGAGGGTTAATTTTATTTTGCCAACAAGTAGCAAATCAACAACTTCCCCTTCTGTCCTTTTGCCGTTGCTGGCTAATAAGCTCTAACTCTCATTACGTGCACCGAGACACTACTCCGTCCCCAAACTGTTTGTTTAAAGTAAAAAACAGGACTAAGTCCTTTAGTCAATAACATATAATTTGATGATGTTTGTATGACCTGTACTCCCTGGTCTGTGAACAACCAGATGAGGGAGTACAGGTCATACGAACATCATCAATCATCACTAGATCTCAGATCTGACCGTATCTCACCAAAATACATATTTAACAACAGGTTTGTAAGTTTGTTAACAACACAAGACCCCGATACTGCTGATATCCACATCTTTACCGATGGATCAAAAACTGAATCTGGCTCAGGGACAGGAATCTTCTCCCCTGAACTAGAAATAAATATCAGTATACCACTAGAAAAATTCACCTCGGTCTTACAAGCTGAACTTAATGGCATACTAGAAAGTTCCAAAATGGCAAAAGAGAGTCTAGTAACAGGATAACACATGCAGATATTGTTGGACAGTAGGGCTGCTATCGCGGCCCTGAACCGCCACAGAATAACTGCTGGTCTCGAACTGCATAGCAGCACTAAACGACATTTCGACGAGTAATGCTCTTGAAATCTGTTGGATGAAAGGGCACCAAGGTAACGAATGCAATGAGATTGCAGTTGAGTTGGCAAGATATGACTCGGGTTCCTACCCGAATAGGCCGGAACCGACCCTGACTCTGGCGGTCAGCACTCTCAACAGTCTTATACAACAAACGTTAAACTCACATAGACATATGTGGTTGAAAGGAACCGGCTGTGGACAAGGCAAAGCAGAAATTGCTGCTTATTCGATACGACACGCAAAATACTACCTCAACCTGTCTCAATTACATTTGCGAGTACTCACGGGCATCGTTACAAGACATTGTAAGCTAAACAAACACCTTCACACTCTGGGACTAATCGATAGCCCTAGATGCAGAGGCTGTAACCAGGAAGATGAAGCTGCGGAGCACGTACTTTGCTCGTGCCCTGCGGTAACATCAACTAGAGGATCCATACTTAGTGACTGCTGCTTGAGTTCATCTTAAAGTTGGGAAAGTCAGCCCTCCCGCTAGCAATCCAATCCAATGTAACATATAATTTCAGAATAAAGCACACAGTTGGAATCAATCAACGAAGAATAGTCCAAATTGATCCTGTTATACAGGAATCAGAGTAACTTAATTATAGATGCAGGTAGACACAAAAGTACAGCAAATAGCAAATCTTATCTTGCCTGTGCCATCTAAAAAAATTCTACGATGTTGCCATTCTAAGGATAATGTCGCCAAAAAACGAAAGTGGAGATGAAAAATGAGAATGAGCAATGAGAACAGTTCTTGATGAATTTTTTCTATTTGAATGTCTTTTGGCACTGATGTCAACGAAGAATAGGCCAAATTGATTTTAATAAAGTGAACTGCAGTTTTTCAGCAATTCAGTATAGATGCAGGTATAGACAGACACAAAAGTGCAGTAAGTGGTGAATTTTATCTTGCCTGTGCCACTTAAAAATATTCTACTCTAAGGATAACGTCACTAAAAATTCGAAAGTGGACATGAACGTACTCAGCAGTGAGAACAGTTCCTTATGAGCTCTTTATGAATTTTTTCTATTTCAAGTTCTGGAAAAATCAGGAACGTCTTTTGGTTCTGATGTCGATGAACGTAAATCCCCGATCTCATGTGGTGAAACCTGGATAACCCTAGATTAGTGATAATGCGTTAGGAGTTTCGGGATAAACACTCATCCAAACCCAAGGGTCTCCTAAGCCAATCTCTTCTTTCTCTTGGACTAACTACCTAAAGAGGGATGAATTAAGAGGAAGGTCCACAGTATAGAATCACGAAGGCAGTGAGAAAGCACCTGATTACTTTTTTATGTGAATAAGAGTATTAATGTCGCCAAAAGCTTAGGCTGAAGATTTAAGCCTAGGTATTTATCAAGATTGCTAATTCTTTGCTCTAAAGCATATTTTCCAGAAATACGATTTTTCACATTTGTTGACTGGGGATTGTACTGTGGGTTCGTCCTAAGGATTAAAAAGTTCCTGTAAACGTTGGTTCACAATTGCAACCTTTAGGAGTTATGACGACACAGTCTGATTCCTCGAGGTTATGAGCAAGACTGAGTGATTTAACTCTTAATACCTGAAACTTTATTTTCATTCTTGAAAATGTTTATCATTATCTAAAATAAGCTACCCATTTAACCATTGACTGTCTAATAAGTTCAAAAACTTCTGAATTTTTTATATGTATGTCGTAATTCGTCTACATTTATATGTGTGATTGGAATTAAATAAACAATAGCCTTTAGGTGCTGCAATCCCATAAAAATAAATCTATGGGTTACAATCAAAGGAACGCGGGAGGTAATGAAATTGATCCTCTTCGACCAATAATTAATTCTGATGAGGAGATGCGTTTGAACTAACGTTTTTGGAAAATTTTTTCATCCTTTATGACGAGCTTAATCGTTGTTTCTATTAATATTGACCACCAATTTTAGGTAATTATAGGTGCATTTAAAACTCTAAAATTATTTAGAGTTGGTGAATAAATCTAACAAAGAGGAACCATCCAACTACATTCACTTGGAAGAATGCTGAGAAATACTTAATGGGCACCAGCTATTTATTCACAAACTTGTGCTTTGTAAATTATAAAACAAATACCCAATTGCCTATTAAAATGGATGTATTAATGCTTATCTTACCGAAATTTTTTAAAAATGAGTAAAATAGGTACAATTAAACCTTAATAGGGCTTCCAAGGCCCGGATTATGGTATTGAGATTAAAATGACAGAAATTGGTAATTATTTTTTATAATCATGCGTTTCCAACAATTTATATCAGCTTAAAACCCAAAGTACATTTTGAGGACCAAATATTTTTTGCCATTATGCCATTTAAAATGTATTTTAATATTTTAAACTCCTTCAACGACACCTGTTTTGAAACATAACTTAATTTTATTAGACTTAAAAATCTGTCGATTTAAATGTTCCTGTAAATTTAAAACGCATAAATAATAAAATATTTAAATATATTATACATATTTATACTACCGTTTTGTAAAATTGTTGCTTTAAATTTAATTAAAATACAAGGAGCTCAAATTAAGGATAAACGTAAATTTTGAAAAAACAAATTTTAATTTAAAATATCATTATTTTTGGATATTTATGTCATAAGTTGTGAGCTTTAAATACTATTTATGTTAATTTACTAGTTTTATATTTTTTACCTGCTTTTTCTGTCACATCCTAATCTCAAAAACTTATTTGTAACGGGTGGGGGAAAAAGTTAAAAAAAAATCATGGAAAAATCAATGAAAAGAGTAAAGTTCAGATTGCTCGCACAAATTAGGCGATATATTTTTTGAAAATTTCAAATTTGAATAAACGTTTTTAGGAAAAAAAATTGTATTTATTGCAAAATTGTAAACAACCCCTAATTGAGGAGTTACTTTTGGTCCACCCGTTACTTCGATACCTAATAGATCGAATAAATCTAAACTACTAAACTTAATTAAAAGTTACTAAGTGTAAATGGCTCCTTTGATAAAACTTACCCCTCGCGAACTTCTTTCCAATAAGTACACTAGGTCCTTAATTTATTTTGTAATTTTTTGTTAACTTATTATTGGAGCAAGAGTTCGAAAGTTCTCCGGTGCATTGCAAATCATTGACAAAATGTAACAAGGAGAAGAAATTACGAAAAGATTTTACAAAAATGGAATGTTTTCTCCTAGATGCCTTTTTATACACGAAAACGTTGCACAATGTGCAATATGTACAATGTACATACCTTAACTTAAAAGCATAACACCGTACACAGTACACATTAATATTTCCACGAACAAATTCATACTCATAAAGGAATAAAATAAGAAAAGATCAAAATAGCTAAGCTGTAAATTTATTAGATAAAATAGTCTAAAGATTAACAAGTTTAAATTTCTGAACTTAATAGATGTAATAAGTAAAGTAATTAATTTTATGTTGCTACACAAGAATTTCGGTAGGGAATAAGATGAATTAAACGGGGTTCTGGGATTAGATAAAATACGGTATACTATGCCCTTGTCCTTTAATTAGTTCAAGTTTTCATTAAGAATAATTAAGAAGCTTAAGAATAATCAAAGAAAATAAACAACAGATATTTTTTATAACATGTGTCTAGATATACAAAATATGCGGCTTCGTTCTTCAATTGTTTTTGGCAAAAATAAAAAATTCATAGAGGCGCCAGAGTACTGCGATTGCCAAATTTGGAATAAATGGCGGAAAAGTTTTTTTAGTGGTAGCAATCATTATTTTGAAAATAAAAACGCTCAGTTCCTTCAGCAGTAGTGTCAACCATGTTGATAAAGTTATTCAAAATTAACAAAATGGCGATAAATAAAACAAAATAATTTCATAAGTTCAATATTGTTCGAAATTTATTTGAAAAAACTTTTTATTTTTTTTGTAGGTTAAATTCAATTTAATAAAAAAATTAAATAGTGCAAGGAATTACTTATTAAATTACCTTTGCCATAAAATGTCACATGGTATAGTATCTACCGTTTGAAATTTTAGAGATTATTTTAGAAATTATAGAGGGCAGCAGTGGCGGCTAAGGGGTTCATGAAACGTGTTTCACTTTTCATGCGGACGAAGTCACGGGCTAACAGCTAATTTACATAAAAATTCGTTTTATTCAAGCGTCAAAAAAGTTGAGATTTTGTTACTAAGTAAGTAAGGTTAAAAAAGTTTACCTCCTTGGATGTAAAAGTAAATTTTAACCTTACTTATTTACAAGAAATTGTAACATGATATTTCTAAGTAATTATAATGTAAGAAAGTTTTTTTTTATAATTTGTTCGTTGCATTTAGTTAAAGTTAATTTAAAAAAATATTTGTCAACTGAACTACAAGTAATAGTACTTTTTCAAAATTTTCTATTTTTTATGTTACTTAATTTTTACGTTTGAAGAAAAAATAAAATGTTTCATAAACTTCTTTTATGTCATCAGTAGACTGAATAACTTTGTTTCATCCGACAGGCCTTACTGACTCGCTGAAAAAAGTGACACTTTTACTCCTAATAAAGCAATATACTATTACTTTGCAGATCAATAATTTTAAATAAGTCAATACTCTCATATTAAGAGATGATTAATTTATGAGCGTTGCTCTTCAAGTCGCCAACATGTCAAGTTTTGTCGGTGCAGTTATTAAATGAATAATCCATGGCAATGCTATTTTGAGCTAATTTTTAACATTTTCATATCTTATTTCTGCCGCTACAAAGCACAAACTTTAATTTGTATATTGATTTAGATGCAGAATTTTATGCCCTACAAATTTTATTCAAAGCTTTTCATCCTAAAATAATTAAGAACTCAGAAAATTACAAAAGTATACCACTCTGTACAATTGAAACAAGATAGCCTAGATTAATCACCAGCGAAAGCGCTGGTCCCCTGTCTATTACAAATTCCTCAACAGAAAATGAAAATTATTTCGAATTTTTAATAACAATTTGTGTTTTACACATTTTAGGAGCTCATAAACTTATACTTATACCACATCTGGCCATTTTCGTTTTAATGTTTATGACTCATTTTAAATTATTAATAATTAAAAAATAATTTTTAAAATATCAATGCCCTTATTACACAACATACAAGTAAAATTACTAACCTTTAATAAGCTGTCGAAATGGCGTCTAACACGAAATTTTGAATTTTTCAATTAAAATTGGTAAAGGTATGGATTTGATAAGCACTTAATTACACCAAATTCAAACGTCTACTAAAGAATTAAATGTTTAAAAATATCAATTGGTGGATAATTAAAAATTTTATCGTGCACAACCAAATGTGCAAAACACTTTATTTTTATCACAAATTCATTTTGATTAATTTAAAATTAATTCTTTCAAAAACCATTTACGTATTTTGCCATTATGACTAATAATTATTAATTATTACATCAATTAAAATTAAATAATTATGAGTGTTATTAATAGTTAGGTAGGTACTGTTAATTATTACTAAGTTATTAAAAACTGTTTACACTGGCATTACTTTGGGAAAAGGAAGAGAATTGTTTGTCGTTCAATTTAGTAACAGGTCTACACGGTCTACACGGTCTATACGGTCTACACACACAGGTCTACAATTCAAAAAAATCCAAGTAGGTACAGAATTTGAAAATTTTACCTATAATTCGATAATTGGATTTTATTTTAAATTGCAAAAATTATGGCATCGGAGGCAGCAATGAACCTAGGCCGCAGTTGGCCCTAGTGCGACCTCTTCATTAAAGACAACATAATAAATAATCATTAATGCCCTCCTCACCAAGACGAACGGTGTTTAGCTTTGGTACCATTTGGTACCTACTATAACAGTCGGTACTTTAATTTCGACATTAAATTAATTTTTACCCTTTCTGTCAAAGGACAAATCAAAAGTTCAATTTTAAATTTAATGCTAATATTACTTAGTTGAGAGCTTCATAGTATCGAATATCAGCTTAAAACTACCAGCTGACTTACAACACTTAAAATGGAACTAATTGAGATGACATAAGAACTGTTTTTGAGTGCAAGAGTAATTTTAGCATCTAGGAATCGATTCATTTGGGACAACCAGACAATCCAGACTCTAAACTCAGGGTTTTGCAAACATCGGCTCGTACTCTACTAATTTATCGTTTTGTTTGATTTTGAAATAACTTGTTTTGGGCATGAAAAATATGAAGCAAATTTCATTGTATTTAGGTGCGTAGAACGAAATCGTTTCCTGTTGATCATTTGGAAGGAGAAAGTACTTTCTTTCTCTTCAACAGGAAGCGATGTCGTTCGATCTAGTCTAGATTGATAACATTTGAGATACCGATTAAACATTGATATCGGTCCTAGAAAAGGTTTCTCTGAAGAAAATGCAAAACTTTTGATTTTAATACGTTTGAACATCTTTGGAGCTCGCTAGTGCCTTAACGAAGTAGGTACTTTTGGATAGCCGTTAAAGGCAAGTTTGGTTAATCCGCCTCATTTTGATCTCAGACATAATGTGGTACATATAGCTCATTCAATCTGATGTCCTAGATTATCTGCACACAGGGCGTTCTTCTATAGGATGTATCTAAATTAGAGGCACCGCAGACTACAGACTTTTGATCGGCCGATAGTTTAGTCGGTTGCTGAATTTGTATTGAAATATATGCAATTTCGAATCGTTGGGTGTGCGCACTCACATTTGTCTTATGGGTAATTAAAGCAACCGACGAAACTATCGGCCGATTAAAAGTCTGTAGTCTGCGGCCAGTTTTAAATAGCATAAATGATACTGATGAGTGATGAATCTAGATGTAAAAACGTAATGTTTAAGCCTAATTCGAAAGCTGCAATGTATGCTTGGTGGAAAACCTCAAATTTATTTCAACCCAGAATCAACATCTGGTAGAGGCAGTGCATTTTCTCGTTAACGATGAGTCACACCGTCGCAGTAGTCGAAAATGTGACCAACTTGTTTGCTACTAACCATCCTAAAAAATCCTCATTTCGTTATTGTCGTTCAATTACAATAGCCCTCTCTCTTGTAAATAGCCTTTGCATAGCTTTTTTCAAGACCATCGTTCACGAGATAATGTACTACCTCTAACTTTCAACGTTAAATAATGAGAAGAAAAATAACATAGAATGTAACAATTTAAATTTGAAATCAAAAGTTTTAAAATAACTTACACTAACGATTAAAAAAGCAAATTTTCAAAATAATTTCCGCTTGGTTGTATAGTTCGGAACTTATGAAAAGAATAGCGCGGAACCCAATATCTTGTGTAGTACAGATGGAAGGAGCAGGTGCTCTCTCTTTCGTATATAGCTCTAAAATAGATGCGACCAGATGTTACCAGACACATTTCCGTTATAGCGTATTGGCTCCGCCCTAATCTTCTCATAAGTTTCGGACTTTAAGCATAATCAATCGCATACGCGACGATTGAAGGAGTACCGTACTCCTGTTAAGATTTCTTGATAATTTCACAGGTTTTCTAATGCTTGAAAAATTCTTTGCAGCAGTTTTTCTACTGTGTGAACATGAGCAACATAAAAGATAGATAAAATAGATATCTCCACAGAAAAAAAATCCAATAGAGTCATATCTGGCGATCGTGATAGTGGTGCATCCTTACCAAAACCTATCCATCATCTTGAAAAATTTAAATGTAACCACTCTCTAATGTGTTACGGGCAGGTGCTTCATATCGTGCATATACCACACAGTTTGACGTACATGTACAGCCAATCTAAAGAAAATTTTCGTTTAAAAATCTTAAATATTTCGGATGTGCCAAGACGGCGGGGAAAGATAATAGGCCCAATCAAAAAGTTTCCTACAATATCTATCTCCCTACACACTTAAACTAAATCTATGCTATGAAACACTTCATTTGAATTTTCATGAGCACCTGAATGAGTGCTGTGGTAGTTTATTAGACCTTGTCTTGTAAAGCATGCTTCATCAGTAAAAAGAATTTTTGATAATAACCTTTTATCTCCTCTAGATTTTGGAATATACCAGTCGCAAAAAGCTCTTCGATTGGATAAATCAGCAGCTATTAATTCTCGCACAGAATGATGATGAAAGGGATAAAAAAGATTATCATGAGCCACTCTCTAAACACTATTATATTTTCTTGTAATTGAATTATAAAAAGCAGTCAAAGTTAGCAATATAGAGAAAATTCTTCGTTCCCCTGCTAATAGTCGACTTATTCTGAAGATTGTATTAGTTTGGATAGAAAATGAGTCTCAACTTAAACAAGAACGAATCCACATTTTATTTTACAATTTAAATTTTTTTAATTTGTGAAAACTTTTGTTTTATGAATTTTGAAACACTAAATAGGAGCCTCTATGTAAAAAGATCAGGTTAATGTAAAAAATATGTAAAAAAACTGATCCAGCCCTACATATTACACAAGTACACACATTTATTTCTTTCAACAAACTTTTTAGAATTAGGCAATACCTAATCTTGAAAACTATTACTCTATAGTTAAATTTCAATACTTCTAAGCTAATTTAGACTTTTCTTAGTTCCAAAAATATTAATGTTTAATTTTGGTTAAAACATTGCATTAAAAGCATAATAAAGCGCACAAAGCTCTTATGTCAAGAATGAGTGATAGAAGGAAACCCACATATTTTTGAGCGTGTAAAATATTTTTGTTGTTAACTAACTACATCAAAAGATGTAAATGATGTGATTTAATTACCAGCTGTTGCTAGGCTAAATAAATTTCAGATTACATGTAATTACTATTTTAATAGTTCGCCATTGGATGGTACTCTTAATTACCTTCAAAAAGAACATTTGCAAATTCCACTTTTTAAGCTTCTAAAGTCGGAAGTACCCAAATAAAAACATTGATGATGTATCATCACAGAACTTTTACATTATCGTTAGGTGAACGTTGATTGACGCATATAGCAAATTCTGAAATGATCGAAAAATGACATTAATGGCACGAACTATATATGCTCTCTCTGTTTCGGAGTTTTTGTGGAGATTTGGGCCCATTCAGAGAAGATCAACAGCTGAGATACTGATTTTATTTGTTTCTCATTTGTAAACGTCAGTTTCCAAAACCACAATATTAATCAAGAAAGTTTATTTTATCAAGTCACTAACTTGTAAAAGTGACAGTTAACTTGCAAAATTTTTACAAGTTAGTAGAATTATTTACATTAGAAAATTTTGTTTTATCGTCATATATGTTGAAAATCATGGTACAATTGTTATTTCCAGTAACACAGATTTTTGATGATGAAAGAGTTGATACTGATGATGATGAACCATCTGTTGACTCAGAAACTGCTGAACTCGAGGACTGCAGAACATTTGTACTCTCCTTACTACCAAATAATTTGCTAGACATTTCGATTTTTTTGTTGACCGAATCATCGACATAACTCATCGCAATTTCGGTGCTCTTCCACCCTCCTGCACGCTTTAGTGCTAAAATATCTCCACCCGAATCCGCAACCATAGTGGCTCCAGTTCTGCGAAAAGAGTGGCCGGTGTATAACTCTGGGTCTTTTAAACCTAAATATTTCGCTATTTGCTTTGGGACACCACCAATAGTGTGCTGGCCAGCATTAAGGGAAATGCACTTTCCATGTCGGTATGTCAAAAAAAATCTTAGGCTTTCTGTTCCAGGAGGCCGAAGATTTACATATTTTCTGTATAACATGCAGGGCTTGAAGCTGCAGCCATCATCGGTTATGGTGAATCTTCTTGTTGTTAAATTTTTTGTTTGCCGCAATGTCACAATAACGTATTTTCCCATATCTTCTACATCATTCATGTTTAAGGAGAGAATTTCGTCACATCGACAACATCCAAAAATCCCAAATATTGTTACAATTTTCGCCAGCAACCACTGGTCATCAGGAGCATGTAACAGAAATTGTTCAACCTCTTCTTTACTTAATACCTTGGCCTTTTTTGGCGTATAACGCTCATTTTTTCGTTTCAGAAACGCTATTACCTTTTGAAATCTGCAAATGACAACTAAACGTCATATTTTTCAATAAATTTTTTAAGGAAAACAAACCTGCGAACAGGGGCATTTTCTTTCATTTCCAAGCAGCTTTTCAGCATAGACCATTTTGCCCATAAAGTATTAGGGCTGAATCTAGCTGATAGTTGATTCAAGTAGACCAACAAAACATCTTCAGTTACCCCAATCACACTATTTTTGTTTTGCCACTTTTTGAAGTCGTCGTATTCTCGCTCGTACCTGGAAGCTGATTTTGCAGGTAATAAACTTGAAGCTACACTGCTGGCTGCCTCAATAATTTCTTTTGGTACATTCATTTTCGCTTTCGCCAAAACAAATGTAAAGAAAAATAAACAGACATGTTCATGGCAACGCTTCCATAGCTTACGACATTTGCGACAAATTATTGAGATTTTTTTGGAATTTATCTAACCTTTTTACAAATGAGAAACAAATAAAATATTAAACAATACACGCAAGGTAACGGGTTTTACTGGCTCAAGGAGGTAACTGACTCGCCTGCGGCTCGTCAGTTATATCCTCCATTTGATACTGACAGATATAGACAGACGCTCCAAAAATTATAAATATGTTTCGGTTAGTAAGGAAACCGCAGCTTTCTCAACTTTTATAAAAAATATTTAAATTCGATAAAAAAACCAAATCAATAATTACAATTTTACAATCAAATGATTTAGAAAAGAACTAAAATAGATAAAAAAATAAATTATAATCGTCCTCATTATACGGTTATTATTACATTACTCTTTACAATCAACCAAGCACAGAATCAATTAATTTAATTTCAAATTATAATAATTTATCTAAAGTAAATTAATCTAATTGTCTTAATTTAATTTCACTTTATTACAATTACGCTGATATTATACTAATTTTATATCTAATTGTCATTATTTATCAACATTTATAATGAACATAATGGTTAAGGAAAATAACGTGAGATTTTGAACTTTGACGCAAGTCTAAGTAGCTATATATTTCTGTTTCAATAATTTATCAACTTGAAAATATTTTTAATTTTAAATTATGCTGGTGTCTTATTTACATAAATTAATGGACAGACTGGAAGCCAATTTTCGTTTTTCTCCATCAAAATACGGTTTTATCTATTAATTTAGATTACACGTTAACAGAGATTTTGCTCTAAGTACAAGTTTATCTTTAAATCAAAGGCTTTGCGTGCCCTCCCAAGCATGACAACGGAAAAATGTCTAATTTTGGAGACTATAGTAATTTTCAACTTTTTCTTTAATATAGCACTCACTCTATGTATATATTTTTTTATATTTGGATTTCTCTAATTTTTTTCTGCTCGAAAGTACTAAGTGACTTCTTCAAAAAATTTAGAAATAACCGAGTTACAGCTTCACCAACCAATTCAGGTTAGGTACAGGCATAAGTTAAAAGTCGCGTGTATCTTAAACTATTTTAGGTTATGATAAAACCTTTCAAAATGACAGTGCGTAATGTATTTGTTCATTACTTATTTTTATATTTTCCTTTAGATAGTTTTGTTATAACTAGTTATTACCTATGTAATTAATTATTAAGCAATTTTTATAGTTAATTGCAAACTTTTCAAATCACTGTCTTATTATTAACCTATATTGAATTTTAGTGACAGTTACTTGTCAAATTTAGCGACTGAAATACTTTTAACTCGTAGTGTACTTCAAAATCTATGACAGCGGTGGACACGCCCCCCAGCTTGCTAATAAAGTTGGTGGGATATCACATTTGTGATATGGTATGCTAATAATTATGGAAACAAATGTAGAATTTTTATTTCCATGGCACTCTTTTATATTCAGCATACTGAACCTTGATTGTGCTTTAACTCGATTATTTCCGTAAATATTTTAACAAAGTCATTACTAGCCTAGTACTAAAGTGTCTCATTGCTGACTTTTTTTCAAAAATGTCATTTTCTTCTGACAATGTAAACAAAATAGGTATAGAGGGTGGGTTATAACGAAACAAGAGTGCTTTCATATTTACCTTACACGCAATTCCTTCAAAATATA
Source organism: Malthinus seriepunctatus (assembly GCA_963924605.1). Classification (NCBI taxonomy): domain Eukaryota; kingdom Metazoa; phylum Arthropoda; class Insecta; order Coleoptera; family Cantharidae; genus Malthinus; species Malthinus seriepunctatus. The sequence continues at coordinate 56,642,058 of OZ004600.1, forward strand.
CATCCTGACATTTTGGTTTAAAAAATCGAAAATTTTTTTTTGCATTTTTGGAATCTGCGTAACTCAAAACGTCGAGAAATAGAAAAAAAAATTTTTATTATTATTATTATTTTTTTGTCTCGATTATAACAACTTTTTTTTGGATTGGAAAAAGTTAAAAAATTAGCGGCCATGATTATAAACGACAAGTAAAGTTAATCTCGAGAATAAAATTTATCTTTTTTAAATATGGCAACGTAGGAACGTTAGAATGTCTTAGTTTGACGTTTGAATATAAACAACAAAAAAAAACTTAACCTCAAATTATAATATTTATATACAAACGTCAAACTTTGACATTGTAACGTTGCGACGTTGCCATATTTAACAAGAATAAATTTTATTCTCGAGATTACCTTTACTTGTCGTTTATAATTATGGCCGTAAGTCAAATATGAGAAAATAAGCTTGTTTCGCTTTCGATGGCTCAACCTGCATCATTGCAGTTAGATAAGAACCTACTTTACCACAGATGCGATCGAATATTTAACATGATAAAGTCAAAGTCGTATGTCTTGAAAACACGAAACACGAGTGTGGTGAGATTCAAAATTAGTAGATAATAAAGACCGTTTTTAGGAACTTCTGTACTTACCACATTTGTACCTCTTAGAAATTAAAAAAAAAATAATAATGAAATTTTACATTTAAGAAAGCAATATGATTACACCATAAAGATCCAGTAGTTACGTATATTAGCGTATTTTAGTTCCAAAATCAATGTGAAAACTATCCAACTTCATCGAAACTTAAATTACGGTCTCGCCATTAGACAATAAAGTAATTCAAGTAAGGAATTAAAAAAATTAATTCCTAATTTTAAACGAAATGCCTCAGCTTTGTTGGCAATACTAATTTTTAGTTTTTTTTTGTCTTAATTAAAGTTGCTATGAGTAATGAGTAATGAGCGTAAGCGCACACAGAATAAAATTAACCAAGCTTATTAAATTGTCTAAAATTAATTATGAAGTAAACATTTCAAAAACAAATAACTTATTTAAAAATAAATTTTCGAAAAATATAATTTTGGAAAATTAAAAAAAAATATTTTTAATTAATTTGTTAAATTTTTTGGAAAAGAATGTGTAACTTACGTCTTGTACGTTGAAAGAAAACGAAGTCATGTGAAAATATCCTCAAAAAGTAGGTTTGATAAGTGTTAAGAGAAACGAATCAACAGGTAAAACTCCAACAAAACAACCGCCAAGTGAACACAAAATAACACTAAAAAAACTTTAAATAAGTTATCAATAAAAAACTTTTACACATTTTTCTATAAGCAAATTGTACTTAATGCGTACATTTTGAATGTTTGCATTCAAACAAGTTTTATAACCCACTAAACATAGAAATTTTCAAATTTACACTATAAAGTTAGGATATCTTTCGCACAACTTTGTTACATTACTTTTTTCAACTTTCAACAAGTTGCATGTAGTATCTACCAACACCACACACTCGCGATGCTACCACCGACTTATTTCATAAAATTAAATTTGCAAATTATAATTGAATCGCTCTAAAAAATATTTGTGTATTTGATGTTTGAGCCAAGCTATTCTCAACGAATAATGCCCACCCTCACTTCTATGGTTATATTTAGTTTACAATTTTATTAAGCAAAATTTGTGTTTGAAAGTAGCGTGGGTGACTGCAAACTTAAAATATCAATAACGCAGTGCGCGCGCATAATTTAGCGTCGCGACGGCACATGGCTAAAAGACAAACACGCGTCAAGACGACGTGCATGCATGTAGACATGTAATATTTAACAACTTTCTTAATCAATATCCAGTCAGTTATTCTGAGAATGTAACCTTATTGCTTCTTTCTAATTAAAATTTTATTTTGTTGTTTTCTTCTTCTTTTATATTTTGTGGTGATTGCGATTCGCTCGTCCAAAAAAACTCATTAATAACTCACTTCGCCGGTCTAATTATAAACTGCTTAAGTTGACACGGAATTTTACTACATCTGGAATTTAACTTTTTACAACTTACTTTACAACTTGCTGTACAAGCAGCTAAGAAAACTCGGATTGTCTTACTTTACACCAGGGTTTTCAGGGTACCCACGACTACGACTTTTTAACTACTGTTGAGACATCAACAATTGGTCATTTTTTTCTTTTTCTTTACAGCATCGGTTACCGTGTGAAACACTCCTCAACTTCAGAAACAAAATTAATATTATGAGATGTTGCATTACTTACTATTAACCAAAATAGTTAGACATTGGAAGACAGCAAGCGGTGATTTTGGACCTAAATAACCATAAAGAATCCCTGAAGTGGTGATGAAATGCATCGGCGCTCTAAATCAAATATCTACAAATACGAATCTCTAGTGGGTTAAGAATGATCATGGAAACGAGCTTGGCAAGAGAGGGTTTGGCTACTGATAGCCAAACCCTTTGGCTATCCTATATGGTTATACCGGGTGACACAGGGATTTGGAACACTCTTATAACTCCTTTATTTGTCAACATATCAAAATGAAATTTGGTGTGGATTATACTCACATAAATTGCAATTGTTTTAACTACTTGTGAAAATTCTGTCACTTCCGATTACGCCGGAAATGAAGTCAACTTTTGATTTTTAAATGGAACACCATAAATATTTTTACATTTTTTGAAACCTACATTAAATTTTGAATACAGTAGCATCAAAGAAATTAATTTTATAAGCAAAATAAAATTTATTTTTCAAAAAATAATCAGTTGTCTAGAGTGTTGTGATGTGGTAGAAAATCATCGGTGAGAGCTAATTGTACTATGGAAATTATGTTTGCACCACAAAAGTTGAAGGTTGGTGTTGTGGAGCTTTCAGAAAGTAATTTAGTTACATTTTCCTCAATAACTTCATTTTTTCAAATGGCATCATATCGGAACAACTCTATCGTTGTATTTAGAAAAAAATACTTTATCTGAAGTAGAATTGTTCCGATATGTTGCCATTTGAAAAAATGAAGATATTGAAGGAAATGTGACAAAATGACCTTCTGAAAGCTCCACAACACCATCCTCCAGCTTTTGTGGTGTAAAAGTAATTTTCATAGTGCAAGTACCTCTCACGGATGATTTTATACCACATCACAGCACTCTTGAAACCAGCGTAATTTTTGAAAAAAAAATTTATTTTTGCTTATAAAATTAATTTTTTTGATGTTACTGTATTCAAAATTTAATGTAGGTTTCAAAAAAGTAAAAATATTTATGGTGTTCCATTTAAAAATCAAAAGTTTACTTCATTTCCGGCGTAATCGGAAGTGACAGAATTTTCACAAGTAATTAAAACAATTGCAATTTATGTGAGTATAATCCACACCAAATTTCATTTTGATATGTTAATAAATAACGGAGTTATAAGAGTGTTCCTAATTCCTGTGTCACCCGGTATGTATATACCGTCCGTTTCCAAAAAAGGTCTCCAGCTTATAGGAGGTTTATTTCTAACTTTAGACCAATAAGACCTTATATAAAATTAAATGAGACGATATTTTCTACAATTTTAGCGAAAAAAAGTTATTATTTTCCAAACAGTTAAGGCTGATGGCGTCTTTTTTTAAGTTGCACCATATATATTTTTTAGTCTCATAGTCTCTTAAAGCATCCATAGGATAGGGTTAAATAAGAAAATTTTAAAGAAAAATTGTAAAAGCTAAATCTACATTATTTTTTATCAAGGAAACGGATAGTTCAAAAAAACTAATGACTTTCAATTGTTTAGCTAACTGTGTAAGCTTTTTCACTCAAATGGTCTTGGCCGCTGAATTGGCTACGATAAGCTTGGTACGAATAAATTAAAAGAAGAAAAAAATAAATTAAAAGAAAGAAAGAAAGCTAATTATTATCAAGTGAGCCCATGTGCCATGGCATACAGAGTCTATTGAATAAGATGTACAAAATTAGAGTTACTGGTACCCCAGCTGCAGAGAATGCAATGAAACAGACTAAGCAATAGAACAAGTGCTATGATGCTGTCCTAGAGAATAGATTCAGAGGTTTGGGAACGGGAAGAATTGGTCGAAGGAGGTAACATAATAGGTTTCATTAAGTGGTCTATTTGTATACGTGAACTTTAGTTGAATCTCCACTCTAACTTAAGTTATACCTTATAAGTTATAACTACCAGGGAATCAGGAGCTGAAGTTGAAATCAACATGTAGCACCTTGCCACAACATGATCTAGACTGGGTGTTTTAATTAAAAAGTTAGTATTGTTTTTAGTAAAGTATAGTTTGTTTCAACATAATTTGAAGTAGCGGCAAATATGATTAAGAATATAGCATTACACTGATAATCTAATCTCAACTTATCGCAAAGCAAAGCAGCGACTTGACCATTTCAGGAGAGTATTAAAAAAATTCTTTAATAGTATTTTTAATTTAGCATGATTTCAACTCTTAAACAGAATATAATTAAATTAATTATGTGTATGAATAGTATTTTATGTATGGTAGAAATTTGATAAAAAGCAATTGATTTGATTATCTTATCCACTAAGTTCCTGAAATTGTTATTACCTAACATAATTATATGAAGTGATAGTGATATAGACTTATTTGGTAAGTAATGACTGTTAGGTAGAGGCAATGATATAAATTTTCTTAGCGAGTTTCGAAATTTTTCTAGCACGCTCCTGAATTAGTGTTTTTCCTGGTCGTTTCATAAAGCGTAAGTTGAACTTACCGCGTTTGATTTACGACTTCAAATTACGTTGAAACAAACTATACATATTTTTGCAATATGTAGACGGTAAAGTCAGATTTTATTTCGGAACAGGACTAAGCTATTCGTAGAAAATGTGACGACTTGATGAGTTTTGTACGCTTATCAATCAGTCATCAGATCACTGTGAAGACTCAAGAGTGAACAGTGGTCATGATCAAAAACTACACAACATTAAAATAAAAATAAGAGAGAAATTGCATTAAAAAAACGATTACGATCAATGAAAATTGTAAATGAATTTAAAACAATCAACAAACTAAATCAAAGTAACTTTTCTAATTTAAAACTTGACATGCTTTTTCCAAAATGGTTTACAAAAATTCTAGTTTAATTCGGAAGTCTCGACAAGCCTTGCACTGGCATACAACAATTAACGAATTATTTTATACATGAGCATCGTATAGTTAAAGTTATGCTCTGTCCAGGGTGTCCAGTAAATGTAAACAAACCCACGTGAACCTTGTTCAGATGGATTAATTTAACGTAAATTGATTAACTTGACATTTAAAACAAATTATCAGGTACTCCCACTTACAACTCATCGATTAGTTCGTTCTCATTTGCTTATTTCATATCTGTCATTTTGACTAAGACTATAACCTATTAATTTTACGTATCCAGTAACACACGTTATCTACGTAAAAGCTCAACGTTCAACCTATGGTGTGTATAATCAGAAAAAACCGATGCGACACTTGCTAAAGACTGTCCAGTGTCTAAACTCAAAAAAATTTAATTGAAAAACAAATAAAATGTGTTGTGGCAACGCTGTTACATAACTGACTAGTCCTTAACTACTCTTTCAACTAAAGTTTTCTTAAGTTCTAAAGAAGAGCTTTTATAATAATTTTCCCATAGCAACACCAACTTCTCTATCTATTGACTATCTTCATTTGATTTTATAAAAGCTTACGCCTAAAAAGTACAAAAAATTGTGACTTACCTCTTGATACTGTGCTTTTCTGATCAGGATAGTCATTTGTATGGTTCACAGTCTTCTCAATGTATTCTGTGATGGCCGATCCTGAAGCTTATGGTTGTAACTTGGACTCCTTTAAAGTTAAAGAGTTCATATCTTCACTTTACTAGTCTCCTAAGATCCCCTTGAGGTCTTCCATTTTCAACATTTTCTCATCTACAACAAGACGTAAAAAAATTAACATAGGTTCATAAACAAGTGAATATTTCAATTACCTACACTTTTTTTTACCAAAGGGGTCTTTTTTGTTCGCTAAAGTGATTATTGTAGGAAAGTTAGTGTAATATGTAAAAATACGTTTTTTATTCGCTTGTGTCAAGTTAACCTTTTCATCAAAGTACCATCTTTTGCTGTGTTGCTAGGTAACACTTTGTGTCCGAAAGTTTTGAACGAAAACTCTTTTATCGGCGTGTAAAATTTGTTAATTGACAGACTTTGATATAATTAAATTAAAATAAATGTCAATCGAATAAAAAATATTATATGACACAAACGCAGTTATACGTTTGCTGAACTCGGCTTCGTCTCTTCCAGCAACTTCACTTATCTGTATAATAGAAATATAGAAATTCTATTTTTCGTCCTTGTATCATAAATAACTATTCTAAAATTCCCACTTCTTATGTTCATTAATGGGACAAACAAAAAATGTTGTAACTTTTTTCTTATCATTATTCAAAATAGAATTAACGCTCAAATAGTTGCAAAAAATACCCTATTCCGATTCTAAAGTCTTATATTACGTACCTAACTAATCTTCTCATTCTAGTGTTTTGAAAACATTTTTCTCGTCTTGAGACTTTCATTACGTCAATTACTAAATTAATCAACCCCTGTTGACGCAATTGATTAGTGTTTAATTGAGGAAAATTTTCTAAATGTAATAACGATGTCACATCTAATTAAAATTATATCTAAAGCGTAAAACAAAAATAATAAAAGAAAATTAAGTAATTATTTAATTAAAAAAGGGCTACAGCAGTCTATAATAGATAGATCCAGTTCACAATTTTCCTAACCAACGATTGTAAACAAGCTGAATTTGAAATTTATTTAGGAATAGAAATATAGAAAAAGTTTGCAGGGGCATCCCAGCTGCAAATTCCAAAAACTTGAGAGTAATGGCAAAAAATACTTTTTTTAGAAATATCTCCGGAAAGAAACAGAATACGGAAAAATAGTTCAGAAACAAAATTGTAAAGCGTCAAATTCTAGGTCAAAAATAAAAATAAAGTTTTTTTCTTTAGGTGATGGTTTACGTGTGAAACGCAATCTAGGGTCAGCGCTTTTGCGACATGTATGGTAATTTTGAGGCCAGCACAGATGACAAATTTTTAAATTGAGTATCACCCAAGAACTCTTGCCTAGATGAAAAAAATTATAGAAACCTTTTTTGCGTAAAATATCAAGATCTATAATTTTCTTCTTTTACTATTTTCTCATATTTTGCTTATTAATTGAGATATTTGCAACTAAAATTAAGTTATCACTAGGCCTACTGTTTTTGGAACCAAAATCCAAAATTTAAGCCTGTATTTGCAATTTCTTTCTAGCTTAAGACTGAAAATTCTATGTGAAAATATAAATAACGTTTTATTTTAGGAAATGGTTTGCCCGTGAAGAATAACCTTAGGGAAGGTTAACGCTTATACGACGCACATTTACCAGTGCAGTGTGCACAGATGCTCAATTTTTAAATTGCGTTTCACGCTAGAACTGTTGGCTAGATGAAAAGAACTATTCATACATTTCTTAAGTAGAATTTCAAGATCTATAATTTGCTTCTTTTGCTATTTTGCCTTATTTTACTTATTTGCTGAGATATTAGCCAAGGAAGACATGTTGTCACGTTTAATTTTTTTGGAGCGCTCTACATTATACTATAAATTCAAAAATTCAGCCTGTATTTGCATTTTTTTTTGCGATATGGTGCTGAAATTCTAGGTTTACAGTGTACTGGACTATTAGTATATAACTTTAGAAAATAACGATATGAACGTCATCATTATAGAGAATTTCCATCTGAAAGTGAATTTTCAGAGTGAATTGATAGTGATATCAAAGTGATAAGTTTGCAAAATTCCAAAGTAGTAACAGACTAATGGACGGACAGACAGATGGGCAGACGGCAGGTTAGACATACCGAATAATTGCTAGATAGTAAACCAGACAGACAGGCAGTGTAAATTCAGAATAACGTGCAACCATTAGCAAGCTTTTTCATATTCATGTTCATTTTAATCAAAGCTTTTCCTTTAAATTATTTACAGTGGGTTTTGAACCTTAAAAGCAGATAGACACACTTTTCATTTCGAAATTAAATAGTGGTGTTAAAAAACAGAAAAAAAACTTTAAATAAAAAATTTTCTCTTTTGCGTAATATGCAGTAGAAAAAAATTAAAGAATAAAAAGGTGTCATATTTAACATTAACATTACAAGTAATTTTATTTACGATATTTGTTATAAGTCCTTGTAAGCTAGAAAGACCAATCAACCACCGAACTAAGCCAATGACTTGTCACTTGTCAGCAATCTCGAGTCCTATATTGGAGTCTCTAACGCCTAAAGTTCACAACCCCTACTAAATGTTAATACGAAGACTTAATAAATATTGACATTAAGTAACACTTTTAAAATTAATTAAATTAATTAGCGTAATTATACGAAATTTCATTGTTGGGAAGAGTTGTAGTATTGCGTGGTTTCTTTGAGAGAGTAAAATTTTTGAGTAAAAAATTGGAATCATTTAGGGCATAAGTGATGAGTGCAAAGGCCCACATTTTTAATATAAGGAACAATGACTGACTCACAATGGCCAATCGACTTACGTGACATAATGGGTGCTCGGCGGCACATATTGTATCAAGTATGATATTGTTTAATGACAATGACGGTCTAGAACAAGGCCTAACGACCGTCACATTGTCCTGAGCTTATCGCATTGTAACGTCAGGGGTGTATTGTCCGGTGTTGCCAATCCGCCTTTATTAGTTCTACGATTGATTAGTCTTAAATTCGTTTCATAATTAATCTTCTTGCAACATTATTCTAGAGCTAGTTAGGCGAATAGAAGGAAATTTAAAGGAAATTCTCGAGCGGTGGTGGGTAAAAGCGTAAAAAAGCGACGAGTGTTGAACTTGAATAAACTTAACAAATTGCGTAATTTAATAAATTATATTTGCAGTTAATTTAAATTATTATTATAATAATTTGAGTAATATTGAAAATTTGCATCCTTACGCGACACGCACCAGATTCCCAAGTGCATTAAGAAAGTAAATTAGGTTATTACATAAATATAATAAATAGTGAGCGATTACGATGCATGCAATGAAATCTTCTTATAAGTAAACTCACGTTCGTGTACAAAAAGTGCAGCTAACAATAATCGGTGTTCAAATAAACGCAAAACCTCATTTGCTCTTTCTCGTAAATAATTCGAGTTGTTGTGTTTGCGATTCAAATCTTTTCTGATATGGTACTTGTCCTTTTAATTCCTTGCATCAAAGGCGTGCATGTAATGTCGTGTATCAAAGGAAACATATAATTTATTAAAATTGCTAATTATGTAATAACAATAAGTATCTATACATATACATACGTACTAACCGTCAAGTTGAATGACTGCATATTAAAACTTATTTAACTTGAGAAATTATCTAATGAATTAATGTACATCTAATAGTGGTACTTCAATCTTTAAATGTTAATAAATTAATTTAGCAAAATGCTTTAGTCCTTGATTGTAAAATGACCCTAAGATATTAAAACATATGGATATTTAATGCGTTAGTAGCATCACTAGACTTATTCCAATCAAAATTAAATCATCTTTTTAAAATTTATTAATTTTGTCTATTAAATATATTTTCAGGTGTCTATCTTTATTTATTCACTGCATTATCTAGTACAGGACCTTTTAGAAATTTTGAAAGGAAGCTACTATTTAAACCATGGGAGACTTGGCAGAAACTCGCAGCTCTAGATAGAACGTTAACCATTGATTGAATGTTAGGTAGTACCTTACATTTTTCATATTTATATTTATTTCAAAATCAAAAAATCAAAAATAATTACTACTTAGTACAACATTTACAATATAAACAATGAAAAACATTTACAATCATACAATCACAAACAAATATAACAAAACTTCAAAACATAAGAGCACTGTTCAAAAATTCATCGACGCTGTGAAAGCATTGTTGCAGAGGGGGGTTTTCACAGTTCTTTCATACAGTTTCGGTCACAACTTCCTGGCGACTTCGTGAAGTTAGCGAAAAGGTGGAAGCACTAATTTTAAAATATTAGCCAATCGTTAGTGCTTCATTACTGCCTCTTAGCGCCTTTTGCAAAATTTCAATTATCCAACGACTATTTTTTTGGAGTCAGCTTCACACTTGGCACTAATATTTTCGAATTTCGAAAAAAAAATTATGCCAAACTTAGTGCTTATAGCAAAACTTTGAGAACTGCAAACCATTCTCAAATTTTAACTTGAAAGCAAAGAAAGACAGCTATACAATAATATCAAGAAAGACAGAGTCAGAGAGAGGAACAGGGCGATCTTGTACTGTGTACCTGTTGGTTTATTGCTTATAAGTTAAAAGTTATAAGTTATAACTTTTAAACCTTTTCAAAAAGATTAAAAATTTAAGAAAGTTGTTTCGTAAGAACAAATACAAGTGGAGAAATTATAAATTTTGTAAATTTTTAAAAGAAAGAAAATTATAAAATGATTGTGAAAAAAATGATAAATTGAACAATTGAAACACGTTAATAATACCCCTTCTCCCAAAAAGTAACTGCGTAGTCCATAAGCAGAAATTTAAATAAAAAATATTTGGGTGTTGAATACTTAATTATTTTCCAAAGATTCTGAATTCAAAAACCTTTGGAATACTTTAAAATGAATGGAAACATTCCTATTTACATTATATTCATTAAGGTTCAAAATATCCCGCTTTCACATAGAAAAATGATCCTAAGCCATTTTTTTAAGGCACTACGAAGCACTAATGAGGCCCTTAAGTTTGGCATAAAATTTCTTTAGTAATTCAAAAGTGTTGGTACCAACTTCATTCACACTTGGTTAAAATTTACTTGTTAATAACTCAAAAACCGTTAAAGATAAAAAAGCAGTTTTTAAGGCACTAGAGGCACTAAAGTTTGGCATAATTTTTTTTTCGAAATTCGAAAATGTTGGTGCCAAGTGTGAAGCTGACTCAAAAAAAATAGTTGATTAAAACTCGAAAACTAGAAGGGCGATTGAAATGTTTCAAAAGGCGCTAAGAGGCACTAATAAAGCACTAACAATTGGCCAATGTTTTGAAATTAGTGCTTTCAACTTTTCGCTAACTTCACGAAGCCTTTCTTGATGCTTTCTGGCAATTTATTAAAGAGTTTCACTCCCCAATAATCAAAGCATTGCTGCGTTACTTTTTTTTGTGTCTAAGAATTTTTAAGTAGTGTTTCAGTCTCGTGTCGTGTAGGTGGACATTACTGTGTTTTTATAGGTCGCTTTGGTGTTGGTGTATATATTTCAGACACTCATTATTAATATACAGACATGGAACGGTAAGTATTTTGTTCTTTATAAACAGCGGTTTGCAACTAACGTGGTTGTTAATTGCATCTAGTATTCTAATGCAATTTTTTTGTAGGATAAACAGTTTCTTCGCTTCTGTCGCTCTAACCCAAATTAAAATTCCATAATTTAGGAGGTTAGCAGATTAGCTACCTGGTATGTTGCTTTTTTCATTAGCTTCCGAAGCATATACACACTGCTAGAGAGTTTCTTCGCTACCATGTGCAGATGTGTGCTGCAACCAGATGAGTCTTGAGTCTAGATGTAGCCTCAAGAACTGGTGGTGATACTAGTCAGTGTGACTAAATATTAATTTTTCAGTTTTTTCGATGTTCACTTTAAGTTTGTTTGTTGCACCATTCTTCTAGGCTTTTGGTGGATTGATGTTCTTTCAGAGTCTTATCCAAATCCTTGCATCTAGTCACAATACGCCAGTCATAATAGTCCGGGTATACGCAAATTATTCATATATATAATAAACATTATGGAGCCATTAGAACCCTGGGGCACTCCATATTCCAGTTCTCGCTCTTCCGACATTTGATTAACATACTGAACTCTTTGGCTTTTATTTTTTAGGTAACTTTTTAGAAGATCGTATACCTGTCTACGAATGTCCTTAAAACGAAGCTTTGATAAAAGTATCTCGTGCGAGACCGTATCGAACGCTTTCGTAAGATCAAAATTCATTATTTCTACTTTAATTCCACTATTGTTTTGGAAACCTGTTTTATAATGTCCGATATTGCTATTGTTGTGTTTAGTTTTTTCTGTAGCCGTATTGTCCCTTGTTGAACAGTTACCTTTTTATGAGCATTTCATTTCATTTATGAGCAGAGAGAGGTGTCTCAGGAATCGGTACTGGGTCCTCACTAGTTCATATTGTATATTAATCAAATTGACCAACGTGTACGTGTACGGGCTGATGATATAGTACAGAGCTTTATAATTCATTTTTATGCGAGATAACTGCTTTACTATAAACAAGATTGGCTGGGAGATGTTCATTCCCTTTCCGATTCCCACTTAATTATTCTTTAATTAAATAAACTAATACAAAATGAGAACAATTTAGAAACTAAATTTAAGAATGACCTTTTCGAATAAAAATGAAATGTATTTCAAATAAATATATTGTATGTGTATCGTTCCAAAATTACACTTTTCTTCCAACTACATATTTATAAAATTTTACAATGTTGGAGTTGAATTGCAACAGTTTGTTTCATAATATTGTTTTTCATTTTTCCAACTGTATTTGATCTTGTAAAAAGTGTAGCTTTCAAATATCATATAAATTGTTGCAATTGAATCCAAAACACTGAAAAAGGACGTTTATGTTACTTATGAAATTGCAAGTACATACAACAACAAAAAGAAATGCTATTTTATAGCAAAAAAATATTTTTAATTTAATTTTTTATTTTACTCGCCACATTTTATATCTTAGCGTTAATATTGTAGTTTGAGCTCATAATTTGAGATAGCGAAATGGATTTCCAATTCAATTATAGCTACAGGCTACATTAATAAGCAAGGACTTGACAGTATATTATAATTATATTGATGTTATTAATTAACACTCACATAAATAATGTATTTTAACGAATTTATTCCAAATAAGATTTCAAACTAGCAACTAGGAGTACCCTGGTGGTCAAGTACACTCTACCGTGTTACGTAGGTTAGAAAAAGATTTTGGGACTTTATAAGTATTTGAAAACACGTAAGCAAAAAAATAGTATACATATACAGGGTGATTTTTTTAAGTGGTACTAACATTGGGATCTCGGAAACCGTAAGAGTTACGAGATTGGTTAAATTAGGAAAAAGTTGCACATTTTAATGATCTTTAAGAATACGTTTAGAAAATTTCAAAATTCGAAATGGTTTCCGAGATAATGCAGAAAAGCTGAAAATTGTCAATTTCGTTTATCGACTGCAGTTTCCAAATGACGTACTTTAGAAAAAAAATTTCAGGAAAAATTTTGAGGAGATCAAAAGAGCTATCAAATGATACTAAACTCGACTTTTTATCACATCGACGCTAGGCGTCGCGACGTTCAACTTTTTATTTTCTTATGGGGGACATATCAGTTTTTTTATAAATATTACTCAGTAGGCTTGTCTAAATTCGGATACCAAACGACAACTTTCTATCTTGAACTTTCCGTAATTTTCACAACTTTTCGGGTTATGTTATGTTACGTTATGTCAATATTTTACTTTATGTTATTTTTTACGATGAAAAATAACGATTAAAACTTAGCTTTAGATTTTTAAAAAAGTAATTTGAGCTGGAAATAAAAATAAATCAAATTATTATTTATTAAATCTTAGTAACGTCATTTTATTTCATGATTAAATTACTGCTCTAAAACTTTAAAAACTAAGTTTTAGTCGTCATTTTTTATCGTAAAAAATAACATAAAGTAAAATATTAACATGACGTAACATAACATAACCTGAAAAGTTTTGAAAATTAAGAAAAGTTCAAGATAGAAAGTTGTCGTTTGGCATCTTAATTTAGACAAGCCTACTGAGTAATAATTGCAAAAAAAATTATATGTCCCCCATAAGAAAATGAAAAGTTGAACGTCGCGACGTCTAGCGTCGATGTGATAAAAAATCGAGTTTGGTATCATTTGATAGCTTGTTTGATCTCCTAAAAATTTTTCCCAAATTTTTTCTAAAGTACGCCATTTTGAAACTACAGTCGAAAAACTAAATTGCCAATTTTCAGTTTTTCTGCATTATCTCGGAAACAATTTCGAATTTTGAAATTTTCTAAACGGATTCTTAAAGACCATCAAAATATGCAACTTTTTGCTAATTCAACCAACCTCGTAACTCTTACGGTTTCCGAGATCCCAATGTTAGTACCACTTAAAAAAATCACCCTGTAGAGTTCAATTTTTATAAGCTTTCCGAAAAACAGGTAAATATCTTCTGTTGTCCTCAAACTGTGAGCTGGTAGGATTAATATTAAAACATTTTAAGGTGAAGTTGAAAGCTTCGGAAAGCTTATAATAATTTGACTATAGATGCTTAATACCCATTAAACATAGATAAATGTTGAAAACTTGGCTATTCTTCTTTGCTCTGAATCCGTCATAAAAGCTAAATTGAGCGCTTCTGATTGAAAAATCTCCAAAATTAACTTATATTTTTTAATGTTCCAACCGATAACGAAGGACTCTTTGGTCAATTATATTTTAGTACTTAGTTGAACTTCAATATAAAAAAAATTCAATTTGTAATATTAAATTGACATCCGAAATACTTTTTTTAAAATTATAAATTACCAAAGCTGTTTACATTGAAAATCATAAATTTTAATTAAAAAAAATTCGAGAATAAAAATAAATAAGTAAAAATAAATTCATTACTGTATAACTGTTTGTAATAAAATTAAAAATATTATTTTGTCATTGCACGTATTGAAAAAAGTTAATTTAGTGCTATTATAATTCTGAACATTATTCATTAAGGAGTGCCAATTTAGTATTCATTATATCTCATAAGTCGTAAACAAACTTTAATGTAATTTTGTTAATTTTAAGTACGCCTTTATATGTATAACGAATTAAAGTTTTTTCAAATTCCTTACTTTAACATTCTTTAATCACTTATTTACAATGGAGATGTGCCTGAGTTTCAAAAAAATAACTCAATTTCGCTTAATTTAATTTTAATTAGAGACCTAAGTAATTGAGGTAGCCATTAATTTTTTTACATTTTTATTTAAAATTCATTGACCCACTGGAAGGAAATTAAGTAACTATATTAGCTGCCAACTTGAACGTTTCTTGTAGATACATAGAGAAATATTTAAAAAGCTTTTTCAAATTCTACTATTCTAACTTCTACTGTAAAATTAAGTTTAAATTAAAATATTGCTATCAAATTGATAAATGGTAACCCCATTTTTAATTTAACATAAGGTTTAGTTATACTGTCGATGACGCCTTGTCTCTGGCAAAAGTTAAGTGTTAAACCCCATATAAGACTATGTACACGTCTTCGTACAGTAACGCCCATAGCTACGCATGGTCTTTTTATGGCAACCAATTGGGAAAGCCATGACAAGCTAGAAAAGACTTTAAATAGCTTTAATTAGAATTACTAAAGCATCGCATTTTGAGGTATATCTTCTCTATCTAGTAGAAAGAAATTTGCAGAATTAATTTATTTTTTCGGATGCTAATTGCGGTGCTAGCGGTAGTACGAGGTGCGGTGCGCCAACGTGGTTAATTGGAATATCATGGTACCCTGCATTAGCTCGTTATTTTGTAACTTGGTATGTCATAGCTATTGAATTCGAAAATAATCTCTGATATGTTGTAAAAAATCAATAACGTTTAATAATCCGGTAGATTAAGTAGTTAAAAATACTAATACTGTAATATTTATTGACTATAAAAGATATTATCTGTGCATGGCCCTCCTGATTAACAGATCAGGTACATAATTTATAAAATCTAAATGTGCCCAGAAAGAAAAAGTTTTAAAATACGATACAAAACAAAAACAATTACAATTTTTACAAAGTTTACAAGCATTTATAAATACAAATAGTTGCTCTCAAAAAACATTATGAAATACCTACAAATACAATAACACAAGACAAAGCTTTACAAAAAGTGACCAGATCAGACCAAAGTTTATTTTTTTGCTATTTGTTGAAGGATATCGCATTATTATAATGAAAATTCATCAAGTAAAAATCAGCAACATGATAAATCAAGAAAATACATTTTTGAAAATCACAACTTTCCTCAGACCCATAAAGGAGTAACAGATATGCAGGTGGCAGACATACATACAAGGACGTAGGCAGATAGGCAGGTCTAGGCAGGTAGTAAAGACTATGAATAAAACCGAACGGCCCTACCCATAGTCTGTGCTGGGGAAAATTGAAAGTAGATAGGTACAATCAAAACAACACATCAAAAGAAAATTTTGTGTTATTCAGAAAAGTTTGGGAACCTAGAGAGCGTGTACTTATTACTCAAGGTGGTCGATCGATAAGGAAACGTTCTCTAGATTTAGAGGGTAATATTAAAATTTAGTACCTCTCGCGGACCAACCATGCACATTACCGTAGCTTCTAACTCAGAGGTGCTGATTGCAGTCACATTCGTACGCGTACCTATACCATGTTCCTTTACAGAATTACAATGCAATTATCAGTAGCTACTATACTACTAAAGGATTACTATATGAGTAAGAGGAAGTAGCCTTACTCTAAGTGTGTACTTGTAACACCGATCGTACGATTGGGTGCATATTAATGCCTTCAACGTCATTCGAGTCGAAGACGGGAGAGGTTAGGATCGATAAACTACAACAAACACTTTCAACTTCAAAAAATAAATATTTATTCAAACCAAAATAAAAACTTATGTTAATAACACAAAATAAAACAC
Organism: Malthinus seriepunctatus; assembly: GCA_963924605.1. NCBI lineage: Eukaryota > Metazoa > Arthropoda > Insecta > Coleoptera > Cantharidae > Malthinus > Malthinus seriepunctatus. The sequence continues at coordinate 56,658,827 of OZ004600.1, forward strand.
TTCCTTCGGATAATGTTCGTTCCCTGGACACCGCAACGTACTGGCGACTCTCAGAGAACTCGTTCCTGGAATGCAATTGGAGACGCGTGAATAGCTCGAACGCTTGATCAGCGTTTCTCCAGATCGACAGTCGAACAACAAGTCCCGGACTGTAATCAAGCCCCATACGATCGGTCAAAAAGCCAAAACACCGTTAAGTAGGCCCACACAGTCGGCCAAGAAGCCCAAAGACGGTTGGGAAGAGTCCTGCGGTTAGCCAGAAGGTCTGACCAACAAGAGGAATGTACCGAGGTAGACACGATCAGCTTAAACCCTGCAACTGCAGCTTGTGCAGGGACGCCAGACCATCAACAACCTGCGACACAAAAGAATCGCACTGGACACAATAATGCACTCTGTACAGTATATGCATACGGACAGCTACGGTCTCTCTTAAAATCAATGCACATCGAATATTTATTAATTTTCCACCACTAAGTTCTTAGCACCAAGCAGAACTCAACTTTCAATTTAACTACGAGGTGGGAACGTACATCTTACTCCGTACGCTTCGTACTCATATCTTTACGATTTTCACCAAACTCTTACATAAATGCTTTTTATGCGATTATGTAGGTGGTGATAGAATTTATACCATTGCATGGCAGATGATACAAAAACGGAGGATCTGATAGTTGCTGGTGGATTACGTACGAGAGATTTTTAATAAAAAATACTCGGACGTGAAAACGATGTTCATTTTTCCCGTATCAGAGGTAGAAATGTAAGGATTCGTTACACTCTGACACGTGAAGAAAAACGCATCGTTACAAAATCATCACAGATTTTTTGTTTGTGTTTTGAAAAAACACTGCAAAGAGTACTAACTCAGTCTTCAATAGCTTGTGTTTTAAGCTCTTTATTCTCGTACTGTTCGCAGGAGGTTACCAGACGGCATGCTACTACACACGTTGAGTTTCTGGTATGGTAACTGGGAGAAAATTGTCGTAAAGGTGTTCATGGTGCAATGATAAAAATGACCAGCCGGTGGACTGTACGTTTGGTTAGAGAGCTTAAAAAATGAATTGGGCGATGGTGATGGGGCAGCATGAAATTTCTAGAGTGCTCGTACCCAGGTGGTGGATACGTAAACGTTCTCCAGACATGAAAGACAAGAGGGAAGTAAAATACCTTTCGGAGACCAAACAGGTACGTTTCCTTAGCGTCTGAGGCAGAATGGGTGACTGCAGTAACATTTGTACTTGAATTTTTAGACTTAAAGTAGTCCAACTCATTAAGGGCTACTGCATGACGAAAAGAGAATAACCTTACCAGTAGGCCGTACAGGCGTAGATAAAAGACCGATATAGTGAAATTGGCTTTAATCGTTGCCATTACGTGGTGTACGAGGCAACTGGAGACACTGCAAAACTGCACTACCATTCCAAAACGTGTATGTACCAAGACGAAGGGACTTGAGAAAACTGCAGTATACAGTATACTATCAAAACCATTTTCTTCAAAAACAACCAAAATGTTTACCAGAATTTCGCCCTCTGTTTAAAAGAGCATTAATTTTAGTATTAGTAAGATTGATATGAGCCTGTCTTGACAAACAACGATTCATTTGCGTAATAATAAACTTATTTGTAACTGTCACACGTTTAATATTTATAAATGGTTAGTCAGCAATTGAAAGTGGAGGCCCTTTCCAATAATTTTCTCAAAATTATAAAAATGAAAATGAGCATACTAATAGTTTTAACAGTTGTTGTTGTAGAACGTGTTGATTTAAATTGAAATTTCAATTTTAATATCTTTGAGTCTGTTAACGATGATGTCTTCTCTATGAGTTAGTGAAATTCATGCTAACTCACTTAAGAAAAAGCCTTACACACTAATTATTACATTAACCATATGTCTGTCTTTTGCATTTAGATGTGGATAGGATACAGCCAACATGATGTGTGTGAGAGTGCATAAGAGGTTCAAGAAGGAAAATTACCACGTACTTGTTAGTATGTAGTAAATGTAGCTTAAGTTAAATTAAATACGTAAAGGTAATTGTTCTTAATTAGTGAATTCCTGTTAATTTTAAAACATAAAATATAAACTTGTTTGTTTGTTACCATTAACTCGTTTCGCAAATTGCTCACTCTCTTGCCTACGCAATAAAAATCAAAACTAACATTTACCAATTAATTGCGCCGAATGACTGTGATTATTTGTCACTTAAGATGATGAGGCATTAGAGCAAGTATTTTTAACGCAGCTTAGCTTGTAAATCACGACTTTCATTACAATGTTCGACTGTGTACCCTTATCAAAACCAATTATACAATATATTTGGTTAAGTGACACTACGTATGTATATTATTATTAAAATTACAGCCGTCCAACAACGGATTATGTTTAAATTGTTAATTAATAAATTGGAGTGATTGTGGTGTTAAAATTATCCTTCGACGTTACCTCCGTCCTCTTCCACCTTCATGCCGAGCGGCGATTCGAAAAGAGACGACCGAAAAGGCATTTTCGTTAATTAATGTAAATTAAAGTTAAATCAAAATTTTTATTCAAGCCAACTTAGTTTTACTTGGCAGTAACGCCTTGGTCGATTGTTTGACGTCATATTCTAATTGAAACTTGGAGTGTCTTCACTCATTAAGTCAACCGTTAATTTGGCTAATAAATTTGTACGTCCTTGTCTGAAATTAGCGAGTTTACACGGAGGTTGTTTGTACATTTATTTTTAGGTCATGTACTGTATAAGATTTTTTTTTATTACCATCAAATGTATACACAATGTTTTCAAGAAAACTTACTAATTTTCCTTGAACTTGGTCATTCTAGTAGAGTGTAGGCGCTTGACACTTGATTTTTATTTCTATTTATAAACAGAAAAACGTCGGTTTTTTCGCTTCAAAAGAAGGAAAAACTTTTTAAATTCGCTTTTTTAATTTTTTAATTGACTCCGAACGACATCTTTGGAAAATTCAACAAAAATATTACATATATTTTTTTTTTATTGTTTAAAATTTAAATCATATTAATTGGTCAATAATAATTTAAATTTTCTTCCTTTTTATCTGAGTTTATTGGTTTAAAGTTTTTCACGACCTTTCCATAAAACACAACAGACCCAAAGGTATTTTTTAACGAGCAAATACTTTCTATAAGTTCTTTATTCAAATGGAGTGAATTTAGATCACCTTTAATAATTGCAACCGTGAACTCCTAGGCATAAAAAGCTCTCGACCCATTACTTCGTTTTAAACGCTAACGTAACAGCTTACCTGTAGGCCATCATGAAAAATATTTTATGGGGTGACTGAATTTAAGACACCAATAAAAATTTATTGTTTCCTTATTACTAACCACAATTATTCCAAGATTCCCTTCACTTTAAAATCATTTCCCATATTAGGATTAGTGCCCTACTAGAACAGGCCAGTGAAACTTAACTGAAACCCATATCAAGCTGTAGTCACAACTTTCATATACACTGGCTTTCAGACAATTTTTAGAGTACCTCAAATTTATCAATTTTTCTAATAAGTTCATTATTGTTTTTAGTTTATATACGCTAGTGTGGCTTCTTCCTCCTTATTAGATTCCTTCAGTACAGTGTCTCTAGAATCTGATATTAAGCCAGTGATTCTGGTTCCAGTTACTTGATGTTTCCACATCAAATACAACGATGTGTAAAGCTAAAATGTCGTAAAATTGTTCAATAAGCGACTGTAACCTAAACTAATAACGTTTTCCACTGGTGAAATTGTGCATCGAGTACAAAAATTATTAAAACTCCTATAGTAATTTTGTGCACTGAGTGAGATCACAAATCTCACCAGTGGAAAACGCTGAATAGTTGTGTAATAAAGTTTATGTTTTCTTTGCTACCATGCCTTGTAACAATGCGTTTTTCTACACGTGTCATAGTGTTACGAATTCTTAAGATTCTATTAATTAACATACCCTCTCGAAACTTATACCATTCGATGCCTCTTTTAAGCTTGCAGCAGATAATAAGCCACCTACATAATTGCATAAAAGCATTTATGTAAGGGTTTAGTGAAATTGTAAAGATATGAGTACGAAGCGTACGGAGGAAGATGTACGTTCCCACCTCGTAGTTAAATCGAAAGTTGAGTTCTGATTGGTGCTAAGAACTTAGTGGTGGAAAATTAATAAATACTCGACGTGCATTGATTTCAGGAGAGTCCGTGACCGTCCGTGTGCATCCACTGTGTATAGTGTATTATTGTGTTCAGTGATATCCTCTTGTGTTGCGGGTAGTTGATGGTTTGGCTTCCCTGCACTAGCGACTGGAACAAGCTGCAGTTCTAGGGTTTAAGCTAATAGCGTCTACCCCCAGTACATCCCTCTTGTTGGTCAGGCCTTTGGGCAACCACAAGTTACTTCTCCACGATCTTTGGCTTTTTGGCCGATCGTGTAGGACTCGATTACAGTCTTTGGCTTTTTTACCGACCGTGTGTGGTTTGATTACAGTCTTGGACTGGTTGACCGACTGTTGATCTGGAGGAACGCTGGTCAAGCTTTCGTGCTAACGTGCTCGTCCCCTTTGCGTTCGAGAATCGAGTTCTTTAAGAGTCGCCCATTCGTTGTGGTGTCCAGAGAACGACGGTCATCCCGAAAGACGTTTTAGTTTTTATTTTGTTTTATAAACATACACATCGTTATATTAACATAAACTGTTAATTTTATTTTTTAATAAATATTTTTATTTTTGGGTTGAAAGTGTTTGTTGTTGCTTGTTTATCGCTTCTAATCCATCCCGTTTACGACCGGAGTGATGTCGAGGACTTAATGTGCACCCGATAGTAAACTCGGTGTTACAGCCGAATTTGAATTTAAAGTTTGAATTAAACTTTTTTCTGTCATCATCACAGGGAAAAAATGCTCTTGTGCTATAATTTAACAAAACGTCAATTAAGATTTTTCGTAGACCACGTGACCTCTTGCCGTACTTATTATAAATACAGTTTGATAGAAACCGAATTTTTAAAAATATTTGAGCGGGGGTAGCACAAAAAATATTTTTGTAAACGTAGTTTGTAGTTCTTTCATCGTTTTTGAAGCAGTCTTCGGCAAAATTATTGAATAGCATAGTGTAACTTAGAAAAACGAGAACAGCATGCTGCATTAGATAAAAATAGACAGGATTTGGAGGAAAGATTATAATATTAGGCTTATTAGAGTGAAGAAAGAATAAACTAAAGTTTACGCGAACTTAGGCCAATTAATCGAGCCCATTGTCTTTAAGGACACTGGATGGTGAAGAGACGAGGATTGGCCATCTTAGGCCTTCCTCTATGTGAACCCTCTGCTTTTATTCGGTGCGCTTCAAAGCGTCTTCTGTAGCTAGAGCTTGCCAGAAACACTCATTAAGTACATAATTTAATTTCTCTGGTCATAGTGAGAGTTTCAGCTGCCATAGCACCACGACTGGGAGGAAAGGGAAGAGGCCTATGCCCTAAACTGGACATCTGGCAACCGAAAACCGAAAATACGATGAAGAAGAATATTGAAATCTATCAATCAAAAGAATTATAAAATGAAAGTGAAAAATATTGTAATAATTGGAAAGAATGTTGGATAAGAAAGTTGCTAGGTGGCTGACAAGAAATTCAAGTCAAAGGCAAAAAACATTTCTAGGCAACAAAAAACTGACTTTAATCCTCTGATCAACCGGTTTGGATCAAATAATGTTGGGACTTTTGATCCTGGGTCTATAACAGAAAAATCGAGGTGATTTTATTCAGGCTCATCTCTTGGGAATAACCTTTTTGAGTGCTTCTTCCCAAATGCTGTAATATTTCTTACTTTTTTCCTTCTCTAACAGTTCCATTGATCTTGAGGCCTTAAGCCAATATTCTGAGCAACCAACCAGATTTTCGTGTTTGGTGGCACTCAAATAGCTTATTCCAAAAAGATAAGCCTAAATAAGATTATCCAGATTTTTCTGTTACAAGCCCAGGGTTCATTCTGGGTTTATTCCTCAAAAAAATTCGTTAGATGAATTTTAATTTTTTTTTACTTCGATAACTCGAGAAAAGCTTGAGTGGGTATATTAAAAGTTGTTTTTAAATTTCGGACCGTGTGTAGGTATAATTAGTAAAAATTGTCAAGTCGCGCAAATAAGCAAATTAGCCATTCCGTGATAGAGTTAATAAATGTCATTATAACAATTATGTTTCTACGGGTAATTATGCACGTATTGTAATGAACAGGAAATGATTTTTTTAAATGAACTCGCCCACATGTGTAATCAAAGTTAAATGTCTAACAATGGCCTATTAAGTTCCTGATACTAGTTAGGCTTTCACAATTGTATTTTTATGTCGATTTATCTTGTATATTCCATTAAAAGTAACCTGAAATGGTTACACAATGTAAAATAATAATTTGACTATAACAGAGACCTATATGATGAGAAGTGGAAGGAAGTCGATTATTAAAATTATAAGAGAAATAAAATTTTTTTAATTACAACTATTTTTTTTTCAAATAGTACAAGTAATTTAGTTTGTCATTCTGCAGTTATTATTACAGAATTCTAATCGCTTTGTTGGTCATCCGATGTAAAACAGTGAAATCAGGGGAGCGTAACGAGAAATTACCACAACGGCATTCAAACAAATAAATGTTTACACGAAATTAGAACCTTTCATTAATATACTCGTGTAGTTAATATTTACATTTGATTTACCTTAACATTTATAACGACAATAATTAAGCTTTAAAATAAATTTGATCGTTAAACATCTCACGGCTACAAAAAAAATCGTCAGATTTTTATTATCTATCTATACCAATATTTATTGTTTATTTATTTTCTTATCCCAATACGTAAATAATTTTTTGCGTCATAATAACGTTTATGTCCTTTATTTATTCATTACACTTTTTTTATATAATGTTACATACTAAACTATTTGACTAAATCTCTCCATTACACCTATGGAAACGGTTCGAGTCTAATTGACTACGATTTATGAGCCATAACTCTATTAGCAATTATTAACCCTTTCAAAGGCACATTATTGAATAAATGGACTAATCGATCATCTGATTTTATTTTACACTATATTTTACAGTTGATCTTTTAATTTTATCTATTATACAACTTAAATTGGATTAGTAAAGCTGTCTGTCTTAAGACTATAATTTGTCTTCTTTAAAGTTTAAAACTTCTTAAAAGTTAATTTGTGAGTTATAGTTTTAATAAAATCTTTTTTAGGCTAATGGTTACTTAGCCACAACTACAATGTTAATGTAACACCGATCCTACCTCCATGACTAGCTTAGTGGAGACGGGGAGGTTCATAGCTATCAATAAAACACAGGTTTGATGGAAATAACAAAATAAAATCGTTTATTCAAAATAACTCACAAAATAATGATTTGTACTAAAGTACAAAAAAAATTTGAGTAAAGGGAAGGAAATAAAATTTAGTGTTTATCAATACAAGACATCAACATAACCCGGTAATGGACAACTCAGCTCTCCTCTTTGCCCACCAGATCCCGAGTCCTCTCACGAAGAGAGATCACAGGGTCCTGATGGTTGAAAGAACAAGGACGCCATCCACCAGATCCCGAGTCTTTTCACGAAGATAGGTCACAGGGTCCTAATGAAACCAGGGGGCTTCGTCCACCAGATCCCGAGCCTTTTCACGAAGATAGGTCACAGGGTCCTAATGAAACCAGGGGGCTTCGTCCACCAGATCCCAAGTCCTCTCACCAAGAGAGATCACAGGATCCTGATGGAGGAACAATAACTTCATTTACCAGATACTAAGTCTTCTCACAAAGAGAGGGTCCTGAAAGTTGAAGGAAAAGAAAATGACCATCGCCAGATCCCCAGTCCTCTCACGAAGAGAGGTTACAGGGTCCTGATGAAAGCACGAGAGAGTGACGGTCACCAGATCTCGAGTCCTCTCACGAAGAGATATCACAGAACCCTGATGAATGAACGGGCACGTCGTCCACCAGATCCCGAAGTCCTCTCACGAAGAGAGATCACAGGGTCCTAATGGAGGAACAATAACTTCGTTTACCAGATCCCTTGTCCTCTCACTAAGAGAGGTCACAGGGTTCTGATGAAAGCACGAGAAGGTGACGGTCACCAGATCCCGAGTCCTCTCACGAAGAGAGATCACAAAGTCCTGATGAAACAAAGGGGCTTCGTCCGCCAGATCCCAAGCCCTCTCCCTAATGCAAAGTCCTGATGGAACGATAGAAACTCACAGATTTACTGCAGGCAACACTGAAAATTAAAACTGAATAAAATGCGAACAGATTGAAATTAAAATTAATTAATTAAAATATATTAATTAATTAATCAGGAACAATAATTAAACAAGTGAAATGACGCAGGGAAAAATTTAATAAAATGAGCGCTCCCGCTCATCACGATGATGAAACGAGGAGTCTTTTATCAAAATGGAGAAGAGGCTTATATTGAAGATTGTACTCAAGAAAGATTATCACTTAATACATTAAAAATTTTACTATATACATTGATAACTTTTTAAGTAAAGAGCGATCGATAGTAAAACTTGGCTCATTTGAACCGCTTAGAAATATCGAGCACGTCTGTACAAAATTTATAATTTGAAATTAAAATTTTAACCCTTAAGTGATTAATAAAAGTTAATTAAGGACCGGAAAATACTTAGGTGTGTACAAATTTTATAACTCCACGTGGTTCTAAATGAATTTAAAACTTTTAATCCTATAATTAAAAGCCATAAGATTTAAGTGATAAGGGTTAAATAATTTTTATAGGGTTAAAAATGATCTAAGAGTTAAATTCACAACTAAACGGAAGCGCTAGCTCTTATGGTTGTTTAGTTACAGGGAAATCAGTGGTTATCGCTGATAACGCTGATAGTAAGCTAGGGAAAATTAAAATTAGGTACTTAATTCTAGTTCAATCTTCAAAAAATTGGACTCAAATGACAGTGCTTGAAGAGCTGAACAAGAGACTGTGAAAATTATCTCCATTTTGATCTGAGGGGAAGCGCTAGGGAAAACCTAGAGAAAAAATGACAAATAACTGCTTTAAACAATACAAAATTTCCAGGATACTGTAATAATGTAGCAGTATTTGGGTCCAGCATCCGGATACAATTCTACATATTTACATTCAGATAAGAGCTTCGCGTGGTCCATGTTCTAGAGTACAGATGTTAGAGGGGTGTCTCAGGGTATTTCTTTTGGTCATCTATTGTTGATTTTACACCCATCAGCTGATTTTAGTCAATCAATTACATCAAGCCGATGGCCCTATGCATGTGACACAACCGTATGCTATTCCTATAACTGTTGCTCGATAGCTCCTATAGCTAGTCCTGCAATATTTTGGTATAAACTCCATGTTTTTTAATATTTCTTGTATATTGCAGGTTTAGCATATTTTTGACCAGTATCCAATAGATACTTAGACTGAATTTTGGAATTGTAGAGATCCTTAGAGTTTTTTTTTGATTATCTAACTGTAGAAAATATTTTTTTCACCATGAAATATTAAAAATCACCATGCCATATTTAGTTAACACATGTAATAATAATTCTCAATTAAAATAAATCTCTCCTGGTGCTGTAGCATAAACAGTGTAAGTTCTCCACTGCCTGTTTGTGTGGTATTTTTTAGAGCTACCGAAAGTTAGCTCATTACGCTAAACTTCTTTTTTCTGCTCCATTTTGATTAGAAGAAGTTTTTATTCAAACAATAAATAAAATATGCCACCACATCGAACAATAATTAATCATTTTTTTTTCCAAAAAAACGTATCTATATATTACGTTAATGAAAATAACTAAAATAATTTACATCCGAGCAAGAAAAGGTTGAAATAAATTAACAATGTTTTAACATTCCGTAATCTTTTTCCGCTCTTAAACTTAAGGAAAAACTAAAACTAATAATTTTACTATTTTATAAATTTTATGTAGTGCTTAAAAAGTTTTGATTTATATTTAATTTATACTTTCTGAACTGACTTTTTTCGATAAATTACCAATTGATTTAACTAAAATAATAAATTTTCCCAAGTCGAATATTTTTTCTTTTAGCTTGTTTTTCCTAAACATTTTTTTTATATTACTATAAATAAGTAAAAATTCTTACTTGATACTTTACATTTTCTTTCTATAAAAATATTTATTAAAAAAAACTACGTCTAACTTACTTTATGAAAAATATATTAATATATAGCTACTACTTTTAGTTAGATTATAGTTTCATTAGTAGTTTTGGTGAGTAATTTATTTAATCCTTTTTTAATCGTAACAGTTGTTTTATCATTAAATAATGAGACTCGTAAAAGCATAATCGACAGCCAAACGCTTAATTTCGTCAATTTGGTTGATTTACTTTAACATAACAAGTTAATGAATTTTTGAAAAATTACACTTTTTCCTAAGGTCTTTTGAGGCCTTTACTAAGCGCAAATACGAAGACCAACCAACCAATTGGAGTTTGGCCAAAATTATCCTGTTTTTCAAAAAAGATAACAAGAGTTTCTACGGATTGGCTACGAAAAAGCTTTTCATTTAAAGTCTGTGCCACACACACAGACTTGCCTTCCGGTTTGGTCTGTGCGGGGGGTATGCACAGTTTAAGCTCCGGTTTAGCCTGCAAAGACCTGTGTGTGTGGCGCGACCTTAAGAGAGTACTGGGAAATGGTTTACTGCACCTTCGTATTGACTGTTGTAGTTATAGACTGGCAAAGTTGGAGGGTTAAAAAAAATCACTGTATTTCCAAAAGTACTGCTAACTTTCAGCCTTTTCCAACGCTGCAGCAGTTTAAGCCTCTGTAGCCAGAAAAATACTAACTTTTGGGCTTTGTGGCCATGAAGATTTTTGTTCAGTAAGTCGAACACTACAACATACAAAATTTTTAGGAAATTTCCCCGACAGCCATTTGCCATAAGAATTTATTGTGCGGGGTCCTTTATATCAGTATAGTAATTTGTACAGATATTACTGATAAATAAGAAATTGAACAATTGGAAGGATCGTTCCGATTTTTACCATCGCGCTTCTATCATCTCGAACGTGATTGAAAGTTAATTTTCTTTTCCTGCATCTCGTGAAGTTTTAAAATCATTAAAAATTTATTAAATCTGTACTCTACACTTAAGAAAAAACAATTTAATCAAATTTATTACATACAATAAGAAATGACAAACCATTTTCAAAAATTGTTAAAAATGTTACATTTTGGAATTGAAAAAAAAAGTTTACGCTCTATAATTATTGTAGAAAGGTTAAATTGTAATAAGATTATTTGCGGTTACCAACCTTTTTTTTGTGTAAAAATGCATCTTTCGAGAGAGGTTTTTTAAAGTTCATCTTAGTTTAAAATCTTTTAGATTTGATACCGAATAAGATCTTTTCTTGTTCTAATAATAAGTACTTGACTTACAACTATCTAAAAAGTTTGCCGTCTCGCTAGTTCTGCACGTTCATGAATTTTAATACATAGCAACTTTAAAACTAAAGAAATATTTTATTGCATTTTAGCTCTTCAAGTGCTGCTAAATAACTAAGATTTATTCCACTTATATGTTACAAATTATAAAAATTATAAACATTATAAAAAGGAAATTAATAGCTTTACAACTGATGATAAATAGAAAAATATTTAGTAAAACTAAAAGATTAAAGTTTTTAAAAAATCGCTTAATATACCTATTCAGCTAGTCCAGATAAGCTGTTTCTTCTTCTTATTTAATAGCCCTGTTCTTTTCCACTCTGTGAGCCCAGAGTCCTGTTACGAATTACTGGGACAGAGGAACAGTCTAACCCTAACCCAACCTGGTGCGCCTTAGCCAGATTTATTCTAGCTGTAAAACGCTAATTCCAGTAGTTGAGAATTACCCATTTCAGAAATAGCCATGAGATCAGGGTAACACAATATGCTCCATATTGGCCACACCATCCCTTTCCAGCAATAGTATAAAGAATTTTTATTTATAAAAGATTTTCGGCATTGTCATTGCAAGACTTAAATTTCTACATTCGTTTCACAACATCTTCACGAATTCTGAATCATATATTGGTTGTAGATGTATCGCTAAACCGGTTTTAACTAAAACTTTTTTCTTAAAACCATTACGACTTAATAAGACTTAAATTTGATCATGGGCGATTTGCAAAACATCTTCACGAATTATGAATAATATACTGGTTTTAGATGTATCGCTAAACCGGTTTTAACTAAAACTTTTTTCTATAAAACCATTACGACTTAATAAGACTTAAGTCTTAAGAGGGCCATATTTAACAAATGGGCGGGGAAGGTGATATTTAGACATTCCGCTCTTAAGCTTTAGCGACTTTAATATTCGGTTGATATCACTAATATTTACAATTCCTGATAGGGTAAAGTTTAAAGAAGGCACTAAAGTATTTGTATATAAAAAATAAGAGCCTAATTAGTGAGAAAAATGCAGTTGAACTTGGTGAAATTTAAAAAAAGACAGGATGTTGTTTCTACCCAACATCCGTTGTTTTTTTTGAATTTCACAAAGTTCAACTGAATTTTTTCACTAATTAGGCTCTTATTTTTTATATACAAATACATTAGTGCCTTCTTTGAACTTTACCCTATCAGGAATTGTAAATATTAGTGATATCAACCGGATATTAAAGTTGCTAAAGCTTAAGAGCGGAATGTCTAAATATCAACTTCCCCGCCCATTTGTTAAATATCGCCCTCTTAATAAGACTTCAAGTTGGTCATGGGCGATTTGCAAAATATCTTGACGAATTATGAATAATATGCTGGTTTTAGATGCATCGCTAAACCGGTTTTAACTAAAACTCCTTTCTACAAAACCATTAAGACTTAATAATAGACTTAATAAGACTTAAATTTGGTCATGGACGATTTGCAAAACATCTTCACGAATTATGAATATTATACTGCTTTTAGATGCATCGCTAAACCGGTTTTAACTAAAACTGTTTTCTATAAAACCATTAAGACTTAATAATAGACTTAATAAGACTTAAATTTGATCATGAACGATTTGCAAAACATCTTCACGAATTATGAATAATATACTGGTTTTAGATGTATCGCTAAACCGGTTTTAACTAAAACTCTTTTCTATAAAACCATTAAGACTTACTAATAAGCTTAATAAGACTTCAATTTGGTCATGGACGATTTGCAAAATATCTTCACGATATTTTGGTTTTAGATGTATCGCTAAAACGGTTTTAACTAAAACGCTTTATTATAAAACGACTTAACGCAAACGCGGATTAACCGTTTACCGCATGATTCACTCAGGCAACAGATAAGTCACATTTTAAAAACAGTTTAACTAAAACGGTTCGGAAGAGTTCACATGTCATTTTAAATCGTTTTAGCTAAAACCGGTTTAACGAATGCATGTAAACGTAGTCACACATTTCCTTCTGTTAAAAATTAGTGATACAGAGGAATAGTCTAATTCAACATATAACCTATTGCGCCTTATCCTAATTTATTCTCGGCAGGGTCGGACTAGCTTCATTTGGGGGTTAGTCTAGGTTTTCCTGGATTTTCTTGACTGCAAAAGTGTTGAATTATCCTGTTAAAATTAGATAAAGGTACCTCAATAAAAATTAAAGACTATATACACCAATTCACCCCCATAAGTACCACTCCTGACTAATAGATTCCAGTAGATCCCCACCTTTTCCCCTGTTATAGTATTCACAAATGAAGCAACCCTAATTACGTGTTATGAGCATTATCATTGTTTTGATATCCTACGTGTTGGCTTTTGCATTTTATAGAGCAATTTTAGTATTAGTTATTATTCCACACCACGAATAGATATATATTTTAAGTGTTGTTATTAATAAGTAAATAATAATCCAACTAAGTCCCGTGAGAAACAACAACGTGACTTTTAGCGAAAACAATAACTTTAGTATTCTAATAAGTATGCTTTTCATCGTCTTAACTAAGCACTTTCCATAAAGCCATCTTTATCATTTAAATATATCTTCAGTCTACCATAACTTACAGTAATTGCTTGACCGCAACTTGATGTTAACAAAAAAAGGCTACACTGAAATAATTTAAACAACGTATAATTTTATTAAATATTTTAATATACAAAAAAAGAGAAGGATCACAAAAGATAATTATTTTTTTTGACCAAAAATATCAATCAAATCATTTGCTTGACTAGTTTAAAACCTTTCTTTCACATCGCAAGAGAGCCATTTACCGGTCAGTAATCCTTTTACAACCAATAATGCATATTTTACCCATAAGACCTTTAACTTTACATTAAAATTATACACACATTCGTATAGGTTATAATTATTAGAAATTAAATGTAATACTAAGTAGTAACTGGCATTGCCTTTAGTTGAAAATGTTAAGCTCAGAACACATGTATGTGATTGAGGTGGTGGTTGCGATTTTTTAATCTGCATTTTTAAAATAAATACACACGATCACGGTATGCGAACCAGATTCATTGTTTTATCAAATGCTATCTATCTAAGATACCAAAAATGCTCTAGTTTGAGTTTAATATAAGAAGCGATCTGACGCTTCAAAAATAATTTACTACGCCAGATCGCAACTATGTTAAACGCAACGCAACCGTAATTTTTCTTTCATTTGTTCAGCATAACTTAACTATATGCAAAAGCTGAAACTTATTTACCGACCATAGAGTATCACCACCGCCACCTTGTGGTGGGAGCCTTCGATATTTCTTACATTTTACAACTTTACGTTAATTACTAAAGATAAGGGGTAAAAATGTGAAAAACGCACTAAAATGAATATTAGTGTAATTATATTAAAGGAAGATCATTGGACTTGGTAAGTAAGCATACATTAAAAGTTATGTGCTTTGAAATATATGAAACATTAATTCAATTTGCATAGAACACTTTGTTTCTGAAAGTCATTAAAGCGGTATAACCATGGCTCACAGATAGAATATAAATTGCCAATTACAGAATATCAATGTCCATATGGAAAATGAACGTGTTGAGAGTAAATTAAATTTCCGTTTAGACTGGTTGCTACTACCGTGGACATTGATTTATGATTAGATTTGCTACGGTTAACTGATGTACATATTTGCAGTTTTATTGCTTTAAAATTTAATTGCTATTTAACACCCTTTATTTTACATGTTAAAACTAAATTTTTATCATTTCAAAATTTGTTTAAAAAATTTTCTCATTCACACGAATTAAAATCTTTATATTTAAATTTTCACCAGATTACAAGGCTCGAGATTTATAAATTAGTAAATAAAGATAACTTATACGATTAAAATAAATGTAAATTTCACACGCCCATGAACTTGATTATAGCAACAATTTATAAACAAATTGTCTATCGGTGAAAAATTACATTAAATAATAGATAAAGATTAAAAAATGTAAATCTTTTAGTAGTGAAAATTTAGCCATTATGGCTTATCTGTATTTCTCAAACCTATTAACATTAACTTTTAAAATTTGGAATCACCGAAATTTAGTATTTAAAAGTTATGAGATTGTTACAAGTGGGATATGGCTATAAACCAAAACAAACGCTTCGTACGTATGGATAAAGAAGATGCTAAAAGGATTATTTAGAATAAGTTGATAAGTAAAAATAGGAAAACGAGAATCAACAATCCCTTATAGAAACGGTGAAGCTGTGGGAACGAGTGTCACCAAGGCCTTAGGAGCTTTAATTCCAATAAACCCAACTGAAATTTTGAAATCCTCCTAACAGGGCCAATTGAGTAAAATTTGACTGTGGTTTTGTGGATCCAGACCTGCAAAAGACATTCAACCTCCAATTACAATATTGAATTATACATAATTTTAGAAGCTCTCCATCATTGTCTGATCATACTAAAGTAACGAAAATAATCATATGCACCGATTCACCCAGCATCCTTTTATCTGTGGAACAAACCAAAAATAAAGTGTACACTGGACTGGGCTAACTACACAAGGTCGTGTTAAATCCAAATCAACTATAAAAGCAGCAACTATTATTATCTACGACTGTTGGTGAGAACTTATATTCAAGTTTAGTGACAGTTACTTGTCAAATTTAGCGACTGAAATACATACTTTTAACTCGTAGTGTGCTTTAAAATCTATGCTGGTACTCTCATTAGACACTGTCGATTAAATAAGCATCTATGCAGAATGGGTACCATACGCTCATGCTAATTGCTTGTTAGGGGAACACTGGCCTAACATGGCCAGTATCAGCAGCAACATTTATCTTCCAGTATCATTGGTTTATCCAAAAAATTGGTATGAATTAAGTAAGGAACGGAAGAAGTTGCTAAAAGGAGGCAGCAAAATTAGACCAAGTAGCCGAAGTGTGGGTAAACTTCACTTTACCCTGGACCCTAAAATTTTAAGCCAATAGACCTTTGTGACAGTCGACTATAAGCTACGAGAACCAAATAAAGAAAAATATTACAAATGGCGGTACAATCGGTATATTTATATGCTGCACCGGAGCGGGGCACTCAGAATAAAAATATGTAGAGCAAAGGAACTAAAGAGCCAGAGAACAATAGCGGTGAGGATTTGCAGTGCTTACCGTACGTATCCATTGAGACAATTTTGGTCATCAGCAGAACGATGCCCATAGATATCCTGGCGTGGGAAAGAACGGAAACATTTAGACAACTGCAAAAGAACGGAGTTAATAAAAAGAATATATAAAATAGGATAAAGGAGGAATCATACAGCAGGTGGCAGATGGGAGGAAGCTCCGAAAGGAAGATGACCTACGAACTGATCAAAGATGTTAGACAGTGGACCGAGAAGAAACATGGACATACGAACTACCACTATAGCTAGTTCCTGAGCAGGCGTTTTAAGAATTATCTGTGCGGAGTTACTAAAGCAGATAGCGACGAGTGCTGGCTCTTCGAAAGAGGTATAGATGACGCAGAGCATACCCTTTTGTTCTGCAATTGCTGGACTAAAGAAAGACTCGAAATGAAATTAATCATGAGCAGGGAAGCGAAAACAGGGAATCTAGTGGAAAGCTTTGAGAATAGAGTGATGAAAAGAACGACAGAATAAAAACGAAGTGAATTAACAACCGTGTGAAAAAACACAGATTTGCTATCGAGACATACGATAAGAGAGAGAAAGACACAAATTTGATCTCATATGTAATATAACATCTTACGCTAGGAGGAACTGAAGAAATACGTAATACGGTGAAACCAGTACCCTCCAAGACACTCGAGCAAGAGGGGAACGGGTTAGTTCATAGTTGGTAGCCGACAGGACCACCATCCCTGCTGAATCTGAATCCAAAACTTACCCCTGCACTGATGTAGCTTGGGGTATCTTTAGAAGATTCTTTACTTTTTAAAAGAAATAGACTTTTGTGAGAATCTTGTAAGGTTCTTTCCAAGGAAATACATGATAAGGCTCTTGAATGATCAAAATGACTTCAGATTAAGACGGATTATCCGAATCCAACACTTCTCACGGCACTGATGTAGCTGGGGGCGTCTTTAGAAGATTCTTTACCTCTTAAAAGAAATAGACTTTTGTGAGAACCTTGTTCTTTCCGTGGAAAGAAATGATGAGGTTCTAAAGACCCTCGGATGACCTACATAAGATCCTGTGGGACCTACCGATGGAAAGGCACTGAAATGATCAAATTGACCTCAGATTAGGACGTATATTTTGTAAAGGTCAAAAATCATATCCATATTAACAAATATTTTAATTACACGACACTTTTTTCATTATAATAGTTTTATTTGATAAAACATCATTAGTTAAATTGATTCAGGAAGTTGGCTCAAATCTAAAATATTAACAATTTATGTTGTGTATTATAAAGCTTAATGTTGCACAATCATTAATTTTATAATAAACTTTTCTACAATCACACAATTTTAATCAAAAAATGTTAATTTATTCCATAAATCCATAAAGAAACATTTGAGCTTAAAATTAACAATTTTTGTATATATTTTCGCCCTTAAAGCGCGAGTTTGTGAGGGCTAAATTTTGATAAAAATATAATTTTGTTCTTTAAATGTTCATTAATGTCATATTTTTTTAATTTTGTTTTCCCAATAGGTTTTAGAATAATTTTCTATTTTAATGATCTTTTCCATTTTATACTACATGCTACATGAATAACAATTATGCGAGTAAATATAATTTCATTGTTTGTTAATATATATATTTAATGGTTGTAATAATAATTTAAACCATTTTGTAATAATAATATTTGAAGAATTAAATATGATTTAGATCAGATTTTTTTATTATTAGATACCTAGATAAGTATCGAGTCATTATAAACACATGGAAACTTACACAATAAGTGCCTTTTCTTCGTGCTGTGATACTGTGATCATTAGTCAATACGTCCAATTGCTTAGTAACAATTATGATTTAGTTATGCAAACAAGCGGGGGTCAGTGCGCAACCCTGGACCGTGATTGATTGACGGTGCTTCAATAGCCAACGCCTCTTATATTGAATATCTATAATTAACTCGAGTTTCAAATATAACAATTAAAAATATTTTATAGGAAAAAAAAACTATAAATGGATTTATATTAATAGTTTCGAAATTTATTTATTTGTTAACCAATTGTGTAGTCAAAGATTTGGTATAATTAAATAGAAATATTTTGACTTTCTCGACTTATTGTAATAGTTAACAATAAAGTATTGTATTGATTTTAATTATCAAAAAATGAGCAATGACTAGACACAAATTATTTAAATTGATAATTTTTTAAACATGACGTGTTGGTCCAGTATGTTAATGTCTAATGAAATATTTTTAGCTCCGCCACGATTACGTGGGAGCCCAATCCACCCCTATAGTGTAGTAAAGAACTAAATACCTATTATACGTTTATACAGATTGAATTTACCCAATAAAATTCTTTGTCGATCTGTCAAAATCAGTGGTTTTAAAAAAAATTGGATGAAACATATTTTAAATGCGTGAAAGTATTCATAAAATAGTATAGGAAGCTCGTTAGCACGTACTCGTAGATCCACAGAAAAATAAATGTGTACATTTAAATACGCACTTAATTCACTTACCTCCATGAATACACTAGACGAAGAAATTGTGGTTGTGTGCGTTCCTATAGAGAGTGAAAAGATGTCTATAAATCTAAAACGAGCAGAATACGAATTGCACTTGCACTATACAATCAGAAGTGAGAATCTTGGTAATACAGTCCCACCAACTTCATTAGCTACCTGGGGGGGCGTGGCCAGCGCTGTCATAGATTTTAATGTACACTACGAGTTAAAAGTATTTCAGTCGCTAAATTTGACAAGTAACTGTCACTAAGTGAATTTGAAAAGTACAACTTACTGTCATTTTGAAAGGTTTTATCTATTGAATAAATAGCCGCTACTCTAACAGAAAAGAGCCATTTAGCTAATAATATAAATCGCAATGATTTTCTAAATATAGCGATTTCCGGTCAATTTCTCCAATAGAAATGATTGCTTAATACTCCCACTTATAAGGAAAGATCATGACAGCCAATGATAATCTAAACTCTACAAAATGAGTGAGTCATTCATATATTTCCAAAATGTCGTTTCGGACATTTTATCTTATAGGCAACGGTTGCTAACACTTCTTCCGGATCTGTTTATTCAATGGTTTTATCATAACCTAAAATAGTTGTAGATACGATTGGACGAATCTGTTTCTGCAAAAAATATTTTAAATAAAATTATTTTAGTTGACATATTTTCCGTAAGCAAAGATGCTTAGTGGAGCTGTATCTTCAAAGATCGCCCTATTATAGCTTCAATCATTATTAGACCCATATCTACTAACTTATGGTGCTGTTATTTGATGGTCGAGAAAAACAAAACTATGATTAAAACTATGAGAATTCTGAAGATAGTAACAATTGAGGCAAAAACTACTCAACGTGCTCTAGAGAGGTAATTAATTTGTTCTGACTCATAAATTATTTTAAAGCGTATCAAATGAATTTAAATAGTATTAAAGTTTTTCTACTAAATTTAAAGTTTTTTCCAAAAATTTTTAAATTTTTGCATAAAAACCGCAAAATTTCTCAAATAAATAGCAAATTTAATTAATATAAGTAAATGTAGTAAGAAGTGTCATTATAATTGCTATAGAAATTATTATCAAAATTATTGTGGTTTCATGGTCAAATATAAATAATAAAAAATGCGTGCCAAAATAAATAGATTATAACAAAAGTAAACGTCACGTTGTAAAATGTTAAGTTTTCAATATATTTTTCAATTTTTAAATTGTATATTCACAATGCCTGACGAACAACGACCCTTTTAAGATACTTAGACACGCTACATTTAAGAGGGCGATATTTAACAAATGGGCGGGGAAGTTGATATTTAGACATTCCGCTCTTAAGCTTCAGCGCCTTTAATACCCGGTTGATATCACTAATATTTACAATTCCTGATAGGGTAAAGTTCAAAGAAGGCACTAAAGTATTTGTATATAAAAAATAAGAGCCTAATTAGTGAGAAAAATGCAGTTGAACTTGGTGAAATTCAAAAAAAACAACGGATGTTGGGTAGAAACAACATCCTGTCTTTTTTTAAATTTCACCAAGTTCAACTGCATTTTTCTCACTAATTAGGCTCTTATTTTTTATATACAAATACTTTAGTGCCTTCTTTGAACTTTACCCTATCAGGAATTGTAAATATTAGTGATATCAACCGGGTATTAAAGGCGCTGAAGCTTAAGAGCGGAATGTCTAAATATCACCTTCCCCGCCCATTTGTTAAATATGGCACCCTTAAATCGTAAGAGTTAATTTGTACAAAATTGTAACTTACACAATTGTATTTATAAAACATTTACTTCATTATCAAATTATACTGCAAGACATTACTATTATTAACAATTTCAATAGTTGGCGTAAAAAGTTGGCTAATGATTTAATAATGCATGGCAATTTTAAGCATAAAGCTCCAATGCATTCCACCAAAATGATTGGGTTGCAAAAATCGTTAGCTGGCGTTTCCTAATTTACGTAGATCTTTTCTTCATTAACTCTTTCCTCACGTTGTTAAATCTATGGCAAAGCTAAAAGTGTGAGATAGTTCGAGGAGTGATAAGAATGGGGTTGCTGTTGCTGGAAAAGTGGACAATGTGCATGTAGACCAAATATAAGGGGGTAAATATGGTCCTATAATGCTATTCTGCTTCTACAAGTAATTACAAGGCAGAATAAAAGTTGTGTTGTTCGATAGGATACATCCACCGGGAAAATTAAATTCTGTAATATCTTTTCACACCTCATGTCGTTTAAGAGATTCCAAAAGACGCTAAAACTACACCTAACATACAATGTAACCATAAGATATACAGGATGATAATGTGTCATTAAAAGAATTAAGGAGATCAAATAAGAAAGAACAAAAAATATTAGAAGAGGTTAGACAATAACAACAATGCTTTTTAAATAAACGAGCTGTTCCACAATATTTGCCACAACTTGTGTAATGTATAATATCAGCGGATTATAGAGACGACTAGATGATGGAAAATAGTGGAAAACGGATAGCATGAAGTGAATTTTAAAGTAAATGACCAGTACTGTTAACTCGTTTATCTGGCTGGAACTGGCTAGGTCGATAAGTCGTGTATTACAGATGGGACCCTACCCTACCCTACCCTACCCTACCCTACCCTACCCTACCCTACCCTACCCTACCCTACCCTACCCTACCCTACCCTACCCTACCCTACCCTACCCTACCCTACCCTACCCTACCCTACCCTACCCTACCCTACCCTACCCTACCCTACCCTACCCTACCCTACCCTACCCTACCCTACCCTACCCTACCCTACCCTACCCTACCCTACCCTACCCTACCCTACCCTACCCATCGTTTATCACGTTCCATTCCCAGCTGCACTCGATTTCCTTTGGTGGGCAGTGACCCGTGCTAGGCAAGAGCAGCCTACATCATAATCAATTGCGCGACCATGCCAAGTAATCTCCTCTTTGCCGGCTTGAACCCTTCTATGTTGAGCATAAGTCTTTCCATCTAGGTGATGGTAGATAATGCCCTAGCGGTGAAGCTTTCCTCCCGTGGCGTCAAAAAAATGGGCTTCTCCGCTAACCGTGGCTCGTCGTGGTAACCAGTATCCTCTGTGGGGAAAGGAATTGCGTCAGTAGATCTGCCTGTTTCCTATCTAAGTCAAGAGTTATCTCGGTTGGCGCCTGTATTACTTGGGCTTCTCCGGTCGATGTGGATGCCGTGGCTGCATTATTGGCCTCTTCATCAACCTACCCTAACCTAATCTAACCTTGCATATTATGGTGGTGAGAGTACACTGACTATCAACAAAGACAGAAACTCAAAAAAGTATTACTGAAGTCATATAATTAAAGTGGAATGTCTCTAATTGTTGATATTATGCAATGTTAAATTGTTAAATTGTCAGGGGTCGTCCATGAATTAATTGGAAAGTTTAGGACTAACCTAAAGTACAGTTTATTGAAAAACCTTCAACTGTAGGAACGATGAGTTTACATAGCCACCCCTTCAATTGAATATACTATTCTGAAGACTACATTTAATTCATATACAGAGTGTAGAATTGTTTTTCGTACGTATGATCTGGAATATTAGCTCTACCGATTACTTCATGCTAAAGTCATTACACCACAACTGTAACCATCCAAAAAGCTACTTAAAACCATTATACAAAACCTGCCAAATAATTCAAAAATGTGCTATTTCAAAGGTTTTCGAGCTATAAATTAATAAAAAATAAAATTTTGACTTAGAATGTATCTTTTTTGACGATATACGCACAGAGTGAATGTAAAAGTGCCCATAATGGTTTCGTGTAGTAGTCTTCTCTATGAAAATTAGCACAGTGCTTGGTTTATGAGTAAAAAGAAAACTTTTCAGAAAACCATTACACGGTTTAAATAATGTTAGCGATGACTTTGGCTTTGACAGTTATCAAAAAATCCTAATAAACATACCCTCACTACATAATTTTCATCTTGTTCCTTATTTTGTAACAATAAAAGAAACCAGTTAGAATTCTCAAAATGGAATACTATAAATACCGAGGGGTCAACCACTGTTCTGAATTTGTACACTGACTGCAGTTGACTGCCTATGACTGCATATGCTATGGCTGCCATTGACTGCAGATAACTACCGTTGACAACTCAATTTTTGTACATTGCAGAAGGTGGCTAACTCTTTCATAAATACAAAGCAAAATTCAACTTTATTAAATTACTTATACTTTATTTTAGGAATGTACCACTGTCAAAGTCATGGCTCACATTAAGTTCAAATCAAAAATTAAAAAGTCATGTGCTAATATCCTTTACAAGAAAATTGCTTATAGGGGAAGGTGGGTGAATATCGACCACCTAAGGCATTTTTTGTATAAAATCTCTAAATTTGATTCAATCAATCTGAAATTTTTTTTATATGTCCGGTATACTTCAATGTTTCTTAAAATTATTGTATAAATTGAACATATTAACACGGTCCTCCAAAAATAAATGGTAAAGTCAAGCAAGTTTTTGAGGGGTAAAATCGACCCGCTGGGTAAAATCGACCATCAGGTAGTATAATATCCACCTAAGTATTAATTCATATAATTATTATTTATATTAGAAAACATATTTAAAAAATATATAAAACATTAAGAAACATTAAAACTATCCCCTTAGAGTACCTTAGACGGTCTTTCACCGTACTATTACGGAACTTGGTACATCATAGATGTCGATGCCGCTTTTCTAATTCCTCGTTCATATGCTTGTGCGGCTTCTACCGCCTTTGTCGTATTGCATTTTATACAAGATTGACGAGATGTTTTCCTTACATATTTTTTAGGCATCTAGGTACATAAATCAACATAAAAAGTCGTTTAGTTTAATATAGATGGAGATGGTCGATATTACCCCATTAGCTGTGCTGAGGATTTTTCCAAAATATTATAAAGGCCGATTGTTCGTTTGATTTTATTTTAACTCAAGTTGTTAAAAACATAGAAATTTGTTGATTAGAAGTTTTTTTTAATTAAAAAGTTTTTTTACTTTAAATCCGTGCAGCAAAATATAATAAAGAAAACCGTAAGAACTTATTTTTTAGCACTGTAAAGCGTATGTGCAACACAAACATTTGTTATGAGTAGTCAATGTTGACAACATGAACCAAGAAATGATACAGTATGCTTTATTTTATTTTTTTACGCTTACGCTGATCTGTAAGGCACTGGTCGATATTGGACAAAATTCACTGGTCGATATTCACCCACTTTCCCCTAACTCGAGAACCGCTTTGGTAACGACAAGTGTGGTATAATTTGAGAGTAGCTTTTCGGACGGTCTACACTCTACCACAACTCTTTTGTAGTGACTTTTACCATCAAGTGATTATAGGGAAGCTCAAATTTATAAAATCCATAATCCATCCTACACCCGGTACATATCACATTAGGTATAACAAACAGTTTTAAACAACACAGATAAGAAAAGTAAATCAGCAATCACGAATTTAAGATGACTGACAGGTTTGTCTGTTCACAGGTCGAGGCCCCGCACTAACCAGCTCTGGACACCTGGGGCATATCCGTCCGATA
Source organism: Malthinus seriepunctatus (assembly GCA_963924605.1). NCBI lineage: Eukaryota > Metazoa > Arthropoda > Insecta > Coleoptera > Cantharidae > Malthinus > Malthinus seriepunctatus. Next base: position 56,683,474 of record OZ004600.1, read on the forward strand.
TTATCTATCGGTTATAATTAATTGTGTTTTTATATTTTGTTTAATCATTCTATTAGAAACGATCTTTGATGGCAAAAAAACATAATTCATCTCGCGCATGTGATGAACATTTTTAACATTCCAACGTCAAGTGCTTTTTTTTCAAATAACAATATTAAGCATCAAAAGCATTTAAAATATTTAAATAAATTATTTAAGGTTTAATTATATTAAATAAAGTTTGGTAATGTTTGCTTTTAATCATAACTTTAAATAAATCTTTTGACCACCAATAAAAAAAAGTAAATTATTAGATATACCTTAAAATAAACTCAATTTAAACTTGGATAACATTCAACTTAGAAGACCGGTATATATGTAAATTATACAGCATTGAAAACGTACACTCCATTTAACAATTACAACTCAATTATGCAAATACTGGTATCACTTTACACGGAAATTAACAGGACAAGTTAAAACAACAGGAGACCGGATGAAAAGCCACGCGCTACCCGATTAAACTTTACTAATTTGAAGCTTTTTGATGTATTTGTTAATTATAGAATACGCTTTTCGGAAATTAAATGTTTAACTTGCCAACCAACTAACTCGTTAATAATAAAACTAAAACGTTTACAAACCATCAATTGCAGATTTTAAATACGATATACACTTAATGAATCAAGTCGGCTAACAAATATACAGTTCGCGTTTTAATTAAAAGGCCTTACTGATTTACGCTCATATTTTTATTTTTATACTTCTTACTTTTAATTCTGTTAACTCTAATGAGAACCTACTTACATATAGGTATCAGGTAAGCAACATATTATCGTCTAGAAGTTGATGACTAGAGAGCGGATTCTAGGGCAATTGCCTTTTCGGTATTAATGTAGATAAATAAAATTAAACAATAGATAAGATAAGTACGATTCGCAAAAAAATGAATCATTTGACGTGCCTTTGTTAGTGCCTAAAATGCCTAAAATTGAGAAATTTCGAAATAAGCGCCTAAAACTCAAATATAGTTGCCTAAAAAGTAAATAAATCTGGCCTAAAATAAACTGGTTGTTTTGAGGAATTTTAAATCTATCTGCTTAAAATTATTTTTATTTTATTAGGTATTAAAAAATTTACTAAATTAATTCTTTATATTCGCATAGTGCCGCCGCCTCAGCAGCTGCATCCTGTGATACCAAGTGTGTTAGATAGTGGGTAGTAAATCATAGATTTGCGTTAGTTTTTAATGCAGTGGGGGTTGTTTTAAAATAATACATTTTAAAAATGTTTTACTTTAGTGTAGTTTTGTTCTTGCAACAAGCTGTATTAAATTATAGTAGTGTTAAATTATAATTATCTGTTCTTGTTCATCAACATCGGCGAAATGCCAAAACCAAAAACGTCCACAAAATTAAAAATCAAACAGTGGCTATCGCTGTTAACCAACGAAAAAGAAAATTTTGAACTACATAATTTAGACGAAGTATTTTGCAAAGCATGTGTTAAAGTGGTAAGTCTGTAGCAATTTTAAAAATTGTTTCAATTTCTTCAGAATAGTAGTTTGTTTTATTAGAAGTAAAAGTGTCACTTTTTAAAAAAAAAAGTACTTCCGTATGAAACATTTAATTTTTTCTTCAAAAGTAAAACTTACAAAAACAAAAAATAAAGATTTTTGAAAAAGCGCAATCTCTTGTTAATTTGTTTCACCAATAGGTGAAGGTGAATCCTATTTTGCTTAAAAATCGCATTATATACGAGGTGTTGCAGTTTAGTCAACGATATTCAATTTTGGACCTCTTTACCTGTATAAAATAAACTTGTTAATTTGTTATTTCGTGTGTAAAATTGTAAAATCTTAAATTTTGTGTGAAACCTTCCTTTTTTACATACTCGTATGTAATGAACTTGTAATAAATTTGTTATTGCATTTGTAAAATTATAAGTTTTGTTTAAAACGTTTTTTTACGTACTCTTATATAATAAAAGCTTGTTAAAATGTTAAATTTCGTTTAAAACGTTTCTTTTAGAAAAAAAATTATTAAAAACGTAACTGCCTATATTGAAAAGGTTAATGCCTATTTTGAAAAGGTTAATGCCTAATTCGAGTTTTTTGTGGCTTATTTATGAGGCTTTTTTTTCAATTTTTAAGAGCCTAAAATCCGCTCTCTATTGATGACCAACTGACAGAATTGAAATACTTGGCTTTAGTCTTAGGTTATTTACATTCGATGCGAATTTTTAGTCGTACGCGTACGTAGGATAATTTGGACAACGACAAATTAATTTTGTATTTACAATTAAAGATGTCTTTATTGGACCAAATTTCGAAAGACTATCACCAAGTATACGTCAAGTGCTGGTAGCAAATATTCCTCCATCGCTTTCTGTGGCTGATGATCCGACACCTATGTAAAGAAATTTGCAATTTGCGTCAGCAACTCCTTGAAGAACAATTGAAAAATACTGGTTATAATTCCAATGCATTTAAGAAACTTGAAAATGGCAGATGTTGTGTGTTAAACTGTTTCCAAATCGCCTCACATACATCATAAAAAATACTTCTTACATTCTCTCATCGGAATGACATTCCTGTAAAAACCTAACAAAAGGGCAAGTCATTAACTTTAAATTTTTCCTAGGTGCTGTAGCTAGGGGTCAACCACTGTTCTGAATTTGTACACAGATTGTAGTTGACTGCCCATGACTGCCCTTTGGCTGCTATCGACTGCAGGTGAATACAGTTAACAGCTTAATTTTGTACATTGGCTGCAGATAGTGGATAATAGGGTGGAGCGAATTATTGTAATTTTTAAAACGGCTCGTGTGCAAAAGTTGCGTCTTTCTTAGCCCGAAGCAACATAAAGAAATATCAATTCGATTGGACCAATTTTATAGGTGCCCCGAAGCTCTTAAATTTCAAAAAATAGTGCATAAATTGAGGGTATGCAACCTACTATAATTTGGATTTTTTTATGTTGTTTGTGTAGAACGGATGCATCTATTTACCAAAATCCAATTTCGTCGACATCACAAACTGAAAAATCTGGAAAATTCTGACTTATCAGCAGCTATAGTAGCTTCAGCTGTTTTGTAAGATATGACAATTGTTTCTTCCGGTGGTACAGTCAGCCTCACATTTAATGGCCACCCTGGCTATATGTTTAGCACTGAAATGGAACTATCAGAACACCCCCTACTTAAATTAAAGGGTAACTTTATTTTTGAAACAAGTAGTAAATAAAAAACCTCCCCTTCTGTCCTTTTATCGTTGTTGGCGTATAGCCAGGATGGCCAATAATTGTGAGCCAATAATTGTGACTGTCCATCAAAAATAATTGATAGAAGCGAAATAAGAAGAGCAAGCAAGAGAAAAAAGGCAGTGTTTTAAAAATTAGGGTAAAGCCATCTTAAGGGGGTTATACTTTGACGGTAGAAAAGATTAGAAAACTTAACAAGACAACATGAAAGATGGTAAATATTTTAGAACTACGGTGACAGGTGAAGAGCACATTAATTTCCGAACCTGAATCGCAGTATATTTTTGCTCAGTGCTTAAATCGTCTGAAATAAGTTTGAACAAGTTTTCACTTTTTATTGAAAAAAAGACTCTAAAGGGGTACTCTGACTCGATTCCAGCAACTTTCCAACGGGACCAGAATTAATAGCCGTAAGGTCCAGTCGTATATTATGTCCATGTCTCTAAACCATGCAGTAAATGTCTAACGGCCAGTATTATAATGTCTAGTGGACCGAAGGTTGAAACTCAACCTAAGGTTAGACTGTCATCTTATTTTGAATTAATTTTTTTACAATACTTTCTATCTACGGTTGAAGCAGTCAACTGAATCTCTGATCTCTGGTTGAGTGAAGCGGTACTCAATCGACGCCTAAACCTAGGCCTGGCGCTTCTAATACTCAAATGACAGTCTAACTTTAGGTTGAGTTTCAATCTTCAGTCAACTATAGACATTATAATCCTGACTTGAAGAGACATTTCGTTGGCGTGCAAGAGACAAATGAACCATTGTAATGGATGTTAAATGTGAGTTACCATTTTTCAAACCCGTATTCACCTATAATCACTTCCACTTCAACCTATGATTTCTAAATTATATCTACTAAATTTGAAAAATATATTTTTCTTCTAAGAATTATCGCCTTTCTTATAATTTCACTTCGATCCAAATTTAGTGTCACATGACCAACATACTACGATTCAGGTTTGGATATCAAGACAATATGCTCTTCACTTCAGTCATCGTAGTGACTACAAAAAAAGAAAATATGTACATAGAGCAACAAAAACGTCGTCATCTTATGGCGTAATTCCTAATCAATGAGTCTTCTACCACAATTAAAACAAGAGCAACGTACCCCTTTGGGGAATATGCAAATGCGGTTGAACATCCAGCAATTGTCGGTAAACGAACAAATGAATAAAAAATAGACAGCCTGGTTGTGGCCAGTCTTTAAATACAGCTCCACATATCGTTCTTACTCCGCTGTCTTCACCGTGTAAAACATAAAACGATAAAAATATATCTGTGTATTGATATCTGTGATGACTGATGAAATAATAAAATAAAAATAAAAGAGTGTAGTGCAGTTATCTAAAATACCGCCAGTTTTTGTTTAGGTTCGATGTATTTTTCTAGTCTGCCATGCAGTCTGTCAAGTAAGAATTTAAATCATTCTAAACCTAATAAAGCATTCAAAAAAAATTTGCGGTTGCTTCTTAGAAAAGATTAACATATTCACTTTCTTTATGTCTTTCCATATACCGGGTGCCAACATTCAAAGCGGGACATAGGGAAATAACATTGGAAATTGATTATTTGCAAGTCTGCTGCTCGCCAGAGAAATCTATAGGATAAAAAGTAATTTATATATTTCCACAATTTGAAAAATATGAACAGCCATAGGGCAACCCCGTGTCATTTAAACGTCAAATCGACATACTTTCTGTATACTCTGCATCTGCATCTGCATATACTTTGATAAATAGGACTCTTTGGGGCGAAAGCTTGCTTAGACCAAAACAATCTAAATACCTAAATCTGATAAACCAAACTACTTCTACAACAAGATCCTTGCAACTTTTACACCCGTTAAGCTATGAAGAAGAAAATAGAATTTTTGCTGCATAAAATTAAATAGTTTTAATAGTTTTCTATTCCAAGGACGTTTGCTGGTAAAAACTTCGTATTTTACATTTTTTTAAATAAAACTTTATGACTCCTGGATATTTCTAGAGATCGCATCGAGTTATTTCCATAAAAATAAAATTATAGATAGCTTTCAAACTTTTCACGAAGTTTTCATCCAACTTGGCCTTGTTAGAATCACGGTCATTAAATTCCACTTGGACTGAAGATTGATTTATCTCATTTTGTCTTTAGGCTCTGCAATTTTCTTCACGAATAAAAACGTGTAACTTATGTTTAGGTTTCCTGGTTATATTTTTTAATTAATTTCGATACGGAAATCGCCGATTGCCCGATTGGATACACACAAAAATGTAACAAACGGTAGTACCAAAACAATAATTTATAAAATTGTGAAACCGTAAAATACAATAAGAGTTGTTTAGAAAAAAATCCATAAACCATAATTTGCAGATACACATTATGTGTTTTAAAACTTTTAATTCTACAGATTATAAATAACAAGACTCTGCAGGTATAATAATGAGCTTAACGAACTTAATATGCATAACCGATTATGTGGAAGAATGTGTACCGAGCGGTGCATGAAGGACGACGGGGGCTGTCACACCTCGAGGAATTCCGACGCGAAGCGGACAATAGAAGCCCGCGGCGAAGAGTTCCAACTTGGACATTCGTTTACTGAACGACAAATCCATTTATAAAAAACCAAAAGAATATATTTTATTTTTGGATTATAAAAACTCATTCTTTATTTATTTTATTTTAGTTTTATAAAGCACCCATCGATATTCTTCGATTTAAATGTCGAATTTGTTTAAATTTCTATTGATTAGTCGTTTAATTTTGCATTAGTTGAGGCCAGACGAATTCGCTCAAACACAACGCGTGGACGCAGACATGGAAATAGCGTCGATAATGGTTAATGGATAGTTGCAGAAAGTAACAATAGGTGGGATATTGTTTTGTTAATAGATAATTTTAGCTTTTTTTAACTAATTTCGGATATGTAACGCATAGAAGAGCTGTAGTTTAGTTATAACCGACCACGCCTGAAAATACCTCCTACGATCTCCGTGAATGTTCACTTGTGCCATTGTAGTCCACAATCTTCTACTATTAACAATAGCCCAACGGGGTATCTTATACAAAATACATAAATACATTGAATTCATTATATATACATATATCTCTTGTAAACGACCAATACGAACAAACGCGAGATATCCTTCCATTTACAATAAGATCGAAGAACAATTCACCTGTTCGGCTGGAATGTGGCTTAACGAGCTAATCAATAGATCACGGTTGGTCCTCGATCGTTTATCATCTTTCCTAAAGAGATTTGTAATAACGATCAGTTTGGTCATTTGATTTTGAAAACCGAGTGTCACAAAAATGTTTTAATATTAAAAAAAATTAATTAAAAGAGGTCTCTTTTTATCATTGCATTAAAATAAAATTTCTGGATGATATCATAGGAGCTCTGGTTTAAAATATTTTTATGCCGGGTGGTCAGAATGGCGTAGGAGTTTCTTAACCATTAAGTTTTATTTATGTCCTTACGTTTGATTGTAGGTATACCTGCAAATTGCATTAATTGACACAATACTACAATGCATCTATTTAAATTTTAATCCTATTTTATTGCGGAATAAAAAAATAATTTAAACTAAAGAATTATTAGTCGTTATTCATTTTAGAGAACCAAGTATTGCTTCTTGAGATTACCTACCACAACTGTCTATTTCTTTTGGGTGCCGAGAAATATTACTTTTAGTTGTACCTACTACCGCAATTTAGATATTGAAATTGACAGTTCTTAAATAATATCTGCGATTAAATTACGAGGAAAATCAAGATTTATCTGTTTAAAGTTTTTGTTGTTGAATTCCAAGATGCATTTTTTTAAATACGTATTATAGCCGGGTCACAAAACCTGAAACATTGCTTTAAAATTTGGCAATATTAAATTATTTGTATATCTTCTTCGTGATCGGTGATCGGACACTTTTGCTTTGGGTTCAGAACGTCCATTAGTTAGGTAAAAGACTGATCTAACCTAACAAGGAAAATAATTTTACGATTAAATAACTGTAGATTTAATTTAATTTAATTAACTGCAAAAAGGCTAGCTACATGGAAACGCAAATGTCATAGAATGTGCGTACACATAAACGATGAAACTTCTATACACCCCTTACAGGTTGCTGACGATCGAATTGTGTGCTCCAGTGACTATGACGATCTACAATATATGAAAAGAAATTTAAAGAAGAATACGAAGAGTTGGGACTGTTATAAGTGTATATGAACTTAGACAACTTAGTTCATGGGCAGTGTTTCGCGGAATTCAAACTTTTTTATGGATTTTTAGGGTTGCTCTACCCTAGTGCAAAATTTGAAGTTCCTGGAACGTCTAGAAGTATTTCACTAGTTCATAAATAATGTATTGGGGTAAGTCAATTTCGACCCATCATTCTGAGTGTGAGATTTCGAATTATATAGGGCAACGCTCTCGAAGGGATGCAATTTCCTTATTCGGCGATATAGTGTTTATCTAATGGTTTGCTCTTTTTAGACATCAGTCTTATGCCAATAGCCCAACTGCTTACCTGATTTGTTCGAAGTCTCAGTCGCTTCATGGATGATAAGTACCTATGACTCTAGTGGTAAACTTGTTCTCTATGAAGTTATTTCCTACTATTTCTAAAGTGCCCATAACGAAGCAAGTCCGTCCGCTTTATCGTTTCCATCATAATATTTGTAGTTTAAGGTTGAAATAACTTTGATTTTAATTTCCTTTCCGAGCTTGTTGAGAGTTACTTTCAGTTTAAGTTTTGCAGTTATGCAAATAAGAGAAAGTAACTGGAGCAATGCGTACTATCCTTACAGCAGCAATGGAAACAATGCTGAACCTCCCATCCGTACATCTGGTGGTGAAAAAAACTCACTCCTCCATACGAAGAAATGTGCAAGGACGTGCCTCAATCCTAGGGGAGATGGTAGAACACCTTATATTTAGTATGATGTCTGACACAATAACCAAAACACATACCATCGAAAAAACCTACGGAATTAACATTCCGACAAGAGAAGAATGGGAATGCAAGGCAATCAAAATAAATAGACTTGTATTCTACGGCTCTGAAAACCCAACAGGTACATGAGCTGAAATTATCGGGGCGGCAACTTGAGGCAAAAGGTAATCTTAAGCCTCGGGGAATACGTAACCGTCTTCCAAGCAGAAATTTACGCCATCCTAACATGTGCGCAAATGCTGTTAGATAGAAGATATCCAAAAGATAACCAAGCAACCCTCAAACGGGTGAACGCCTGTGAGGTGTGGTCCGGGTTAGTAACGGACTGCATCTTCAGCGTGAATGCGCTAGCGGGGAAAAATTTTGTCAGCCTGGTGTGGGTGCCAGCTCATACCAACATACCAGGAAATGAGAAAGCGGAGAATCTGGTCAAAGAGGGCAGTAAAATGACCCATTGAACCAGAACCAGTCTTTGGTATTTCTTACGAAATGGCAAAGAGAGATATAAAGTTACTTCTAGTGAAGTGGTATATTAAACACTGGAGGGAAACTCCTGTTCGGGAACATTCTAAAGCCCTACTGGTAAAATCCTCTGAGAAAAAAACTCGCTTTCTATTCAGAGTGAGCATAGATGAACTACAACTGGTAACGGTAATAATGACGGACCATTTCCAGCTTAAAGAGCACCTGTATACGATGGGACTAGAAGAAGACCCACTATGCAGAGGATGTGCAGAAGAAGAGGAAACTCCAATTCGTCTTCTGTTACACTGTAAGGCTGGCACAAGAAGTCGTTACTGCATTCACGAGAAAGATAAGCTGCTCCAAAAAGAACTGCCTAACTTATCAATTGGAAAAATTCGGGACTTTATCAAAAGCACCGAACTCCCATAAGGGAAGACCAAATCCGAGGCACATAATATATCCGAGAAGTTGCGATGCAAGGAACTACTAAAAGATCAGTCTCAAAACTACAATTAATAATAATAATAATAAGAGAAAGTATCGTATTATCAAATTTTACTTGAACGCTTGCCTATTCATAAGTATGTCTTCATCAAAGCCAAGCATTTCTTTCTAAGTTTTAGAGATACTTAGATCCCACTGCCAGTGTCAGTGGTGGTCTATAAAAAGACGATAAACTGACCCTAGTCTTAAGAGGTAAATTCTTTCTTTGAAAGGCTTGCCCAAAATGAATAGGAAAAATTATTTTTTAAACATATTGAAGGTCTTAGACGTATACTGGGCCTTGCTTTTACAGATTTTCAACAGTCTTGGAATGCATATCAAGAGATGAGTTCACAACAAATTACTTTAAAATGTTGACAAGTCCAAAACGTGCAATTTTATAATAAACTTCCAAGCATGTAGCAGAGATGAATAAATTAAAAAGAAAACAGAAGAAGAAACGCAACAGTCTAAAACAATCGAAAATTAAGCCAAGATAGAGAGAGGACAACGAAATGGATCGACTTATATCAGATCAAGGAGAATAACAAAAAAAAATACCAAAAAAAGATAATAGAATGGAAATGAAAAGAAAGGTGAAAGAAGGAAAATGTCTGAAGACTAGATCGAAGGTATCAAAAAGTCAATGAGTAAAAAAGAATTACGAATTGGCGCCGGCGATTGGAATTGAATAACAAACAAAAATGGAAATTAGGCATGGGAACACTGAAAGAAATGATAGTTGTCATAGTTAATAAATATTTTTTTGAGTCCGATTTATTTATACTTAATTATTTGGATTTCTGAAAAATAAAATCTATTAACTATTGCCAGTTCTTATAAATCGGTATATTTCTTATAAATCAATACTTTATTACTGTCTATTTTGTTTGTAGTTAATGTAGCTGGTTTATAATAAGTAAGAAAGAAATATGCTAACTATAAAATTTAAATTTGGTAATAATAACTAAACCTTTTCTTGTATTTAATAAGGCACTATTTGGGTGTAATAAACCATTAGTAAATGATTATAAAGTCCCCAACATTTACTAAAAATAAATTTTGATTTATTAAAAATATTATACCACAAGGTTATAAACTGTTTAACAGCGAAGTCGGGAGTGACGCTTGATGCAGTGTATTTTGTGTATTGTGTATAATACTTCTGATTATTTCATTTTATTTATTTTAATTAAAAATAATACCTAATTAATAATTTCTGAAGTTTAATAATATATCATTTAATGTTAAAAAAACAAATTATTTGAAGAGAATGGAATTGATAGTGTCGCCATGTTGGAAAAATTAGTTCAAGTGTGCAAGAGGATAACTTCGACTTGAAAGAGCAGTAGAAAGAGCTCATTCTTGTGCTTGATATACACGTATGAAACTAAAAACCAAATTTGAATGTTGATCATCGACTTCAATAATTAAAAGACTGTAAGTATAATTTAAAAACTAATTATGCATGTATTAATTCTTGGCGTTTATTTGTTATAGTGTATCACTGATTTTTGACGACGTGCCACCATCAGCCGCTCCAACCACGACGAGTACCATTGCTGAGTGGATGTTACCAAAAATTAAAAGGAAGCAATTTATATTAGAAGTGAAATAAATAACTAATTACCTTATAATGCTTACTCACCATTATGGCGAGAATGTTAATTATAAATAAATATTTACTTGATTGAATAAGGGTTTATTTTTTATCAATACGGAATTATTTCAAGGAAATTAGACATATTACTATTCAATTCTATTTAATTTGCGGTTACTATTCCTACATTTACTGTTAATAAATATTATTTTTTATTATCAATTCTAATCTGATTATAATTAATAATTTGTTTGTATTAAATCGGCGAAATTTAAATAGTTTTATTGAACCCCTTGTTTTTGAAAAATAAATATTTGGTTCGCCATTTTTCAGTAAAGGATTTATTAACAATTACCAAAATTCCTTAATTATTACCAAACACTTCTCTCAGTGAAAAAGCTCCAAGGCGTCTTAAAACTAGCGTAATATTAGATTAAAAAAGTTTACTGAAAATTTGTTTTTTAGGCTTTTTATTTATGAAGAAAATGTACAATAATTTTAATTAATAATATCTAATAATAATTATGATGAAAAATTTTTTGAAAAGTAGCTACGAAACGTTTTGTAAATAGAAAACAAAAAGAAACATTGTGTTTAAAAGAAAATCTTGTAAGAATTTTTCGTCTTTTTAAACAATTGATAGATTCATTGAAGTTAAATGCTCTGTAGTGATAGCGGACAACAGGGCAGAATTGAAAGGTACAAATTTGTCTTTTCTTTAGAGCACGTCCTTTAAACGGGGGAAAGAGGGTATAGAGAAGAGCTGCCCATTAGCTCACTAATTGCAGCTCTGTCACACTCGCGGATATCGGAAATGAGATAATCGAACTTGCTACGCGACTTGGCTTTCGACGACACTACCAGCTCATCCCCTTTTCTGCTCTCTTAAATCTATTTTATTTTTCAGGTAAACTTTTCAATTTTCTTTTTTTTTTATTTTAGTTACGCCGCTTAATAATACTTAGAAATGTTTTCTTAAACGAATTATTAATGATATTTTTTGTATTAAATTAACGCCATCTATTCTCAGATTTTTTTAACGCAACTATAAAAAATTGATTGTAATATACAGGGTGTTCACTGTTCACTCTACAGGATTTAAATCAGGACCTATTACATTGTGTAGGATGTTCAAAAAGTTAAGTGAACTTCATCAATTTCAAAGAGTCAAATACTTCAACTTTTTTAAATGAAACACCCTGTATTTTAAGAAGTATTTAGTTTTTACTTTAAGGCATCTTTATACTTCGATACAAAAATGTCCCACAATTGGTAGTACCTATATTTTATAATTATTTGCCTAATGTGCGAAAAATTGGATGCACTCGTGCAAGTATGACAACGTTTAGACGGTAAAAAAATGGAACTGCACAAAATTAAATTGCCAAGTTGAGAAGTTTTGATTACAAGCTGCACGATAATGATAAGTATAGTTTAATAGACCACATACGACGGCCTTATAGTCGTGATAATAAACACCTGTTAGTAAGATTTAGATATGGAAATGAAGCCTTCATCAAGACTGTGCACTTTAAGTGTTAATTATTTCCACAAGTGTAAATTAACGTCTAAATGAAGGACTTAAATAGCATCTAAGCGTATTTCCTCGAGCGATTAATATATTACTTAAATCGATTTAAGTATTTCGTTCTAGTTGAAGAAAACTCTCAATTAGTCATACATAATTTTAGTTTATGCAGTAAAAAATAATTTCTCAAAAGAAAGACCGTTTTCCCTTATCTTGTTGTACCATGATTTCTCCGTAGGTTAACTATAAGTATATGATGCTCATTTTGTGTCGGTTTCCTGCAGAGCAGTGAGTATAAGTCTTCACTATTACCTAAACATTGGTATTGCTCATAATTTTACCTTAAGAGCACTAAAATAGTCTTCTTTTACTTATTATTGCTCAACTACCGCTCATAAGTACCACTGAGTAATATGAACCTTGTAAGAAATCAATTAGGCAACTTTCCGAGCTTTTACACGAGTGGAGCGCAGTTCCTCCTCAATTCGATGTTAAAAATCTTTTCCACTCCGAAAGGCACTCAATAAAAAATTCGTGGAAAACTCACCTACCCAACTCTGGTAATTAAAGGGAGTAAGACAAAGAGACATGTTAAGCTACTTGTATTTTAATTTACTAAAGGAAAGTTGATTCAGAAATTAACACAGAGTAGCAGTGGGTGGAGGACTGTGGTATAAAGTTAATAAAAATGGTATGTTACGCAGATGATTTAGTTCTAACACCTTAAAATGAAGATGACCTACAAAGATTACTTTTATAATTTAATAAAGCCCATGAGTTTAATACGAAAATATTTACGACCGTACCTCAAATTACAATTTGGACTACTACACAATTATTTTCAGTCTTTCAGCCCCAAAATGAGGCGGAGGATTATTCTCTAAAAAATTCTACTCCATCTGAAACAATAAAGAGCCAAACACCCTGGTATGCTCGTGTTGTCCACTGACCACGACTTTTGAAATAAGAAACCACATTTTTGTAAATTCCTGATCCTTAATATAATTATTTTAGACAAAAGAACTTCAAATAAAAGCTGTAGGGCATAAACGTCTGCATCAAAATCACTAAAAAAAAGTAATTATGCATAGTTCCTAAAAGCAAAAATTAAATATGAAAATTGCTTGAAAATAGGGGAAAATAGTCATGAGTTATTTTTTAAATAAATTTTTTTCACTGATAAATTTAACATTAAAAATTAATCATGAAAACTCAGGACTGGGAATAGGTTTTCAAGTTCAAAAGTCTACAATTTATGATAAAAAATCCAAGTTATTCAAATTTCAAAGAGATTAAAATGTAAAACTCCATTTTATTAAAAAACTATTTTAAGATTGAACATAAAGCAATCACATTTTAATGATAACGTATAAGGGTAAGGTGGTTTATGCAACAGAAAAATTGAAATGGAATTCATATCTGGAAATAATATTGCACATTTTAGTGAAGATTCTCGAAAATGTATGTAATATAAATATATTTCCATTGAGAAAGAAAAATATAAAAAAATAGAACCTCGGGCGGTTTTGAAAATTTTTAAGATAAAATGAACTTATTTGGGAAGGCAAAAAGTATTTTCTATTCGCTATATTTAATACGACTAGAGGTCGTTTTAGCCTACATTATTTTCCTTATTATCATTTCAGTTTGTATTTTAAATTAGTATTACTTATATAATTTTTTTCTTCATAAAAATTTCAGCTATTACTTATCATCATCCAACGATTCATTTACGTAATAGTGGAGTCAACGAAATAAAATTTTGCATGATAATAATAATTTATTTGCAGGGGAAAATTTTGTAACAGCAATAAAGAAAAGCATTTCTTTCTCAGGTTTTTGAAAAATCGAATCTTGCAACTTTTTGATCACTAAAATTGATTTTGTGACCAAAAGATTAAAAATTTAATTTTTCATTTCAAAAAAATTGCCGAAAAAATAGATCGTTTTGATCATTTTTATATTCATCTGAAGAGTATTAGAGTCGATCCTTGTTCTAGACAATATTATAATTTAAGAAAGAGAAAGTATTAACAGCCAATGAAAATGAAAGAAAGGAAAATTTCAGTCCAGTGTACTAGCGACTGAAAAGATGATTTTATAAACGTAGGGACGCTATGTGATGGATACTCGATGAATATTGAAGTAGAAATAAATGACGATAAAAATTAAAAGTTAAAATTGTTTTAGCCCAATTCGTTTAAATAATTAAACACGAGTAATTTTTTGTACACAATAAATCTTTTGTCATCAAGTCTCAGCTTCAGGTCGGATATGAAACAATAATTAATTGTCGGATCGTAATGATGAATGATGACTGTTAAATTTTGAAACATTAAGAAGAATCACGGAGGGGTCACGAATTTGTTAATTACCCGTGATTATAATCTGTGTGCATTAGTCAGTCAGAGACAGCTGTAGAAGTCACGGCCGTACAAAATGCGTTAGCATTTAAAAAGCCAACTTGCCTACATAAAAATGTAATTCCGAGTCTAGATCTTCTCGAGTATTTTGTGGTGTGGCTTTAAGCATTAAAAGCCTTATTAAAACATGATTATATTAAAAAAAACATTGTAATAAAATTTTACGTATTAAAATAAAATTCGAATAAATTAGAAATAAACTGGTGGTCATTAAGAAAATGTTTATGGATCTTAATGTCAGTCTGCCTCATATTTTTGTTAATAAATTACTAAAACGAATATAATATTCATAAAAGTTATAATGTGACTACTGAACTGTATACATTTTTTTAATTATAAAGGTGGTCTGATCAATTTTTCAAAGTGTTAGTTGTCTTGTGGGCAGATCATTTTACTATAACATTTGGAATTTTAAATGTTAATCACAGTTATGTTATGCTATAATACAAATTTCAAAAAAATAATAAAATATGTACGAAAAAATAAAAAATGCCGTCCTGTGGGTCCCATTCAACAATTGAAATGTTTTCGAATATTTAAAAAAAAATGCTTCCTCATGCCATTTAAATTTTTAATAAATTTTCAATTTCATTTTCTATATTTTGACCCCCACCGTTACTTTATTGAGAATAGTCCTGTCAACTATAAATATAAAATTCAATTTCGTCTATGTATAGACAATCGTTTCAGAGTTGTCCGTTCAGTCTCACTTTCATTTCAGTTCAAGTTTAGCTTTTATTTGTGATAGGTACTACAAGCAATGAAACTAGCCTCTTATAGATAACTTCAAGTTGACTTTGATAACCATGTTCCAGTTTTAGTCCCTGCTAACGCTTTCAGTTTACCTGATACTTTAACTGAAACTGACTTATCGTATAGGGACTCTTTATATCTAGAGAGTACCAAATTAAGAAAACAAAAACTGATTTTGAAACAAAATGGTAGAGACGGTACGAAATTAAAAACAATTTTAATTGATTCACTTTTATTTTCACCATTGACCCCCCTCTTCCTAGTCAATTTTTGTAACGACACCACAGAATCTTTAATTAATTGAAAAAATTTTGAATTTTATTTGCAATTTAAGAAGAACTGTGTCTAGCCACGCCACAAGTCCTTTCACTGAATCCTCTTCTTGAATTCAGAGGGGTATAAGTATATGTTTAGCTGCCTGTCTTGCAATCTCGACATCTAAGGTTGTCAATCACCCCCTGGATGTGAATATATGCTATTCACAGACAATGTGCCGTTAATACTGAAGTTATCGCTCATAGATTATCTAAAAGTAGTTTTAAAGTTACTATTCTTAATTATTGGCAAAAACGGGTGTCTTCAAATGAAAATCAAGAAGACAAAATACATGGGCCTAGAAGGTCCATCGGAAGAACTTTTAGTAGAAAACAATGAAAAAATAGCAACCTGCAACGACTATAAATATCAAAGTTTAGTAATGATGGTAGCGACAATTTGGAAATTCGAGAGAAAATAACGAATGGAAGAAATATTATAAAACGATTAAACACTATAATTATGGTGGAATAATAATAAGAAATATAAAAATAAATATACAGGGTGGTGACCGGACCTCTCGGTCATACAGATTTAACATGTAAAAACATACTTTAGTAATTTCCTGCTTCCCAATGTATTTTAGAAAGAAAATCTTCAAATAAAAGTTTTAGAGAATAAAATTCTTCATCTACATGAATAAACAAAATTAATTTTGGACGCTTTATAACGCCAGAAATTTTATTTGAAAATTCCCAAAATTAGCAGAAATAGCGATTGCCATGAAATATTCCCAATAAAAATTATCAATATTTTGACATTGACATTTTTCAAAATTATTTTTGAGGGTAATTTAAATTAACTGAAACTAAAAATGAAGTAATTTTTAGGGATGATATCATACATCATACACTGAGAGAAGTGTTTGTTAATAATTAAGGAATTTTGGTAATTGTTAATAAATCCTTTACTGAAAAATGGCGAACCAAATATTTATTTTTCAAAAACAAGGGGTTTAATAAAACTATTTAAATTTCCCCGATTTAATACAAACAAATTATTAATTATAATCAGATTACAATTGATAATAAAAAATAATATTTATTAACAGTAAATGTAGGTATAGTAACCACAAATAAAATAGAATTGAATAGTAATATGTCTAATTTCCTTGAAATAATTCCGTATTGATAAAAAATAAATCCTTATTTCAATCAAGTAAATATTTATTTATAATTAACATTCTCTCCATAATGGTGAGTAAGTATTATAAGGTAATTAGTTATTTATTTCACTTCTAATATAAATTGCTTCCTTCCAATTTTTGGTAACATCCACTCAGCAATGGTACTCGTCGTAGTTGGAGACGTTGGAGTGGCTGATGATGGCACTTCGGCAAAAATCAGTGATACACTATAACAATAAACGCCAAGAATTAATACATGCATAATTACTTTTTAATTATACTTACAGTCTTTTAATTATTGAAGTCGATGATCAACATTCAAATTTGGTTTTTAGTTTCATACGTGTATATCAAGCACAAGAATGAGCTCTTTCCACTGCTCTTTCAAGTCGAAGTTATCCTCTTGCACACTTGCACTAACTTTTGCAACATGGCGACACTATCAATTCCATTCTCTTCAAATAATTTGTTTTTTAACATAATGGTATATTATTAAACTTCAGAAATTATTAATTAGGTATTATTTTTAATTAAAATAAATAAAATGAAATAATCAGAAGTATTATTTATACACAATACACAAAATACACTGCATCAAGCGTCACTCCCGACTTCGCTGTTAAACAGTTTATAACCTTGTGGTATAATATTTTTAATAAATCAAAATTTATTTTTAGTAAATGTTTGGAAAATTATATTTATTTACTAATGGTTTATTACACCCAAATAGTGCCTTATTACATACAAGAAAAGGTTTAGTTATTATTACCAAATTTAAATTTTATAGTTAGCATATTTCTTTCTTACTTATTATAAACCAGCTACATTAACTACAAACAAAATAGACAGTAATAAAGCATTGATTTATAAGAAATATACCGATTTATAAGAACTGACAATAGTTAATAGATTTTATTTTTCAGAAATCCAAATAATTAAGTATAAATAAATCTGACTCAAAAAAATATTTATTAACTATGACTACTATCATTTCTTTCAGTGTACATAAATATTATTTATTATTAAATAAATTTAATAATTGAATAAAAAATGCAGAATTATTTTAACAGATAAAGCATAAAATATTTGACAATTTAGAATTGTGTTTCAAGGCAATCGCTATTTCTGCTAATTTTCGGAATTTTCAAATTAAATTTCAGGCGTTATAAAACATCCAAAATTAATTTTGTTTATTCATTTAGATGCAGAATTTTATTCTCTAAAGCTTTTATTTGAAGATTTTCTTTCTAAAATACATTGGGAAGCAGGAAATTACCAAAGTATGTTTTTACATGTTAAATCTGTATGACCGAGAGGTCCGGTCACCACCCGGTATGTATATAACACTGTATTAAAAACAGTAGCCACTTATAGATGTGAGGTGTAGAGGATGTCTGAAACAAATAAAAGAAACATAACATCAATAGAAGTGGACGTTTTTAGAAGATCGTGTAGAGCATCGAGAAGAGAACAATTGAGAAAAGGCCAATAGATTTGGTTCGGACACGTTACGCAAATGGAAGAACACCGACTATAGGAGTTTTAAAATGCGTTTTTGAAGTTTCATAATGACAGC
This sequence comes from Malthinus seriepunctatus, assembly GCA_963924605.1. NCBI lineage: Eukaryota > Metazoa > Arthropoda > Insecta > Coleoptera > Cantharidae > Malthinus > Malthinus seriepunctatus. Next base: position 56,701,931 of record OZ004600.1, read on the forward strand.
GCAGGGTTGCCACATAACAACAAAACAAGCTAAAAAACATTGAATTTGAAACAAATTAAATTGTGATGTGAAAACTTTATGCAAGGATGCCAAATTAAAATAGTCCCTAACTGCATTGTCTCTTTACATTTCTAACTAACTTTAGGTTTGCTCCGGTAAGTGTCAAAAACGCATTCTTAGAAAAATACTCCTATACCAAAGCTAACACTGAATTAGATCCCAACAGTAAGATTAAAGAGAGGAAAATCTAGAAAGACTTGGACACAAAGAATTAAAAAATCGCGTACTAAATGAAACATACACGAAGACGATTGCTAAAACCCAGAGAGCTGGAAAAAAATTATAGTCACCGGACAGCGTCGATAGACGCTCTAAAACCAGGAAAAAAAAGTAATTACTTAAACTATGCGCTCACGACAGAATAATTGAAGAGATAGTATTTGGATCCAGCTCTTGGATGGTGTGAGCTATTCGAGCGTTATAGAACAAGAAAAATTTGGCGACAGCGGGCTTTAGAGTTCAGGGCTCTTTAAGTAATTTACCTTTGGCATTTCTCTCAGGTGGCTTTCCTGACCCCCTAATCAATGTTGACAGAATACCTTTAGCCCTAAAGAAGGGACCTGCAGTAGCCAACAGTATTTTTCTTTCGATGGCATTCATACAGATTATTATCACGAGCTGGTCCCGAGTGGTATCACCATAGTGGTATCATATTTGGCACCACTCTCAGGTGGCTTTTCTACCTTCATAATCATTGTTGACATAATATCCTTAGCCCTAAAGACAGTGCCTGCAGTAGTCAACAATATTTATCTTTGGGTGACATTCATACAGATTACCGTCAAGAGCTGGTCCCTAGTGGTATCACCTTTAGCACCTCTCTCAGGTGACTTTCCTGCCTCCCTAATCAATTTTGACAGATAACCCTTACCCCTAAAGACAGTGCCTGCAGAAGCCAACAGCATTTTTTTCAGTGGCCGTCATACAGATTACCGTCAATAGCTGGTCCCTAGTGGTATCACCTTTAGCATCTCTCTCAGATGACTTTCCTGCCTCCCTAATCAATTTTGACATATAACGCTTACCCCTAAAGACAGTGCCTGCAGTAGCCAACAGCATTTTTTCAGTGGCAGTCATAAAGATTACCGCCAAGAGCTGGTCCATAGTGGTTTCACCTCGATTATTCTGTTGATGTAGACTGTTTATTATTAAAAATTTCACAATCTTTATATCTTTTTTTATCAATTACAGGAGTGAAGATTAGTCATTGCTAGCTTCCTAGGGTGTATTGCACTCCCTAGGAATTTTCCAACAGATTCTTTGTTGATTCTATGATTCTATGTCTTTGAGAAAACCTTAGGTCCTTTCTAAGTTCATTCACCCCTAGTCCCTGGTCCCTACAATTTCTAGTGAAAACATTGACCGGAAATCGCTATATTTACTCGTCCATTGCGATCCAAATTATTAGCTAAATGGCTCTTTCCTGGTAGAGTGCGGAGTATCTTTTTATTCAATTATCGGAATAAATACATAACCTCACTATGATGATTACAATGATTGCAAAAACTTCTGATTGTACAATGTTCCCTCTACACACGCCCACTCAGAGATTTTCTATGCTTGATGGCACTGTATTTCCATTTATATCCCTTTCAAATCTTTTTTATGGAAAAGTGGTATTAGGAGTGGTGTCAGCCTATCTGTGTATTCGTCTGTGTGTTTGCTTATGTGGCTGTGTTCTCTTTGCAACCCAGATGACTTAGTCGATGGACTTGGAAATTCATATTAAAGCTTGTCACAAAAAGTGTCAAGTTCCAGAGATTTCTAGCTTAAATCTGCCATCTGGAAGTACACGGTGTCTTAAAACGAACTATACTGCTTTTAGAGAGTGCCATTTGGTTACATTGCTTTACAAGTGTACTGTCAAGACGTGAAAAATTTAGGTGACACAAAAATTTCAACTCAGAGATCATTTATGCGGGTGCCGCCAGCAGTAGCATAAAAACATTTTAAATCGTCATAATCACGACCACAATTTTTGTCGAAAATTGATAATGAGTGATGATGATTCATGAAGCATATTTCGACTTGAGCGAATTTGTGAATGAACAAAGTAGCCATATTTGGGTACTCGAGAAAGTCCTCAGGCAATTCATAAACGATCTCTACCCCACCCGACTTCTTCTTGTGGAGGTACTTTTAAGAAAAAGTCTATATCAGCAATTCCTACGCTATTGAACAGCTTAAAAAAATATTCGCAATCAAATTAATGAAATTACACCGAAAGTGTGTAAAAATGTGAAAGAAAATCTCATTAAAAGAGGCCGTATTTGCGTCGCTGCCAGAGGTACCAGAAGCGATCATTTCAGCGATATTTGAATGCCTTTTTTTATCAATTACAGGAGTGAAGATTAGTCATTGCTAGCTTCCTAGGGTGTATTGCACTCCCTAGGAATTTTCCAACAGATTCTTTGTTGATTCTATGATTCTATGTCTTTGAGAAAACCTTAGGCCCTTTCTAAGTTCATTCACCCCTAGTCCCTGGTCCCTGTGGATTTTTCAACAGATTTATGGCAAATATATTAGCTGGGTCTTGCCCTATGTCTTTAAGAAAATCTTACATATTTCCTCAGCCCTTTCACCTCTCTTTCTTAGAAATAGTTCGGACGTTCTTTAGAATTAGGAAACAATTTATCTGATGGCAATATGGCATCTGCAAAATGTCTTTATCCCACCATGGGCTACATTTGTATTCCGTTAGTTACTTGTTTTACAATTTGTTGTTCATACAAGGTAAACATGAAAACCAACAACCAAGGCTGGCCATTGCCAGCTCTTGAGGGTCTATTATGCTCCCTAGGAATTTTCCAACAGATTTAAGGCCAATATCCTAGCTGGGTCTTACCTTATGTCTTTGAGAAAATCTTACGTCTTTCCTAAGCCCATTCACCCCTACTTCGTAGAAATAGTTCGAATGTTCTTTAGAATCGGGATACAATTTATCTGATAACATTTGCAAAATGTCTTCATCCCACCATCAGCATATTTGTATTCTGTGACGTTAGTTACTTATTTTACAATTTGTTGTTCATACAAAGTAAACATGAAAATCATCAACCAAGCGACGTATTGATGATTGTCATATAGTTAATAATCGAAACAGCACAAAACAAACAATTCACTTTAACTTTTTAACAAACGATTCACAGGAATCCATAAGTGTAAATACTATATTTACTATAAGATTTAATTTACAAGCACGATTGTCATTGATTGATTTCTTTTAAATTTACTTTTCAGCTCGGGTTTGTTTTTTACGTTATTTTTTGTTTTGTACAAAACTTAATCGTTTGGTAATAAGAAAATAATTATAGAAAATCACATTAATGCCATTTACTCGCTTGTTTAAACAACAATTATTTTCGTTTTAATTGTTTAATTATTAAAGGTTTATAAAAGGCCTAGTTTTCAAACAAATTACAAACACATTAACTATAGCAAACAAAAGCAAAAGTCGAACCCTTTTAAAAAATATTTGTCTCGAGCTTTTAATGTTATTTTTAATCAACACACGATATTTAGTTAATTTGAGTTGTAGTAATTGAAAAATAATTACCATTTATTTCTCGAGCGTTGAATAGTTTCGAAATAAATTACCTTTAATTTTATTACTTTACAATCTTTTTTAAATACCCAACAAGTATTTCTCGTATAAACGCATACAGCTAAACCCCAACATGAGCTTTATAATTAGTTAATAACATAAGTTTTTGTGTACGTGAATAGCTTATAGTTATTAATAATGAAATTCCAAGCAGACATTTTTATATATGCAAATTATTAAGCTTTGATAATTGTCCTAATAAACAATGCAAGTCACGCGATGATAAAGAAATAATAAATTATCACAGTGGGGGTGTATCCATATCTCACGAGTTTGAATAAGTTAACAGGGTAATTTACAAGTTAGATTAGACCCCATTTAAAATCTAACAAGCTTACATTAATTGACAAGTAACTGTAAACGCTTTTGGGATATTAAACAATACTTTATCTCAACAATCGACCTAAAATTGTATAATAGGAAATTATTCCTCCAAAAATGGAAATTTTATATGCAAATGGAAATTATTAGTGTTCATTATTAAAAACAGATGCAAAGTATATTGCTGTCAATAGAAATGCTTCCTCAAGTACAACCCCATATAAGAGATGGTCGTTTTTCCTTTTGGAATAAGCAACAGCAACAACACAATTATCAAGAAACTATTTTTTTTCTAATTTGATCTTTTTACATGCACTTGAAGGAGGTGGTTATTTCTTTTTTAATTCATAATATGAAATAAAATTTTTGAATTTATGTCGATTTATAGTTCAAACAAATTTCCATTCCTTTCTGATAGGTCTGGAATACTATTTGCAACCTTTGTTTTAAAATACTGAACATGCATGGAGTCAATGGCTTATGCATATTATTGTGGTTACGAATCCTCAAAATTCTGGTTCTGACTTGTGAAAATCAGCAGCTGGAAAGGCCAAAACTAGTCATAACTAAAATGACTCTCTTCGACTCTTGAGAAGTTAATTTTACAGTTCTTATGGTTTCAGTTATCGTCGAATAAGACACTGAAACAGACTGAAAATCAAAATAATGCGAAAATAAATTATCAGAACACTCAGAAACTTCAATCATAAACTGGAGGATCTGATAAGTGCTAGCTTTCACTTAGCGTAAAAACTTTACTGATTTTCCTAACTCAGAGCCCGAATCGTAAAGTTACCGTGTTCAGACAGACAGACCTGCAGAAAAATTTTATCTTTAAAAATGGCTATAAAAAGTACGGAAAATATCCGACACATTTTTTTTCAAATTTTCGACACCATTACAAGACTTGTACCTAATAGTTGCATAAGCAGAAATGAGATGACCGAGTTTATTAAAAAAATGAAGATAATTCCGTTTCATTAGAATTGAAAACCAATCGTGAAAAAATTCATTTATCATTTTGTTGACATGTTTTGGAGGTTTTTAAAGAGTGTCGTACAACTACGAAAATCTTGCCAAATTTGTTCAATTTAAATACTTGCATTACGAATATTTAATGAAACATACCTTGATAGTAGATGGTACCCCTTTGATGCATCCTGAAAAAAATAAAAATTATTATTGTTATAGTTACTGTCAAAGATTTCATAGAGATTAGGCAAATTACTTTAATTCATAGGATATATCAAATCACTCGTTTGAACGGAGTGAGCATCGATAATAATTAATAATAATAATTGTTATTTGTATACCTTGTTCTAAAAGTAGTTCTTTGCAACACGAGCACTATGATCGTAGCACATCAAGCGCAGCGCAGGTATATGTCTGTCACTATGTCTGTGTCCATTTGAAAACCAAGATAGCTTAACTAATAAACTCGAAACTTTATACATACAGTACGACCAAGCTTACAAAAATTCGGTAAGTAGACTCTTGTACACAATTTATCAGAACCTTAGAACATAAAACATCCGGAAGGAGGGTTAGCAACCGTGGATGTAAGAGAAAATGCGACGGAAATGACATTTTAGAAATCCATGGATGACTCATTCATTCCGTCGAGTATACATTATCATTGGCTGTCATGATCTTTTCTTATAAGTTAGAGTATAAGCAACAATTTCTAGTGAAAACATTGACCGGAAATCGCTATATTTACTCGTCCATTGCGATCCAAATTATTAGCTAAATGGCTCTTTCCTGGTAGAGTGCGGAGTATCTTTTTATTCAATTATCGGAATAAATACATAACCTCACTATGATGATTACAATGATTGCAAAAACTTCTGATTGTACAATGTTCCCTCTACACACGCCCACTCAGAGATTTTCTATGCTTGATGGCACTGTATTTCCATTTATATCCCTTTAAAATCTTTTTTATGGAAAAGTGGTATTAGGAGTGGTGTCAGCCTATCTGTGTATTCGTCTGTGTGTTTGCTTATGTGGCTGTGTTCTCTTTGCAACCCAGATGACTTAGTCGATGGACTTGGAAATTCATATTAAAGCTTGTCACAAAAAGTGTCAAGTTCCAGAGATTTCTAGCTTAAATCTGCCATCTGGAAGTACACGGTGTCTTAAAACGAACTATACTGCTTTTAGAGAGTGCCATTTGGTTACATTGCTTTACAAGTGTACTGTCAAGACGTGAAAAATTTAGGTGACACAAAAATTTCAACTCAGAGATCATTTATGCCGGTGCCGCCAGCAGTAGCATAAAAACATTTTAAATCGTCATAATCACGACCACAATTTTTGTCGAAAATTGATAATGAGTGATGATGATTCATGAAGCATATTTCGACTTGAGCGAATTTGTGAATGAACAAAGTAGCCATATTTGGGTACTCGAGAAAGTCCTCAGGCAATTCATAAACGATCTCTACCCCACCCGACTTCTTCTTGTGGAGGTACTTTTAAGAAAAAGTCTATATCAACAATTCCTACGCTATTGAACAGCTTAAAAAAATATTCGCAATCAAATTAATGAAATTACACCGAAAGTGTGTAAAAATGTGAAAGAAAATCTCATTAAAAGAGGCCGTATTTGCGTCGCTGCCAGAGGTACCAGAAGCGATCATTTCAGCGATATTTGAATGCCAAACATAATTTCCAGTCTAAATGAACAATTTTGGTCAACCACGCTACCGTTTTTTATTTCGATCAATAATAATTCAAAAAAGAAGTAGTACCTATAATTTATTTTAAGACACCCTGTAGTAATTTGTTGAGAAGATTTACCGATTTTTGCATGATTATTGATTTTATTACTGTAATGCCTAAGATTAAAGGTTATGGTAATATTTCTGGCCCAATAAGCTTACTATTTTGCTCATCTACTGAAGATAAACATTAGCTGTCGTCAGCACTATCAACCGCTCTAAGCTTCTATAAGTCCGATAAACGCATCCATGGTTTCCTATTCTTTCAGATTGGCTAAACAGTGTTAGTAGTTAAAATATACAAATGTCCTATTAGTTCTACGTGAGAAACTGGTTCTAACCAAGCCCTAGACATAAAATAATAAAAACAGAAGCTCAACTCTATCATACCAAAAACTCATGGCTCTTCACAACTATTCACATGCCAAATTATACTAAATTTTCTTTGTAAAATCAGTTTTTTAAATTTTATAATATTTGTTGGGTTTTCTACCTATTCTATATGCTTCATATGCTAGACACATTCTAGAGTTTGATTACTGGATGCACATTGTACATTAAAATATTGACTGTAACCAATTTTTTACCGATTGTCTGCTCTTTAACTTTATTATTTGTTAATCAAAAAGCACATGGCAGGTCAAATTACAATACACATTTCAGAAGAGTTACAACCACAGAAGACATTCCCACTAAAGCTTTGTTTTAGCACAAAGTATAATAAGAATAAAAAATAAAAAAAGTAAGAGAAGCGAAACAATACGTTAGTTAAATTAAAAGATATGGTTTCTAGTAAAAGATCACCAGCTGGTATTTAAGAAACATTACATCTCTATCTGTATGGTAAGGAGTGGCAGATTATTTCATTACACAAGTGGGCGTCCAGCAAGAAATCAACTATTGTCAGGTGTAAATTCTCCGACGCCTGCTTCAACGGACAACAAGACAGACCAACTTGCTTATAACTTACACAAAACACTCCATATACATTATAAGAACACTTCGTTTTAAACGAGTAGGATTTAAAATACATGTTCTTTTAATACCTTCATCAATAATATCTTCGTATAATCATATAAATAAATATGGTAGGATAATATAATTAATTAACTGTAATAATAATAAAATATTTTCTTTATTTTGATTCGTATAGATACTTAAAAAAATAAGGTCCTGTATAAATATATTTACTTAATCAAATTGATGGAAATTGAAAACTTATGTCGAGTTTCTTGCAAATAAATACATCTTTTTCTGTTTTCAAAAATCACACTTATTAGAAATCGAATAAATTGTATAATAAAATTCATGAAAGAGTGATAAATTCATGAAAGAAGGTAGTAATTTATGGATTATTAGTAATCACAGTCACACAATATTTGGACTTTTCTAATTTTGACATTGTACAACAGAAGAATCGCGACAAGGTCCGCTTTTGGCAGTGTTTATAGAGGAGGATAGAATACTAGATGAGATTTACACTTTTGGTTTGAGAAAAAAGAAATTTGATACCTCAAATATTTGGAGCAATTTATGACTAAAACAATAGCAATTTATTACATAGAGTAGAAATAAAATGTTTTGAACTTGTGTTTACGTAGTAAAATACATATTACAGTATTAGATGCAAGACAAGTGCAAATTTATGTAGTGCAAAATCGTAGATTAAACATTGTTTACAAGGTGACTTACTGCAATCTACAAATTTTACAACTTGCATACAAGCAATAGCAATTAGCTTCGATGTATAAATTATTTAAAAAGTTTTTATTTTATTGTCTAACATGTTTAAGTACTTAAGAATTAATTGAACTATTAAATTTTATATCGGGTTTTAATACTTTTTTTAGAAATTTTCGAAAAGCTCACTTTCCAACGCTATGTAAAATGTTGAATTACAAGGGAAATCAATTTAGTTTCTTCTTTAAATGTCGAAGGAACAGAAATCGTATTCCTACAATATACTGCTATACTATTGCTATCACCGATTCTCACACTAAAAAGCTATTTCTAAAATATATTGTTTTATTATTATTTTTCAGTCCCTTGAAGAAGCGTATTAATAAAAAGTAACAATAAGAAATTCATTAAGAAAATACCTACATATTTTTGAAATCGCCTCTTTCTCCAAACCCATGAAAGGTTGAAAGGGGTAGTTATTTTAGAACAAAATTTTGTTTTTTTTGTTTTAATAAGAAAAAGTAGCAATAACACATTTCTCTAGAAAAACTATTTTTGGAAGTTCAGTCATTTTCCAACCATCTAAGGGCAAGTTGTGAAATAAAACTATTTCTTAATCTTTTAATTCAAATACCTATTAAATACAATTTCTTACCAATCTTTGAATGCTTTTAATCCCACTTATCATCAAAAAAATTATTTTTAAAAATCAAAAAATATATGATTTTTCGATTAGAATTGTCTAAATCGGTCAATATTTATTGTAGAGGATCGAAAAACACGAAAGTTAAAGGTAAGATCGTTTGCTTCAAGAAACTTTAATCTAAGTTTTTAAAAAATTGATATTTTCGAGTCATTTTCGACAACAAAAATAATAATAAATTATTTTATTAAAAAACGTCAAAAACTGAAAAAAAACGTCAATGAATTCAACTAAAAATTTTCATCCAATTTTTTCAGTACTGTTTTCAGGACGAGAATTATTATAGTGGCATAATTAATAATAATAACGGCTCTTAGTTAGAAATATGTTCAAATTTTTCAAAACGCCATAACTCGTTTAATTTTTGTAATAGAGGGGCCAGAAAAAAATAAAATTAAAGGAAATTTTATAAGAATTACTATAGGTAAGTATTTGAACGCAATTTTCGTTAAATTTGAAACTTTTTGAGTTATTTGAATAAAACGCGTTTCTTCATTTACGAATGTAGAAGTTCAAATAGCTTAAAACCTTTACACTAATTTTCCTTCATTTTGTAGTACTTATTGTTATTTTCTAAAATTCCAAATTTCCTCTTGATCCCAATAGACTGGAGCAACCTGATAGTTTGTGATTCTAGCTTTGCAATTAAACGAAACCTGTCAACTAATTTTTAATTTTAGGTTGAATGCGGTGTTGTGAGCTTGCCAGCGAAATGTTTGCTTATAAAATTTGGGATTTTCTCACATGTTTGTTTACTTTAAGTTCTTGTCTTCCTTGATTATTCGTACTTAACAATTGTCTAGTTACAATTAATTTAATTTTATGATAAACACAATTGTTCTAAATGAAAATAACAGAATATCGTCTTAGCTTAATTTAAATACAGTAACATCTCAATATCTTATCATTTTATTGCCCAATTTTTGAAAAATTATCCAAATCCTAATATGTACAGGGTGGGCCACACAACTTGAAGCCCCTAACGATTATTAACTGCAACCTAAATAACAAAAAAATATCATTGCTGTCTAGATCAGGCTAGATAGTTATATTTTTATAAATAAAAAAATAGATCAGTATAGGTAAGTGTCAAACTTCTTATTCAATTAATTTTGTGACAAAAAACGTCATAAATTAGAGTAGTCCCAACTAAAGATGAGTACACCACGTGATTACCGTTAAAGTTGCGTAGTAATTTTGTACTGCCGTTGCTTAGAAACGAACGTAAACAGTGCCTGTTATTACATTACTTGGGTGAAAGCAAATAACTACAAATATTAATAATGTGAATTAATTGATTCACGTGAATTAATAGTTATATAATCAAATAGTGCGTTAATAAGGCCGATTAATAATCGAGACATTTTAAAGCGCGAGAGTAGCAATTATTGAGATTATTAATCGGCAATTAACACATGAGTTGATTACTAAATTTTCCATCGATCGCCTCTCATTAAATTGAAGAAAATCTAATTTTACTTTACGACAAAAAGTCAAATTTTCAATAATATTCTACAATCAAAGGTACCATTGAAAACAAAAATGATAACAAATGTCACAATTTCAATGCAATATTGGTGTGATTTGGTTGCCTATACCATAATTGATCGTTAATAGAAAATTTATCGTTAATAGGGGTTATTAACGATCAATTTCTTATTGGTTAATGACATCCATTAACAATCGATCGACGGAAAATGATAATTAATGTGAAACAAATATTAATAATGTGAAGATTTCGTTCAAAAAGTATTATAGCAAAAATAATTTAACCTGAGGTAAGTTCGCGCAGGTTTGGCCACGCCCCTTTAATAATTTAAATACGTTGACTACTCTGCGTTGGTGGGGATAAATACCAATTTAGGTATCTGCGCTGCGCATGCTCCTCAGAATAAAATATTTTTGCTGTAAACTAGTAATTAATTATTATTAGTACTTAAAAGAATTTAAATTAAGTAATATTTTGAATTTTGACAACTTAAAAATAATTTTTTTAAAGAAAATTTAACTAATTCCGTTACTGGGTTCTGAAGCCACGCCTAGCGCAGATTTAGTCACGTGGTCTACTCACCTTTCGTCAGGACTACTCTACAATTATATTTCAGTTTGATATTTACCTACACTGATTCATTTTTTGGATTTATGAAAATATAATCATCTATAGATCTATACTATTTGTCCACAAAAGTAGACAGTTGTGTCATTTATAGAATGAAGACTAGCTTACATCGAGATTTTTTGGTACAGCATTATGAAAAATCGTGCGTACTCGGGTCCACTTTTACTACTAAGCTTTTGTCAAATTATAGTAAAGTACGTTATTCTATTAAAGCGGCACGTGTTTTCTGCATCAATCTCAATAGAAGCCGGTCTATAGTTAGCTACAGCTTGTGAACACATATTAGGAATGAGTCACTCTCTATAATTGCGAGACTGGAGTATACAGTATCTAGACTGTAATGATATTTATTATTTTATTAGGTTGCAGTAAAAAATCGCCAGAAGCTACAAGTTTCGTAGTTTATCCTGTACACTAGAGCTCTATTATAACTATTTCTATAAAATGAGAGAATACAGTTAATAATAAAGAATTTGCTAGCACTTTACCAGCAATGAGTGAAGAAGCAGATCATTAAGATCAGCTACTTGTAGTCGCGGTTAGCCAAATTTGACACCTGGTTAAAGTTAAACGCGGTTACCAGTATAAGTTACAAGCATCACTGGTTAATTTAAAACCTGTTTAAATTTTTAGGCGAGACGAAAAGTACTGATCCTAAAGGTAACTTTGGCCGAACTTTAAAAAATGTTTATTTATAGAGTAGTAATAGTATGGCATAACAAAATTCTTCAATGCTGGTGAATATGGCCAGATACTGTAGGTATCTCTAGCACTGGCTAGAGACTACCAGTCTAGTCTCTAAATTCTTATAAAAAAAATCAAATGAGCAATATTTTCCATAAAACGATACTAAAATATATTTTTATGCCTTGATAATCCGGATGTTTTCGGTTTTAATTGATCCGGACTATCAAGACGCTACATAAGCAACCCAGCTACCTAGCTAATGAAAAATATTGCATACTGGGATGCCAAACAATCGTCAACAGCTTTGTTTAGACAGATGAAATAAAATTTGAAGTTTAATACTTTTGAGTATAGAGTGAGTGGATTTGGATTTGGTAAGTTTCTTTGCAGAAGCAAACTTTTGCGTAAATATGGTTTTACGTCGATTCGAAAGAGAGCTTTTATAAAAAGCACATATTGTAAGCGACACTAGTTGCTCTTTCGTATACTGAGAAAATTCTCATTTTTGCACCTATGGAATACGTACGTATCTTATTGTAAATTCTAATTTATGTAAATAATAATTTTTTCTTAAAACAAAAATGACAAGAACACGGCATGTTCAAGTGGTGTTAACTGATATTAGCTATTGTTCGGTCAAGACGATAAATAAATTAACCTACTCGAAACTCTTCGTTTTGTGTGAAATCTAGAACATAAATTTCATTAAGTGCGTTACCGGTATGGTAGCTTAAGTTGCAGCAAGTCAAATAAGTACTGCGAAACTTAACACAATGTAGTGAAAACTAAAAGTTTCATGCATTAACTGAACAATTATTTTAGCAAATTTATTTTATTTGAAACGTTTGATCTGATAACAAAACACAGTATTGATCTGAATTGTACATCGATGTTTTATTATGCACATTGTTGTGTTGAGTTCCATTATTTATATTATTGTCCCCGTCTTGAGTATTTTCTTATATTTATTGGCCCTTATACAGAATTCTTGCTGATGTAGGAATTTATGATTTTCTTTTTTTTTCGCGTAGCCTATAACTATATTTAAGAAAAAAATAATATAGAAAATAACTAAGCATAAAACCTAATCTCCAAAAATGTTTCTTTCCAAATATAAAACATTATTATAATAATATAAATAACTAAAAAAGCTTTGTTTTGCAAAAATTAAATTTCCAATTTGATTCGGGTATTGAAAAAGGGGGCTTTTTTTTATGTGGGAGATAATTTATGCGATTTTAACAGACTGGTTGTAACAATGGCGCATTATCCGGCGTTCGGTAATTAGTGATCAAGTAGGTGGAAATGTGGGGCATACACCGCTTTCATCGAGACAAAAGAATAAAAAAAAATTATGTACAAAGCGCACATCTGCCCGATGTTTTATTAAAAATAATCCCCACCTATAATTACAACTGCTAAATGAATTCGGCTATGGCAAACTTTAAAAGTTTTTTTTTGGTGCTCTTCTACAACCCTTTTTTGAAACAACTGGCCCAACGTTACATCATTAAATAGCGTTCTAGTAACCAAAGGTTTTGAAGTAGGTGTGTATTGTGAGATGTCTTAGCTTGTATGAAAGAACCTAAATTGAACTAATAAAGAGCACCCAGAACAGCAATTAGTTGTCAGGTGATTCAATTATTAAAAATGAAGTTGATTGTTAGCAATAATTGAGTAAATACTTGATTTTCGCATCAGCGACAATCTGCTTTTATTGTGGAAAAGGTCGGAAAATGAAATCAAAATATTTATTTATATTACGAAGATTATTAGTATTTTTCAGTAGAATTTATTGATTGTGCATTTGCAAAAAAATATTAATATCTATATCTATTTATAAAGATCCTCCACCATAGAATAAAGTCTATAGTCTATAACGCCTAGATACCACTTCGGTATCCCGAGGAGACCCTTAAAATAGAACTGAACACCATCGGCGTCCTCATTACAGAACACATTACAAAAGAATTTTATTTACTTATTTAAGAAACCTATTATACCCCAATACATATCACTGTACCATTTTAGGTCCAATTTCAAAAAACGTAGATTGAAAAATATTAAATAGAACAGCTAAGAACACTAAAATAGTCATTGCCTCTACCAACATTCACTCTTTTCAATAAGAACCATACTATTTCTCAATGCCGGAGTCTACGAAACCACAGAACAAGAACTGGCTCAAATACTAGAGTATTTGAGCTATCGTCCGAGCGCGAACTGCCTTTTCGCTACTATATCCGCTTTTTTCAGGTACAGCGCTGGACCTCCGAAACAAGCTGCTTCTCTACAAGACCGTCATTCGACCCATCATGATGTACGCCGCACCGTCAAACATCAATAAGATGCAGACCATCCAAGACAAGATCTGGAGGACCACCGTCAACGCACCCTGGTTCATCCGTAATAGCAACCTTCTACGGGACCTACAGATGATCAGCATCCAGGATTGGAGAAGCTTGAGAAGCTTGGAGAAGCAGTTTCCAAGTTTCACGAGACAACACTGGACCACGACAACCCTACCATCCGAGGACTATGGGAATACAACATCAACGAGTCTAGGCAACATCAAAGAGACAAGAGACAAACTACCAAGACGCAAGACAAAGAGAAGTTGGTTCTTGACCGAGCCTAAGAACCTCGTTACCGTCACCGTAACAGACTAACGTTTATCTTCAGTGACTTTGATCACATTTCACAACACATTTAATTAACGTTTTTTCTTTTTCAGATCCGACCGATGAAGGAGGTACAGAGCATAGTCAGACAGATCAAAAAGATGAAAAACAAACGATTTCTCTTGGTCTTAACGACCAAACTGACCTGAAAAATTAGCGACAACATTTCCATTTCTAAAGTTATTCTTCGGAGCTCTTTCCCCTTCCTCCTATAAATATAAATAATACTCGAAAAAGTTGAAAATATGTGGAGTAGTTAAGTTTACAATGAGGAATGGGACACATTTTTTTTTATAAAACTATTGCTTATTTTACGCTTTCAGATTTTTTTATTTTAGCCCAAACTTCTATATTATATAAGCCCAAAATAATTTTTTAAACTCCCTGTGACGTCACTGAGACTTTTACTCATAGCGGCAACTAGGTTTCTGAAATTAATACAAAGAATAGTGTGTAATTCAGCTTTTACATAAATTTTGAAGTTTAGTTATGTCAGTTGTCTCTATAACCTTTAATATAATACTAAACAACGTCACAGTGACTGTAGATACTATTAATACAGTGTACAGTGTCACAGTGACACTAAACACCTATAATATAACAGTGTAAAGTGTCATATTAAAGGTTATATTAACGTTGACAAAATCTCTTATGAAAAACATAGTTGTCCCTATGTGCAAAAGTCTCAGTGACGTCACAGAAAGTTTAAAAAAAATATTTTGGGCTTAAGTGGGCGTGAATAGTAAGGCTGCATAATAATGTATAGTGCGCATTTCATCCGCAAAATTTATATGTATTTTAATGTGGTGGCGCTGATGACGGCTCTGTCAAATACTTATAAATGTGAATATTTCTCTTTCGTAAATTTAATTTTTTTTCGAAAATTCAATTAATTGGTCCAGTTTTTGTGCATAATGCGCTACTATAGACCAATATGTACATCATTTTCTACATTGATCTGTATTAAACTCTAAAGAATAATCAAATTGTGTGCATTTTCATAACTTCTTTGGCCGCATTAAGAAGTATTGCTAGAAACTCGTTTACATTTTGTAGAAACAAATTGAGAAAATTCTGTACTTTACTTTAGTAATAAATTGCAAAAAACCTCTTTTTTACCGTTTTCTTGATGTTATCCTACGGGTTAGAGTTTGATGAAAATTACATATGTTTTTTAACAGTAGGTATTACATAACATATATTTTTTTCAAAATTTTGAACTTGTGGTTCAAAAAACGCAGTGTGAACTTAAACCTTAATATACTCGTAGAAGTTAGAACAAAAAAATTAAAAAGTAACAATTTTCTTTTTTGATACTATCCATTACTACTGAAAAGTGAAATATTCGGTATAGTAGTTCCATTCTTCATTTTACGACCTCCCCAAATGTGAGCTTTCCCTGAAAGCTTTCTGTGCAGTTCATGAGTCGATTGCAAAAATCAATAACTACAGTGTAATGATTCCAGTAACATCAGTGAAATTTATTTAAATTTTAACTTAATTTTCCAATAATTTTCAAAAGACTGACAATTTTTAAGGGTTGTTTTTTGTTTATACAGATTGGGCAATTTTATTCAGAGTCCACTGGATGTGTTTGACCATTTGGACGATTGAAGCACCGACTGATGATTATTTATAGAGATCAAAATAAGTAAGACCATGATAACATACTTTATTCTTAATTTATTGCATTAAATTCTTCGTCTTACCGTTTGGGACAATCTTCCATGTAGTATAAGTATAAGTAAGAGAAGCTTTTCAAATGTAAATTTACATACCATGGATAAATGGATATGGCCCCTTAAGAGAGTCATACAGTTGAATTTAAACAGTTGGAACATAAAATACGAAACTCGTATGTCCTTCTTCTCAAATTGAGAGCAAAAGCATATCTTCAAAATTTGAAATTGATTTAAAAAAATTTATATTCTCTGTAGTTCCTATAGTTTTGCCGTAAAATGTTATAGAAGCAGAAGGTTATTAATTTAACCATTTTGACATTATATTCGTAATCAGCTACCCTAAAAACATAAAGTACAATCATGCCCTTTTAAAAAAACACCCCCTAAAAACATGTGTAGTTTTTCCAAGTCGATGTCGATATTTGGCTTTGGAAACTGTATACTAATAGTGTAATGATTGGAGTAACAACAAAGATTTATTTAAATTTTATAACTTCATTTTCAAAAGACTGACAATGTTCAAGGGCTGTTTTTACATATTGGGCAATTTGGAATGACGATAATATAGAAATCAAAATAAGTAAGACTATGATAACATAATTTATTCTTTAGTCTTCTTAATTATTCCGTTTGGAGCAATCTTACATATAAGTCAGAGAAGCCTTTCAAATGTAAATTTACATACCATGCTAAGTATGGCCCCTTAACCCATTAACGCCCAAGCACAAAACTTTAAATTTTGAATTTAAAAAAAATAAAAAGAGCTAAAAGTTGCAAAAAGTCATATCTGTCGTCATATAACGACGCTGGGCCTTAAGTTATACCGTTGAATTTAAACAGTTGAACATAAAATAGGAAACTCGGAGTACTTTACATGCTCTTTTTCTCAAATTAAGAGCAAGAGCTAATCTTCAAAATTTAAAATTAATTTTAAAAAAATTAACAAAAACTCCATTAGAAATGCAATTTTTTACTCTTATTTTCTCGACGAATTAGTTTTGTAAATATATTAACCAAAGATTAAGCGTAGCACCACACAAAAAACAATTTACACACAAAGCAAGTAGAACGATTTAAGGCACAAAAAAATTAAGGGTGGTTAGGGTAATGTTGATAGCCTTTATTCATTCAACCCACAGTTTAATATACGCAAGCGGATTAGCAAAAACAAAAAAAATTACATAAAAACTATTTAATAGTTTTTCTTTATCGAGTCACATCTGTCATGTTACATCCACTCATTTATATTTTTTATAACAACTTAAAAACTTTAATTAATAATTTCTTATTCACGAGCACGAAAATCGGTCAAGAATTTGTATTTAAGAAGGGCGTAGTTGACGTCTATTATGATCGAGGGTAAAATTAAGAAGCTATAATTAGAATAAAAAAATATAATTTAAGGTATTTAATTAAGATATTTTTAGAACAAGCAATTATAAGGGCAGATGTACTAGCACCCCGAATTACTACCCCTATGACGAACTTAAAAGCTGTGAAATAATGAGTCGAGATTACTAGTTTAACATCCCAGTGCACAAATTTGCATATGAATTCACAATTAGTACAACCCGTTAAAATAACTATTCTATCTCCGTGTAGATGTGCGCATGTAAAATGATTGGACGATAAAGGGTTGAAGGAGTTTCATATAATAATATTCATAATGGTTCGTTCTATTGTATTAAAATAAATTTTGTAATATAAAAATTAGCAATTTTTAAACTAAAAAATGGGAAAGTTTTTGGATATAATGAGTGTGCAGGTAAAATCTAAATAAGTAAATTATTTTTTGTTTTCTATAAATTACAAAATCGCGCTAGAGGCTCTACCAACTCAATATTTTTAATTGCACCTCATTTGAAAGGTATTTCAATTCTCTATAAAATTTACAAAAATATTGGAAAAAAAATATCTGATATAGTTTTCTCATCCATAGATTCTCTGTGAAGAAAAATATGCATAACTAATTATGACTAGTTTACTCGTATAATAAAAGAAGGAAACATTTTTTAACTTTATAAAAAAAATCCTAAATTCTTGTTCTTTTCATTTTCAATTAATCTTAAGTCTAGTAGGTGTAATTTTATTACTTTACTATAAAAAGCCATTTAATCTACCTACCGCTCAGATATACCTAATAACAATAACCGCTTGAAATTAAGAAAAAAACTTAAAAATGTACTAAAGAAAATGCTAATTTTTGTAGACATTGCTTATTTGTACGCTCTTCACTTCTTGACCCATCACAAAAAAACACTTTTATAATCAATAATTTTAATGAGTGAAATAGATGAACTGGTAATTAAAATTCTTGAAATAATAAAGATGTTAATTTATTTAACACTAAGTAAGTTTTAATCACTGTTAATTATGCTAAATTAAGATTGTGTTATATTTATCAAAAAAAAACAATCTTTAATTTTGACATTGGAAACGTGCGAGTTTTTAAGCCTCTGGTGTAGGCCAGGTAAGGTCCATATGCCACACCTTAACTACTTAACCTATCACCTTTCTTGGCTAAGTCAATTTATAAATATTAATATTTAAACACTCTCTAGTGCTAGTGTAACATACACAGGACCATCTCTCTCTGTTGAGACCACACAGCTATTGAAAGAAAAAGCTTAATTTAGATGGATACATTTAAAAACTGTTCTTATTTATTAGTAACTGTAATAATTAACATAATTTATAAAATAAATACATTAAAATTTAATTACTTAGGTTTTAAATCAAGAGGATTTGACAGAATAAGAGCTCACTAAAATTAATATTATTATGTATGTCTGTGTACAGTGTACACATACATCTGTCAATAAAAAAAGTAGAGTAAAGCAAATTTTTTAGCAGAATCGTATTAACGGAAAAAACATCATTTTTAGGAAAAACTTGGGGATAGCAATTTTTTTTACAAAACGCTTTATTTTGAGTTTCTAAAATTATGGGAGAGATTTTTTTTTAGATCAGAACAGGATCAAAATTACCTTTGTTTGTAGCAAAAGTGCTAATTTTGACAATATCTACAATCATATTGAAAAGATCAAAAAAATGCATCTTAGGTAATTTGTAATCTATAAAATTATGAAGAGAATGAAACCAGTCCGAGACCAAACGGATAATTTGTTTAGGCATTTTTTATGTTTTGCTAATATGTCAATAAACAAATTAACATTTTAATTTGAATTAGAACTTAATCGACCCCTTTGACCCTTGTCTATTCCATATCAGGAGCACAAAATTTGTAAAACTCATTTAATCGATTTAGGACAGTTTTAGTGAAAATAGTATAAGAATTTGTGCTTTTGAAAAGGATATATAGGCCAAGCTTAGATAGGTCAAAGGTTTCCCAAAGTGTGCTCCGCGGGAAGGTAGCAAGGTAAAATATTAATAATAAAGCTTTAATGATATCCTATTACCTACCCTTCAAATTACACAAGGTGCTCCGTTAAAATTCAAAGACCCTTAAAATGCTCTATTACGGAAAAAGTTTGGGAAACTCTGGGATAGGCAATGGTAAAACGATCCAATTTAAATACAATCTAGACGTAAAAATTGTCATAACTCCTTCAAAACTGTCCTTGAATGGTAGGTAATTCTGAAAAAGTATAAAAACTTTCTGACGATTTTTTTACAAAAATGTAACATATAAACATGGTTGTAGTGCGGTACAGCGCTATTTTCATTCTTTTACTTGATGATACGCTTCACAAGCAATTTTCATCAATTTTCATTTCCATATTTGAAAAGCTAAGTATTAATAATTTAAAAAAATGCCTTGTATCGCACTATAATACACCTTGCACTTTAGAGCACAAAAAATTTTTTGAAAACAGTGACAAATTACGGCGGAATTTAAGGTGGCCGAACCTATTAAAATTACTAGCGCAGCTTACCCCCTTAAATGCTATTTAATGCAACCAAGCTCTAGAGTAGAGGTTGTTCTTTGATTACAACAAATTTATAAACAAAAACCTATAAATGAGCTAAGGAGTTCACAAAAAGTGACAATTTTCTTTAATATGAAAATACTTGTCTCTCAGACCTTTCTTTAAAAAAAAATTTCACCCCTTTCGATCATTTGCTCCAACTTTATTCGTGGTTGAAAATTTTTGGTCTTTTAGGAATGGAGAATTAGACTATTTTTTTTTTATTTTTTTATGAAAATAGAGCTAAAAAGAATAATTTTGGCTATTTTAATTTCTCTCGTTCTTCAATATTAAGCCCAAAATTATGTTTTAGAAGTGCTTTAACCGAAAAAGGTCGTTTTTATTCATGTTGCAACAGTGCCTACAAAGCGAGCGAGATATAATACGGTCGAAAGTAGTTAAAAAGAGATAGACAATGCGGTTGTTTCTATTGTATTATACAATAGAAACCAATAGCAACCGGCCTCGTCACGATCTTGAGTACGAGCAAGTGCTTGAGATCTGTCTATAAATACGGGCATAAGAGATATTCGGGAAAATAGTATTTTTTATATTTCGGTTCTGTAATGGAGCTATTACGATACCGAAAGTAGTTTCGTAATAGCTGAAGGCGTGTCTGAAAAGTGTAGTCAAATTTATTTTTTCGAAGTTGGTATTATGTATTTTTTTTAAATATTTTTTTTAATTTTTCGGGGATCGAACCCTCGACCTTGAGGTGCTTTCCATTTGTTGAAAAGTACAGCTCCGAACAGTTCCTACAGTACCTGGTGAATATTTTGGTGTTCCATTTGAATTGGTACGACTAGTTATTTTTAACTGTTCCGAATTACATTCCCCTGCCCCCTATCGTACCTACCTATTTTTTGGTACGACTAGCTGTTCCAAAAGTACAGTACGGTACAGTTCAGAAAATCAAATGGAAAGCACCTTTTATAACCAGAAGTCGCACTTCTATCAACTAGACCAAACGGACTTTCAATAAATTTAAGTTCCAATTGTCTTATTAATAGTGAAAAACGTCAACGGTTGACACAAGTAGGTAGATACCATGTTTATGGTAATCACCTAATGGTGGAACCAAAAACTGGACTGTGTGTACTTTTATAGATTTAAATTAAAATTTCTTTTATAGAAAAAAATTGATCTAGAAATTTAACTTGTAAAAATTTGTAAATATAGTAAACTTTTAATTGTTCAAAAATATGACATTAGCATGCGATAAATTTCAATAAGGAATTTAAATAATTTATATTTTGTAATAAACGTTATTTTTGTGTATTAAAATTTTAAAGAATATTTAATATTTATGTACTTAGGTCTTTATTTAATTTTTATTTCAATTCAATACATTTTAGACGAAAAAAAATATAATTTTATAGTTAGAAAATTTTGAAACGTCAGTACTGTCATTATATTATAAACAGAAGTACCAACCAACAAAAAATAACCTCAATTTTGAAATTTTAAATTTGTTACAATTTTTAATTTTAAAGGCCGAAATATAAAAAATATTGTATGACATTTGTGTTAAAAGTGATTTTATTTTGTTCGTTGAGTTACTCAACTCGTTTCACTCGTTTCGTAATCTTCTCAAACTTACAAAATAACCCGTCCCTTTTAACACGCATATCATAAACTACTATTTTAGAACAAGAGATGAAACATCAGTTTTTTTCGTGAGATACAATTTAATTCAAGAGCCCCGTAGGGGCGAGTGAAGTAACCTTTCGAACGAAAAAAAAGGATTTCATCTCGAGTCGTAAATGCTATTTTTTCTACGACGATAATTAGTACATTTTAAAATAATTCTTTTTACTAAAATGTGAACCGACCACAAAAAAAACTGTTGTTTCATCTCATGTTGTAAACAACATCCGCTTGTACGAAAACATTTTCTCACTAGAAACGAAAATGCTATTTTCGTAACGAGTAAGTGATGACGAAATGCTTAGTTTCACATATGAGAGTAGAAAAACTCTTTGATTTTACCTTTCATCCCTCCCACCCCTATAAAATTTTTAGTATGTATGATAATATCGATAGGGACTTTTGAGACTTTAGGCGCTTTCTTTCGCTAACAGCTTTGAATCATGATTCAAAAATAACCACGCCCATTGGTCCGTGAATCCATGACAATAATTCGTGATCGAAACGCGTTTTGATCACAATTTTCGCGACGAAAGAAAGCACCTATTGTTTAAAACAAATGTATCAATCAAGCACACAAATATAGATAGCTTTCTGGGAGCTTTGAAATTTAACTTGGATTAATTTTTATATCTTTTATGCCGGACATGTAAAAGTCACGCGTAGCGTAACGTCCAGCTACAAAAATTATTATTTTTCTGATTATACTTTTGATATTAGATATTTTGTATTTATTTTGATGTCTTATAAAACTGGTAATTATATTAATATAGTGGTACATAATTACCGGTGACAAATAAGACTCTTAATACCACAACCTAAAAAATCGGCTAGCAACCACGTGTATAAAAAATAGAATGTGTAGATCTGCTATCGTAAGCTGGAGAGCAAATGAACATAGAAAATTAGAGATTGATGGCGGTTAACAATAATCAACCATCAATAATCAATCAATTATTTAATAAACTGTAATAGTTATTAAAATTTCTTAAAAATGAAAAACTCTAAATAATTATTCTTTCTTTTCTTCCTTAATTTGGCCTAAATTGGACCTCAATATTGTTTGATATCGTCGGAAAGGCTAATTTTACGAGCTTCAAAATATTGAGAAATATACCTGATGTTCTATTTAAATTAAGAAATTTGATTCCATTTCCGGTTAAACCGGAAGTCAGAGTAAAAAGTGTGTGGTATCATATATTATAATAGACACTTTTACGATCTTTTAAAATATTTAGTATGATTCCTAAAAATTTTGATATTTTTCTAATACTCGGTTTAACCGGAACACAATAATTTGTTAACCGCAAATAGTGTGAAATAATAGATATTCGAGGCATTCACACAATTACCAATTTTCAAGTTTTAATAAATTATTAACAAGAAATGGCAGATTTTTAAAATTTTAACATTCAAAAAACCATAACCCCTACCCCGCTCTATACCGGGTGTTGAATGAATTACCGATACATAGGGCAATAGCATGTAAAATTACTTTTTTATAAATTCCTGTTTCCGGAGTCCTCAGATTTGACTTGAATTAATTTTTACTTCTTTTATGCCGGACATGTCAAGTCACGCGTAGCGTAACATCCAGCTACAAAAATTTGCCTGATTTACTTTTGATATTATGTACAATATTTGAATCAAGTTTTAGTTTTGCTGGCTTATAAAACTGGTAATTATATTAACATTGTGATACATAATTGCCGGTGACATATAAGACTCTTAATAACAATCTAACAAGTGAGCTCGCAACCACATGTATAAAAAATACAGTGTGTGTGGATTGACTAAGTATTCCACAAAAAGCGAGAGAGTAAGAGTGAACATAGAAAATTAGAGATTCATGGCTGTTAATAATAATCAATAGTCAATCAATTAGTTAATAAACTGGTCCTCACAAATCAGAAAAAAAAACAAAAATGCGAATGTATGACACAATTATTATAAAAAGTATAATGTTATATGGGGCCGAAACATGGGACATGATGAAAAAGGACAAAGAGAGACTAGCAGTGGAAATTAATTTTCTCAGAAGGAGCTGTCAGGTGTCAAGGCTTGAAATAATAAGAAACGAAGAAATAAAGGGGAGAATGAAAATTGAGAAAACGGTGGTGGAGGCAGTTGAAAAAAAAACTACTAAAATGGTTTGGGCATTTACATCTGATGAACACTACAAGAGCTGGCAACCTACAGAAAGGCGAAAAAGAGAGGCAAAAAAGAAAGGCGAAATTGGATAGATAAATAGGAATGGAGAAAAGGATTCACTAAAATAAAAATTGTATATATTTTAATAAAGTGCTTTAATACTTTTATACAGAGAAAAGTTTGGGGAAAACAAATATGCAAAAATATACAGGGTGTTCAATTTTAAAAAATGACATATTGGCATATCTCGGCAACTAGGCCGTTTTCCGATTTTCCAACTACCCAGCTAAATGAAGACGATAAAATACTACAACTTCGCTAATTTAACCAAATTTGTAACTTCATAAATAAAAAAGTTAGCTATTGTAAACTGTTTTCATGAACACACTGTATTGCTTAATATCGTCAGAAAGCTAATTTTCTTTATTTTTTAGCTAATTTTTTTAAAAACGAGATTTCAAAATATTGAATAATATACCAAGTGTTCCATTTAACTTAAGGGCAGGGATATATTTCTCTTTTCCGGTTTAACCGTAACAATGGCTGCATTCACCGGACGTAACAGTTGTTACGTAAGCAGCTACCAAATCGTTCGGTGACTTGCTCCTGTTTTGGGAACGTGTAAGGAACGGTCGCCATTTTATCGCGCGCATTTCATTTGAGTTATGTTGAACTATCTCGATACCTGTTCACTTAACAAAGTTACCACACGATAGTAGCGCTAATGATGTAGCAGTTGGTAGCTGCTCCACAACTGTTACGTCCTGTGAATGCACCCAATATTAACTGCAAATAGTGTGAAATAATGGATATTCAAAGGATTGATACATTTGCCACTTCTCACGTTTTCATTAGATATTAATCCATAAAAATGGCAAAACGCAAATTTACTAAAGCGTTTTCAACTGTTTTATTAATTTGTGGAAAACTGCATAATAGCGTACTTTCCAATTTTTTAAAATGTATCTAGAAAGTTACCTTATTCATAACATAATCCCGAAACCACATTAAAAATGTTTCAACTTATTATAACCTGGATTACACATTAACTGACATTTAACACTTGTAACTAAGCAACAAACGTGATGTGCACGAATCGCGACGTCACTTCCGTTTTAATTTTCACTTTGAACCTGCAGCATTTAATGCTTTTACTAAAGCACTTTTTAATAAAACTTTTTTGATTAAGGGCGCGCTGCTAAAGTGGAGGGGAGACATTTTTGCCATAGCGTGTATTTTTACCACTTTAAGTTGAAGAAAAAAAAATATAGATGGTGCCAACATACTGTCAAAATAATTATTTTAATTACCAATGTCAACCAATCTCAAACTAAAAAAAAAACAAGAAACAGTACTTAAAAGTAGAACATTACAACATCGTTTTGGACGGTTTTTGATGCTGTAATGAGTATATTGTTACAAAAGAATAGTAAAGTTAAAAATTTATACCTGGAACTTTAAAATTTTGCTTGGGCCATCTAAAAGACAATGCCTGAACTATTGTCGAAAGATTTGGTTGAAAAGACTGCTAATGACATATTTTGATTCAGTATTTTCTTCCTTGTTTCGTTTAATTAGCGATGGAATCACTTAAAAATTAGGTATTGTTCTGATAACCATCTCCACCAGGAAATAACGGAATTTCATCAATATTGGTTGCTTCAAAATTTGAAAGTTTCTTGTTTTCAAAAATTAATTTAACCTATTTATTCATAATATAAAGCAATGAAAATTGTTCATCTCCTTCATTGATCTTTCCTTATTAAAATTTCAAAAAAATTAAGTTCATATAACGTTTAGTTTTTAAATTCCGCAAGAAAAACTAAAGGCTTATTTTTAACGTTATTTTAACTCCAACTTTTGCCGCTTTGTCAGAGCGGCCTTAACATATTTTTAATGTGCCCAAGTCATTGATAATCGACTTTGCTATGCAATAACGCAGTAATAATTGATATTTAAAAAATTGGAAAATACCCTATTGTGGGTTAGATCATTGTTGCAAAACGATACCCAAATATCCAATACTCTGTTTACAATAAGTTTTCTTTCATACAACAACTTGTCTTTATTTCTTTTTGGATAATAGGTAAATTTAATACAACCCATTTGGCCATTGTAAATTTTAATACTTAAATAAATATAGTGAAGTAATGAATTTAGATATCTACTTGAAGATCAAATTTTATGCAAAAAAACTTAACAGCCTGTAGGCTACAGGTACTTGAAACGTATTACCAAACTCCATTAAATGTAATTTAATTATTTAACATTAAATAATCGATTAAATATTGATTTAATAACGATACTTGTTAAGTAAATAAAAGTGAGGTATTAATACCTTTAAAAATTTATGAGAATGTCTGAGTAAAAAAGTTCCCATATGTAAAAATGTGTTACAAGAGTTTGAAAAATAGTTATTTGTACAGCATCCACAGTGCTAGACTACAAGTCTACAACCGCTACTTGGCACGGGTGAATCAAACTCGATGGCACGTGTGCATACCTGAACGAAGTTCGATCCAAGAAATGATAGTATCACACATCTTGTGAACCATCACCTCCTCCGCAACTCAAAAGACAAACGTTCCACAACACCACTAGTCCACTCTAGTGACTGGTATAATTCAACTAATTTATTCTTAATATCACCGATAGCATTCATTTGCTTCCCGCTGTCCAACACCTACAGTTTTAAAGATTATTTTAAACAAGAATTATTTAGACATTTATTAAATAAGCTAAATTTGTTGGCGGGCCGTTTCCTGTTATGAATAGATTTTAAATTCTAAATTTAATGTAGTTGATCATTCAAATGGAAAGAACAATAGGACCTAAAGAAGTATCTTTTTTTCTTCTTCTAAACGATCCAATCAAGACCAGGTAAAATTAATTTACCATCGATCGAGGTGGTCAAAAGATATTTTAAGCGAAATAAAGACCTTCTTAGTTACTCAACAATCGATTAATTAAAAAACCAGTATTAAACCCACATTTAATTATAAACTGAGACTTTTCTAATAAATCTTTCGAATATTTTTCTTTTGATAATTTTCTAAATATAAAAATGTCCTAGTTTATATCGGAAATATTTTCTTTTTTAAATAGGAAGCTGAAAAAGTATAACTCCGAGGCTTGTGAATAATGGTAAGTAGAACCAAAGATAATTTGTGAATTATTTGATGGTTGGTATAACAGACTGTACAGTGTTTTAAGTACCTATTAAAGACAACATAACGACGTCCTATTTCAATGATTGTCAAGTTCAGAACATTTTCTACGTTCCTTAGCTCCCTCGAATCTAGAAGGTGGGTTACATTTACGCACTTTTCATCTGTTTATGACAAAAACAATAGATAGATGCGATATTTATCGCATTCCTTCTTATAAAAAATAATTTTCTTAACAACTCTTTCGGTCCTTATGAGACGATTCTTTTTTATTATTGGATATTAAAAATATGTTAAAGATTTCGATATTATTTCAATAATTTTTATAGAACAATGGACACCCACGATCATCTATAGTACAGGTGCGCTTAAAGCGGCGAGTAGGTGTACTAAATACTCTCTCGACTGAATTCAAATCTTATACTTTTTATTTCTCTCAGATTCTCATTGTGTGAGGACATTAGCTTGAGATGCTATCAATGAAGTTGTGGGTTTGATATTAATTTAATGCTTACCACACACTCCTTGAAAATGCACTTTTTGTGTGTACAAGAATTGAGAATTCTGGGAGCATTTTTTTAAAAATCTTCTTAAAAAAGTACTTCTACTTACCATTTAAATAAATCATTGTTGGCTTTGTTTAATCGTTTATAGGTGTTTTGTAATATGTATTAAGTGGCATTAAATTTTGCACTTCAGATACAACAATTAAAAGCTTTTTAGTAGCTTGCTAAACAGGTTTTTGTTATTAAAACTTTATGGTTATGTACAGATATATTTAACAATAGCTTTAAACGAGTTAAGGATAACTTGACTTCGATATAAACTTTTACTACTTATTGCCTATTACTTGTTTATGCTTTTGGAGGCGCAAATCATCATTATTCAATTATTATATTAACTATTTCAATGTTTTAATTGCATAAAAGTGATGAATGATGACAACATAAAATCAAGAATCATTTGAGTGTTTTATTCCTTTAACGTAAAAATTTCTCTTTGACTTATTTTACGACAGTGATTAATGGCCATACGATTTTCCCAGGTAATTTTGCACAGTACAGGATGTTTAATCGCTCCTATTACGAACTTTGGAAAATGGAAATTCTAATAGAAAAGTTCGTATAAACAAGTTAATTTTATTTTCGTTCAGAAGTTTTCACGGTTTTAAATTATTTATCAATATCATCAACATTTGAGCTTATTCTATTAGGCCCAGTATCATAAAGCCTATAGTTAACCGAAGGTTGACTTAACCGTAGGTTGCAATTATAAATAAACGCCAATTTCACTATTATGTCCAATTACGTCAAACTAAAATGACAGTTTATACTTAGGTTAAGCTTCAACTTTCGTTTATAATACTGGCCATTAGGGTCAGTATTATAAAGCCTAGTTAACCGAAGGTTGACTTAACCGTAGGTTGCAATTATAAATAAACGCCAATTTCACCATTATGTCCAATTACGTCAAACTAAAATGACAGTTTAAACTTAGGTTAAGCTTCAACTTTCGTTTATAATACTGGCTCTTAGGGTCAGTATTATAAAGCCTAGTTAACCGAAGGTTGACTTAACCGTAGGTTGCAATTATAAATAAACGCCAATTTCACTATTATGTCCAATTACCTCAAACTAAAATGACAGTTTAACCTTAGGTTAAGCTTCAACTTTCGTTTATAATACTGGCTCTTAGGGTCAGTATTATAAAGCCTAGTTAACCGAAGGTTGACTTAACCGTAGGTTGCAATTATAAATAAACGCCAATTTCACTATTATGTCCAATTACCTCAAACTAAAATGACAGTTTAACCTTAGGTTAAGCTTCAACTTTCGTTTATAATACTGGCCCTTAGGGTCAGTATTATAAAGCCTTGTTAACCGAAGGTTGACTCAACCTTCGGTCGTAATTATAAATAAACGCTAATTTCACTATTATGTCCAATTACGTCAAACTAAAATGACAGTTTAACCTTAGGTTAAGTTTCAACACTCGTTTATAATACTGGCCCTTAGGGTCAGTATTATAAAGCCTAGTTAACCGAAGGTTGACTTAACCGTAGGTTGCAATTATAAATAAACGCCAATTTCACTATTATGTCCAATTACCTCAAACTAAAATGACAGTTTAACCTTAGGTTAAGCTTCAACTTTCGTTTATAATACTGGCCCTTAGGGTCAGTATTATAAAGCCTAGTTAACCGAAGGTTGACTTAACCGTAGGTTGCAATTATAAATAAACGCCTATTTCACTATTATGTCCAATTACGTCAAACTAAAATGACAGTTTAAACTTAGGTTAAGCTTCAACTTTCGTTTATAATACTGGCCCTTAGGGTCAGTATTATAAAGCCTAGTTAACCGAAGGTTGACTTAACCGTAGGTTGCAATTATAAATAAACGCCAATTTCACTATTATGTCCAATTACGTCAAACTAAAATGACAGTTTAAACTTAGGTTAAGCTTCAACTTTCGTTTATAATACTGGCCCTTAGGGTCAGTATTATAAAGCCTAGTTAACCGAAGGTTGACTTAACCGTAGGTTGCAATAATAAATAAACGCCAATTTCACTATTATGTTCAATTACCTCAAACTAAAATGACAGTTTAACCTTAGGTTAAGCTTCAACTTTCGTTTATAATACTGGCCCTTAGGGTCAGTATTATAAAGCCTAGTTAACCGAAGGTTGACTTAACCGTAGGTTGCAATTATAAATAAACGCCAATTTCACTATTATGTCCAATTACGTCAAACTAAAATGACAGTTTAAACTTAGGTTAAACTTCAACTTTCGTTTATAATACTGGCCCTTAGGGTCAATATTATGAAGCCTAGTTAACCGAAGGTTGACTTAACCGTAGGTTGCAATTATAAATAAACGCCAATTTCACTATTATGTCCAATTACCTCAAACTAAAATGACAGTTTAAACTTAGGTTAAGCTTCAACTTTCGTTTATAATACTGGCTCTTAGGGTCAGTATTATAAAGCCTAGTTAACCGAAGGTTGACTTAACCGTAGGTTGCAATTATAAATAAACGCCTATTTCACTATTATGTCCAATTACGTCAAACTAAAATGACAGTTTAAACTTAGGTTAAGCTTCAACTTTCGTTTATAATACTGGCTCTTAGGGTCAGTATTATAAAGCCTAGTTAACCGAAGGTTGACTTAACCGTAGGTTGCAATTATAAATAAACGCCAATTTCACTATTATGTCCAATTACCTCAAACTAAAATGACAGTTTAACCTTAGGTTAAGCTTCAACTTTCGTTTATAATACTGGCCCTTAGGGTCAGTATTATAAAGCCTAGTTAACCGAAGGTTGACTTAACCGTAGGTTGCAATTATAAATAAACGCCTATTTCACTATTATGTCCAATTACGTCAAACTAAAATGACAGTTTAAACTTAGGTTAAGCTTCAACTTTCGTTTATAATACTGGCTCTTAGGGTCAGTATTATAAAGCCTAGTTAACCGAAGGTTGACTTAACCGTAGGTTGCAATTATAAATAAACGCCTATTTCACTATTATGTCCAATTACGTCAAACTAAAATGACAGTTTAAACTTAGGTTAAGCTTCAACTTTCGTTTATAATACTGGCTCTTAGGGTCAGTATTATAAAGCCTAGTTAACCGAAGGTTGACTTAACCGTAGGTTGCAATTATAAATAAACGCCATATTCACTATTATGTCCAATTACCTCAAACTAAAATGACAGTTTAACCTTAGGTTAAGCTTCAACTTTCGTTTATAATACTGGCCCTTAGGGTCAGTATTATAAAGCCTTGTTAACCGAAGGTTGACTCAACCTTCGGTCGTAATTATAAATAAACGCTAATTTCACTATTATGTCCAATTACGTCAAACTAAAATGACAGTTTAACCTTAGGTTAAGTTTCAACACTCGTTTATAATACTGGCCCTTAGGGTCAGTATTATAAAGCCTAGTTAACCGAAGGTTGACTTAACCGTAGGTTGCAATTATAAATAAACGCCAATTTCACTATTATGTCCAATTACCTCAAACTAAAATGACAGTTTAACCTTAGGTTAAGCTTCAACTTTCGTTTATAATACTGACCCTTAGGGTCAGTATTATAAAGCCTAGTTAACCGAAGGTTGACTTAACCGTAGGTTGCAATTATAAATAAACGCCTATTTCACTATTATGTCCAATTACGTCAAACTAAAATGACAGTTTAAACTTAGGTTAAGCTTCAACTTTCGTTTATAATACTGGCCCTTAGGGTCAGTATTATAAAGCCTAGTTAACCGAAGGTTGACTTAACCGTAGGTTGCAATTATAAATAAACGCCAATTTCACTATTATGTCCAATTACGTCAAACTAAAATGACAGTTTAAACTTAGGTTAAGCTTCAACTTTCGTTTATAATACTGGCCCTTAGGGTCAGTATTATAAGGCCTAGTTAACCGAAGGTTGACTTAACCGTAGGTTGCAATAATAAATAAACGCCAATTTCACTATTATGTTCAATTACCTCAAACTAAAATGACAGTTTAACCTTAGGTTAAGCTTCAACTTTCGTTTATAATACTGGCCCTTAGGGTCAGTATTATAAAGCCTAGTTAACCGAAGGTTGACTTAACCGTAGGTTGCAATTATAAATAAACGCCAATTTCACTATTATGTCCAATTACGTCAAACTAAAATGACAGTTTAAACTTAGGTTAAACTTCAACTTTCGTTTATAATACTGGCCCTTAGGGTCAGTATTATGAAGCCTAGTTAACCGAAGGTTGACTTAACCGTAGGTTGCAATTATAAATAAACGCCAATTTCACTATTATGTCCAATTACCTCAAACTAAAATGACAGTTTAACCTTAGGTTAAGCTTCAACTTTCGTTTATAATACTGGCCCTTAGGGTCAGTATTATAAAGCCTAGTTAACCGAAGGTTGACTTAACCGTAGGTTGCAATTATAAATAAACGCCTATTTCACTATTATGTCCAATTACGTCAAACTAAAATGACAGTTTAAACTTAGGTTAAGCTTCAACTTTCGTTTATAATACTGGCCCTTAGGGTCAGTATTATAAAGCCTAGTTAACCGAAGGTTGACTTAACCGTAGGTTGCAATTATAAATAAACGCCACTTTCACTATTATGTCCAATTACCTCAAACTAAAATGACAGTTTAACCTTAGGTTAAGCTTCAACTTTCGTTTATAATACTAGCCCTTAGGGTCAGTATTATAAAGCCTTGTTAACCGAAGGTTGACTCAACCTTCGGTCGTAATTATAAATAAACGCTAATTTCACTATTATGTCCAATTACGTCAAACTAAAATGACAGTTTAACCTTAGGTTAAGTTTCAACACTCGTTTATAATACTGGCCCATAGGGTCAGTATTATAAAGCCTAGTTAACCGAAGGTTGACTTAACCGTAGGTTGCAATTATAAATAAACGCCAATTTCACTATTATGTCCAATTACGTCAAACTAAAATGACAGTTTAAACTTAGGTTAAGCTTCAACCTTCGTTTATAATACTGGCCCTTAGGGTCAGTATTATAAAGCCTAGTTAACCGAAGGTTGACTTAACCATAGGTTGCAATTATAAATAAACGCCAATTTCACTATTATGTCCAATTACGTCAAACTAAAATGACAGTTTAACCTTAGGTTAAGTTTCAACTTTCGTTTATAATACTGGCCCTTAGGGTCAGTATTATAAAGCCTAGTTAACCGAAGGTTGACTTAACCGTAGGTTGCAATTATAAATAAACGCCAATTTCACTATTATGTCCAATTACGTCAAACTAAAATGACAGTTTAACCTTAGGTTAAGTTTCAACTTTCGTTTATAATACTGGCCCTTAGGGTCAGCATTATAAAGTCTAGTTAACCGAAGGTTGACTTAACCGTAGGTTGCAATTATAAATAATCGCCACTTTCACTATTATGTCCAATTACCTCAAACTAAAATGACAGTTTAACCTTAGGTTAAGCTTCAACTTTCGTTTATAATACTGGCCCTTAGGGTCAGTATTATAAAGCCTTGTTAACCGAAGGTTGACTCAACCTTCGGTCGTAATTATAAATAAACGCTAATTTCACTATTATGTCCAATTACGTCAAACTAAAATGACAGTTTAACCTTAGGTTAAGTTTCAACTTTCGTTTATAATACTGGCCCTTAGGGTCAGTATTATAAAGCCTAGTTAACCGAAGGTTGACTTAACCGTAGGTTGCAATTATAAATAAACGCCAATTTCACTATTCTGTCCAATTACGTCAAACTAAAATGACAGTTTAACCTTAGGTTAAGTTTCAACTTTCGTTTATAATACTGGCCCTTAGGGTCAGTATTATAAAGCCTTGTTAACCGAAGGTTGACTCAACCTTCGGTCGTAATTATAAATAAACGCTAATTTCACTATTATGTCCAATTACGTCAAACTAAAATGACAGTTTAACCTTAGGTTAAGTTTCAACACTCGTTTATAATACTGGCCCTTAGGGTCAGTATTATAAAGCCTAGTTAACCGAAGGTTGACTTAACCGTAGGTTGCAATTATAAATAAACGCCAATTTCACTATTATGTCCAATTACGTCAAACTAAAATGACAGTTTAAACTTAGGTTAAGCTTCAACCTTCGTTTATAATACTGGCCCTTAGGGTCAGTATTATAAAGCCTAGTTAACCGAAGGTTGACTTAACCATAGGTTGCAATTATAAATAAACGCCAATTTCACTATTATGTCCAATTACGTCAAACTAAAATGACAGTTTAACCTTAGGTTAAGTTTCAACTTTCGTTTATAATACTGGCCCTTAGGGTCAGTATTATAAAGCCTAGTTAACCGAAGGTTGACTTAACCGTAGGTTGCAATTATAAATAAACGCCAATTTCACTATTATGTCCAATTACGTCAAACTAAAATGACAGTTTAACCTTAGGTTAAGTTTCAACTTTCGTTTATAATACTGGCCCTTAGGGTCAGCATTATAAAGTCTAGTTAACCGAAGGTTGACTTAACCGTAGGTTGCAATTATAAATAAACGCCAATTTCACTATTATGTCCAATTACGTCAAACTAAAATGACAGTTTAACCTTAGGTTAAGTTTCAACTTTCGTTTATAATACTGGCCCTAAGGGTCAGTATTATAAAGCCTAGTTAACCGAAGGTTGACTTAACCGTAGGTTGCAATTATAAATAATCGCCACTTTCACTATTATGTCCAATTACCTCAAACTAAAATGACAGTTTAACCTTAGGTTAAGCTTCAACTTTCGTTTATAATACTGGCCCTTAGGGTCAGTATTATAAAGCCTTGTTAACCGAAGGTTGACTCAACCTTCGGTCGTAATTATAAATAAACGCTAATTTCACTATTATGTCCAATTACGTCAAACTAAAATGACAGTTTAACCTTAGGTTAAGTTTCAACTTTCGTTTATAATACTGGCCCTTAGGGTCAGTATTATAAAGCCTAGTTAACCGAAGGTTGACTTAACCGTAGGTTGCAATTATAAATAAACGCCAATTTCACTATTATGTCCAATTACGTCAAACTAAAATGACAGTTTAAACTTAGGTTAAGCTTCAACTTTCGTTTATAATACTGGCCCTTAGGGTCAGTATTATAAAGCCTAGTTAACCGAAGGTTGACTTAACCATAGGTTGCAATTATAAATAAACGCCAATTTCACTATTATGTCCAATTACGTCAAACTAAAATGACAGTTTAACCTTAGGTTAAGTTTCAACTTTCGTTTATAATACTGGCCCTTAGGGTCAGTATTATAAAGCCTAGTTAACCGAAGGTTGACTTAACCGTAGGTTGCAATTATAAATAAACGCCAATTTCACTATTATGTCCAATTACGTCAAACTAAAATGACAGTTTAACCTTAGGTTAAGTTTCAACTTTCGTTTATAATACTGGCCCTTAGGGTCAGCATTATAAAGCCTAGTTAACCGAAGGTTGACTTAACCGTAGGTTGCAATTATAAATAAACGCCAATTTCACTATTATGTCCAATTACGTCAAACTAAAATGACAGTTTAACCTTAGGTTGAGTTTCAACCGTAGGTTGAGTTTCTACCTTCGTTTATAATACTGGCCCTTAGTGATTTATACAATTCAAAATACGCATACAAAATTTTGTATTGTCTGCAGTTCATCATTCACATACCAATATCAACCTTTTCTTGCACTTCACATTAACTCTATAATTCCAGTTTTGACTCAGCTGAGCCCACTTTGCTTTCTATGTTTTACTTCATATTCCAAAAAATTAAAGACAACAAATATAAGTGAACCAAGCTAGTTCTTACAAAGGGAATTTTCTCTTTTAAAAAAGTTATCCGTTTGAATTTCGTGTTAGCTAGCAGACAGGTGGAAATCAGCAATATTCAGATCACAGATATGATGGAACGATCATGTTGAGACGTCAGAAGAGGTAAAATTGGTAAGATCTGTATTCAGTGTTATCGAAATCTCAAAGAAAAAATTATCACTGATATTAGATCATTTCTCATCACCATCCACCGAATGAGTGTTATTTACTCGAAACAAATATAAAATGAGCTCCTAATAGAAGGTATAATTTTTGTGGATTTTGTAACAAATGTAACACCTAAACTCACCCCAATTGTTTATTTATTGCGTAAAAATATAAAATAGTATCATCTTCTCTAAATAATACATTACCAACACGCTCGACTAGAAGAGCCGTGTTACCCAGACCACTAGTTCTCACTTTGAGATCCACAACGGTCTTTTAAGAGAGATCACTAAACCTAGACAAAGACGAACAGGAAAGACGTATTCCCAGACCACTAGTCTTCTTTTTAAGATCCAGTCTGGTCCTCTAAGAAAGATCAATAAGCCTAGATAAATACGGACGGGACAGAAGTATTCTCAGACCACTAGTCCTCTCTTTAAGATCCAATCTAGTTTTATTAGAGAGATCAATAGGTCTAGAAAACTCCAGACACTTTTTCCCTCCAGATCACTAGTCCTCTCTCCTAAGAAAGAGATCTCAAGACTAGTGAAAAAAGATTGTCCACTCACCAGATCAGTAGCCCTCTATTTGAGATCCAATCAGGTCCTCTAAGAAAGATCAATAGTCCTGATGAGACCCAGGAGGGCAGAGAGGGGTATTTCTCCTTCTATAACAATAGTCGTCTCTTTGAGATCCAAATTGGTCCTCTAAGAGAGATCACTAGCCCTAAAAAATGAACCAGTGATTACGTATTCCACCAGATCAATAGTCCTCTCTTTGAGATCCAATCTGGTCCTCTAAGAGAGATTAATAGTCCTGATAAAAAACTAGCATGTTTTATGATTTTGTAAAAGTGGAATTTATTCGAATATGGAAGCTTTAAAACGTATCCCAAAACATAAGATTCTTATTTAGCTGTTCAACTTCAATAGATCTGAATGCAACAACCTGACTGAGGCATCTTTCAAATTTAACCTTTTTATGTCGAATTTGGGTTTCGAGACGGTTCTTCAAACTGATGTTTTTCATGAGCAAAATTGTTTACAAAAGATGTTCTAAAACCATGACATTCTGCAACCCTAAAATAGATAATCGTAAAACACCTGAGTTATTTGTGACTGTCCATTAAGATCCATCAAGATTTTTTGCAGTTGACAAACTTTTGAAGAAAACGTTAAAGAAAAAAAGTTGATTATCTTCCTTTCTTTGCTATATTTTTTAAATTTCTTGAAAATTTTATGATTTAATAATTAAGAAATAAATAACGTTGAGTGCTAACCACTGAGTGTGAGTGACTATTGTTTTTACTGTACTTGAATAGCACTGAATAATTATTAATTGCAATTACTAGAGAAGTTTTTGTACAACTTGAATCATGCACTTAATTAAAAATTCAAAACTTTTGTTAGCTGACCACTATAACTTTTATCAGTAGTTTGCAACAAGGAAATCTCTCGTACAACAAGCAATACTTATGGCACACATTTATAATTTGCAATTTGTCTTAATATTTTTTAATTTGCATTTGGCTAATGACGTCAATAATTGTTAATAAAATACAAGTATAACGACGGTAGTTAGTTAATATGAGTGTTAGTGACCTCTTAACCACTTAGCACTGATTGCTTGTTTAAATGATTGAATAATAACTTAAGCCTACTTGGCAGCTGAAGAAGCAATTTTTAGACTAATTTATATTAACCTTAACGGTAATATGCCTTGAATTGTACAATAAATTAACATATAATGTTACAAAAAAAGTTTTTCCTTATTAGTCGTTTATATAGGGTACATTCGGTCGTATCACCATTAGTGGTTGAAATCTGCAAAATACAACATGTTTATTGAAAGTTTAAGTAATTGAAAACTTTTGTATTTTAGAATAAATGTAGAAATAAATTATTGCTAGTATGGTAAAAGGTTTAAAAAATCTTTTAGATTATAGAAGTGTTGATGAATGTTATATTGGAAGATCGAGCGAAAGTTCTTGTACAAAGAAGACATCGCAAAGTTCGCTTACTTTGTAAACGTTAAAGAAGAATTAACTCAACTGAAACATCAAAAACTAATCAAGATATCGAAGGAAACTCCTGGACAGGGACATTTTAAAGTCTTACTGGAGAAACCCTCTGACAAAAGAACTCGGTGTCTTCTCAGAATGAGCAGAGATGAACTACAACTGGCAACGGCAATAATAACGGCCCATTGCAGCTTAAAACGCATCTTATACAATGGGGCTAGAAGAAGACCCACTATGCAGAGGAAGTGCAGAGGAGGAGAAGGAAAAGAATTCTTCGATAGTACACTAGAAAATCGCGAAGAATGAATACCTATCCACGGACAGTTGATTATTAACTTAAGATAATACTGATGATACGGCACGCAAAGAAGAAAAAGAAAAAGTTGAAGTGATTGATTCCACCAGTGACTTGGTGATATTTACTAATCATGAAAAAGACTTATTCTTTTTCCTTCTTATTCTAAGTCCTTTTTATGAAAAAAAAAAAGAACATCAGAACGATGTCGCACCTTGTGGGTGGAAAAACTTGTTATGGGCATGATGGACTAGACTGATAGTTAACGTCTAAGAAAGACAAAGCTAAGACTTCACTTACGAGAATTCTTGCGAGAAATGGGCGTTTCTCGCCTCGTATCTCGCAATTTTTTGTTAGACGAGAATGCGAAATTCTCACAATTTTGCGAGACTCCCGTGAAGCTCTAGACAAAGCATATGAAAGATGGGAAAAGCAACTCCCAGGGGGTATAGTGGTTAGTTATAAAGATACCATGAAGTGCTGCTAATTCTCACCAGACCTAGCTAAAATTGTGGCGACTTAAAATCTCTTACACGGAGTATTTGATCGATCCTTAAACTTAAGCGTAGCTTTAAACTGACCTTCCACCAATAGAAATACACATAATTGTAATCAAGCGTAACTTAACGCTACACTTCAGTTTAAGGGTCGATTGAAATAGTGAGTTTTTCATTCTAGCTCTATGTTTGCATTTTGCAGTTTTTAGTATGTCCATCAAAATGGACCGTTTCCTTTAAAATATTGCAGTTATAAAAGCAAAGTGACCTGCATTTTTAATAGTGTCAATTAAAGATTACTTTAAGCTATAAAAAAATCTTATTCGGAAAGTAAAATAAAATTATGTAAAATAAATTAGGTGGTCTTAATCTTTAACAAAGCGTGTGGTTTATTTTAAGCCAATTAAACGACTGTGTGCGTACAATAGATATTAATTCAAGAAGATTCTGCAATCAAGAGAATGATTATGTATAGTGATTAACAGTGTCTGTGGTTATCTCTGATTAGGGTGACTCATGTTTGAATGCTTGATTGCGTCTAATTGTTCATTAGTATATTACTATTATATTCAAGCAAATATGCGTGGTAGGTACGAAGTCGGTTGAGTAGTATAAACGAAAAGTATTATTCACAAAGGTTTCTGACGAAAATAAGTTTATGTATGTAGGAAATAACCTTCCGGCTAAGTTTTCTAGTTCCACATCAAAAGCTATCTAATGAAATAAAATTTACACTGTTATCCTTTGATAATTGACACTGTAATTATGTATGTAAATAGTCGTTGTAATTTGCTTTGTACAATTTCTGAATATTATTATTGGCTTAAATGTTATAAAGTGTACCTCTTACTAATTGTGCATATGAAATAAACCATTAACAATAGTACGAAATTTCAATGTAAAATAATTATATTCTCAAATTATTTTTTAAAATGTTTATTTGTAATAATTGGAATCTAATGTGTTTGATATTTTAAGTTAATGGAATTCGAATCTAAAAAAATAAATTATTAACAGTTAAATCTAAAATTATTAAACATTAATGAAAATATTGGAAATTACAAAAATGATGACAATCACGCGTTGTTAATGGAATATTAATTATCAAGAATTTTTGTTTTAATCCAAACCTTAGCAACAAAGTCATAAAATTTTATAACGATAACAGGACAACGTAAAATCCCACTTACATGAGCATTGATTGTAAGAAAATGTAGTGTCAGTTTCTAATGCTCTGAACAGTATTAAAACGACAGGCCTCTGCAGATGAAAAATGAACGATTTACAAATGCTCCAGATTGCCTGTGTAGACTGAGTCTGCACAAGTGCACAGGCGCGCTTCTTGTGGGATTAATTGCACCAGGAAAGTCGGAACTATCATTTTGTCTACACACGTGCAGGCTTTTACTAAGGCAGAGTCACGTACAGTCAGCCTCACAATTATTGGCCACCCTGGATATACGACAGGGTGGTTATTAGCCAACAACGGCAAAGGGACAGAAAGGGAGGTTGTTGATTTACTACTTGTTGGCAAAATAAAGTCACCCCTCAATTTAGGTAGGAGGTTTTATGAAGGTTGCATCCACAATTTGTGCTAGAATTATAGCAGGGTGGCCAATAATTGTGAGGCTGACTGTACACTAGGGCGATGTGACATTTTGGATTTTGGAATTTTTAAATGCTTGAGTGTGGAAAAGTTGAAAGTTGGAAATAAGGAACAATAGGGAGAGACCATTACATTGTTGAAGTACCATGTGAAGAGATTGGTGCAAATGGTTCATCTTCAGCTCCAACTTATCTTCATGCTCTTAAAAGTCCTATTGGATGAGCCTTAAGCCAATGTCAAACGGTTATTGTGGTCAAATTAGAGATATTTATTATAAAAGTCTATGCACCGATGTGTTTTAATCAAGCTTAATTTTTTAAACAATTCAAATGTGTGAACACTTACTAGATGAGCTGATGTACTTCATACACTGTAATACAAAGAAATGAATACTTCAGTGATCATGAGAATATATTGCTCTAAGTAATTTAATTAATTGTATTTCTGACGCTGGTCCCTGGTGGTTCCTTGCATCGCGACCTCTCGGATCTGCTGTACACCTCGGATTTGATTTTCCCTTATGACAGTTCTGTGCTTTTGATAAAGTCCTGAATTTTCCCTATTGATAAGTTAGGCAGTTCTCTTTAGAGCACCTTCTCTTTCCCGAGAATGCTGTAACGATTTCTTGTGAAAGCCTCACAGTGTAGCAGAAGATGAATTGGAATTTACTCCTCCTCTGCACATCATCTTCATAGTGAGTCTTCTTCTAGTCTAATCGTGTGAAGGTGCTTTTTGAGCTGCCAATAGCCCGTTATTATTGCCATTGCCAGTTGTAGTTCATCTCTGCTCATTCTGAGTAGAGAGCGAGTTTTTTGTCAGACGGTTTCTCCAGTAGGGCTTTAGAATGTCCCTGTCCAGGAGTTTCCGCTCTAGTATTTAATATGCCACTTCCCTAGATGTGACTTAATTTCTCTCTTTTCGCCGTTCCATAACAAATTCCAAAGCCGGATTCTGGTCCAATGGGTCTTATTTTGCTGCCCTCTTTGGCCAGATCGTCCACGTTCTCGTTATCTGGTACTTTGGCATGAGCTGGAACCCATACCACGTTGAATAATTACTAGATGAGCTGATGTACTTCAAACACTGTAATACAAAGGTATGAATACTTTGTTGATCCTGAGAATCTATTGCTAAGTATGTTATGGGAAGAGCAGAACCATCTTAGAAACTTGCCTACCTTGTGAAAGCACCGAATCAACGAAAAAGGCACTGACCATAATACGAACATTAAAAATTCACTTCGGTGCTTCAGAGTATATTATGAGCTAATAGATTGGCAAAATATTGTGAATAATGAACCCCTCATTACTAAACATTTATCTGGAGATCAGTTAAAGCAACTTGTAGAAGAACCTGAGTTTTTTATAATTTCTGTACAGCAGGGATTATTCTTGGTCACAAACACACTGGTGAAAGGACAGTAAAGCGTGTAACCCAAGCTTAAAACACAGTATGAGACAAAAATAGAAGAGATGGGGTCATTTTAAACACATTAAATTCTGGAGCAACAATGACAAAATCTGAAACTAAGTATGTGGTCACGTTAGCGCACCGCACTTCGCACTGTCCCTAGCACCGTATTTAGCACCGGGCCGAGAAAATAAACAAACTATTAATTGTTTTATAGGAGTGTGCTAGGTGAGGGTCGGTGCTTCAATGTGGCCATCAGTCTCACAAAAAAATCTATGATTTAATTATTTTTTCAGTGCGGTGTTAGGGGCAGTGATAAGTACGGAACATCGACGTGGTTACGCGCTAAGAAAGATAGGATTATTAATTTTCCTATTAATTTTGTAATTGATTTTATTATAATATAATAATATAATATCCCACAAAAATTAAATTAATTGTTAACTATAATCACTTATAGCGACGCACGGACCTAATGTACAGTCAGCCTCACAATTATTGGCCACCATGGCTATATAACAGGGTGTTTATTAGCCAACAACAACAAAAGGAAAGAAGGGAAAGTTGTTGATTTACTACTTGTTGGCAAAATAAAGTTACCCCTTAATGTAGGGGGTGTTATGATGGTTGCATCCACAATTCGTGCTAGGCTTAAAGCGGGGGTGGCCATTAATTGTGAGGTTGAGTGTAGATTATTATACAGGCCACGTCAGTGCAAACCAAATCTGCGCCGGACATCTAAATGCTCAGACACTCTTGTTTGTCTGTGCAGACTGGTTCTACACATGCCTTCTGTAGTAAAAGCCTGAGCATTTGTAGCGACCTAAACTTTTCGGATTTCCACATTCGAATGGTTAATAATTATAATAATAACTTAGGTTACGAAGTTAATATTGTAAATTCTTACATTATCGATGGTCACTTTGTTTTAGGTATCATGGAAAAATGAACTTACTTTATCGCCAGCAAAAATCGGCTATTCTTAAAGTTATTCTGGATATAAGACCCAGTCACAAGACTGCTTGCTTACTATCTTCTTCAAATTTCATAATGATGTCTTGAGTTTTAACCAATGATGATTTTTTTCAGGAATAAACTCGTAGTAAAAAATCTAGTTGGCGACGAGGATGGTAATAAGATAGGCACCCTCTATACAACTCAACTAATAATTTTATTATGTATGTTTCGTTTTTTAATAAAAAATAAAAATTGTTGAGCATTTTGGTAAGATTTATCGACAACTTCAGCTGCAAATTTCCTGAGTATTCAAAAAAAAGTATGCCATTGAAATTAATATGAATTATAGTCATTGAATTCATTATAAATTATACAACAAAACAAATTATAAAAAATACTTAAGGCTAGTTAATTTTTAATCATCGTTGTGATTCATAAGTCGAGATAAGCAATTTCTAAACCAAACCGTCTGTCAAAACTATAATCTTATGATTATGATTATAAAAAGTATCTCATCTTGATCGAAGATTCATAACCCATCGTTTGAATATCGTGGCAGAACGATTTTAAAAGAATAGGTAGTGAGGGCCAAAGATGACTCGACACCAATATGCGATTATCGATGGTATCAAGACCCCCCACTTAGCAATCACGTCTGTCATTTATCTGAGCACCTTCTTGTCAAATTATTAAAATACAATTATTTTTTCTTTACAACATTTCTATATCAAGTCCGAAGAATATTGTTTTGTGCAACCTAAAAGGTATAAGCCACAGTGACGTTAATTTAAAATTAATAATAAAGTGGGGTACTTTTGCAGTAACATTTTCCACATTTAAAACCTGTAGATACATAATGCAACCCACAAGAAAAAAAGTAAAAAATAGAAACACTTAATATAAGAAATCTTGTATAAGTTTAACGACTTAGATTAAGTTAGGTTTTAAATATTATATTTTATTAATCGAATTAAAAGAGTCTTCAATTCAACACTCGATTCTCGATACTTAGTAAAAATTTTTTGCATGTTTACGATAAGTGACTGTCAGAAATCCATTTTATGTTTAAATACGGTGTTATTAAAGGTGTTCGCAGATTCGGTGTGGTCGCTGACAGACAGCTTGTTAACCGTTTGCGGAGATTAGTTCTTAAGATGGTACATAATATTGCTTAAGGCTAAGTCACACTCCGCACCCCGACCACCTATATTGCCGCACCCAGCTCTTAATTACACAAACACATGATCAATCCGTCTTGCACAATGTTTATATTATTCTATCGGTTACTACACTTTCAAATCTTAATTGTGTTGTACAGGGTATTTGCATTGCTAAACTGCTTTGATTATTAGCTTATCTTTATAAAATGCTACCTACGTACTAGGTACTACAACAGCCAGGTTGTTTAGAAAAATTTCATTGTCGCACATATCCTACAAAGGTATGTGGTTATGGTAATATCTCTTAACATCCCTTTTTATAATTATTACCAAAAAAAACATTAAGATATCTGTTGATTTTAAAAAACTAAATACTGCAGAACAAAATAAGTTACCAGAAAACAGTAGTTTTTTCTACTCTGAGTGAGAGAAAATCCTCAACAAATGCACCCAATTCCGTTACTTTGGTGTGGACGTGTGGAGAATCAATCCGCCTTTGCAGTTTTGGGCAATGATATAATAATAGCAAAAATAGAC
The DNA here is from genome assembly GCA_963924605.1 of Malthinus seriepunctatus. Classification (NCBI taxonomy): domain Eukaryota; kingdom Metazoa; phylum Arthropoda; class Insecta; order Coleoptera; family Cantharidae; genus Malthinus; species Malthinus seriepunctatus. The sequence goes on from OZ004600.1 coordinate 56,746,057, forward strand.
AGAGTACGCTGTGGACAGAGTCCAACTGACCGGACTATATTATATGTGAGATAGAATAGCACCAGGCAAGAAACTGCTATAGTATGGACCCGTGACATGTGGATATTTTCCCACATCACGTGGTACAAAATACTACTATATTTTGTCTCTCTAATGGTCCTGGTCAATCCGCATTCAACTCATCATACGGTACGGTGCATCAAGTTAGCATTATTATAGGTTTATTAGTGCAACGGTTGAAATCATTAGACGCATGCGCATATTCAATTTCACGTTCATTAGCCTTGAATTTCGAACGCGAAATTGAATATGCGCGTGCGTCTGATGATTTCAAACGGTTGGCAACTGTTGCACAAACAAACCTATATTATCATTGAGTCTCTTGTCTCTTGATTTTTGAATTGACAGTACCTAATATCACAGCAATACCAAAATACCTACAGCAAGACAGATTTATGTTAGCGAGCCGTGGAAATGCGCAGATACTGAAATTTGTATTTTTTATCCCCACCAAAGCAGTATTTAACGTATTTAAATTTAATGGGGCGTGGTCAAATCTGCGCGAACTTATCCCTACCGCTCGCCATCGGGGATCTGTGTTGCAGTATATTGCAATGGAACTTGGAACAAAAACTTCGTGATATACGTAAGTGTGGATATGAGTAAAACATAATTTTAACATGACAAAGACAGAAATCTATGATAGTTATGCAGAGACTGTTCAGCGCTTGTGTTATTTAGAAATGTTTGAACATTAAATGAACGTCGCGCTTGCCAAATTTAAGGACATCTGATTTTATTACAAGGCAGGGTCGTAGCCAGGGGTACGCCAGAACAGGCCGAGCCTGCCCTGGAAAATTCTAAGCCTGTCCTAGCCCGAGTTTGCTAAAGATTTCGCAATAGTAATAAAATGATAAGCTCCTAATTGCAGTTTCCAGTGACGATGAAGAAAGCATTGATTTAGAGAAACCACAGGAGAAAGTCAAATTTTTGCAAACCTTGAGCATAAAACTGTCATCCTCAGAAGAGATTACAGTGGTCAACAGATGTATAAAAACCCAGAAGAAAGAAAACCTTAATTTAACTGTATTTAAGTGCATTTTAAGCAATGCATTGCATTAGGATTAGGATTGTTAGGGTGGAGGGTAAACCGAGGTTTACGCGCACTTAGGCCGCTTAATCGGGCCCATTGTGCTGCCTCCCTTTAGCGACCCCTTCTGACCTTTCAGTCCTTGATCCATCCCAACCTTTGGATGAATCCAAGGATACTGGAGGGTGAAGTGTCGCTGATACTGGCCATGTTAGGCCAGTATTCCCCTAACATGGATCCTCGAATTAGCGTTAACGCAGGGCAGTGACAAAGCACATGTTCCATTGTTTCATCCGCTTCATTGCATCCTCTACATCTGGGGTTGTCAGCAACACCCATTCTGTATAGATGCTTGTTCAGTCGACAGTGTCCAGTGAGAGTGCCAGCGATGGCACGTAAGCTCTCACGAGACAACCGTAGGTAATAATTAGCGTACTTTTTAGACTTCTTGGAGATCATCGTGAGAAAGTTTGGTCACATATCTTTATTCCTATTTATTCTTTGTGTATGGCAGTAGCCACTGTAGCAGTATGTTCTATGGCCTTGACAATTGAGCATTATGTAACCTACAGTCTTTACTAGACTTTCTGGCGCGATTTTCTCGTGCAAAATACCTAGATATTATAAGTAAGTAGTTAGGTATCTTTGCATGAAATCTTTCTCGAGTATTCTCACTTTCTTCTGTATATTTATTGTTATTGATCAAAGAATAACATTCTTAATACTCTTCATCTTCAAATTTTAATTAAATTATGTCTTTGTAAACATATTGATCTCAAATAAACAAATTATAATAAAGTTGACCATCAAGATTTTCCAATAGCAATCTTCAGACGTAGGTAATAATGGTAAAAGTCGACAGTTTGGAAAATGTAAATTTTAACAATTCAAAGCTGCGAGATTAAATCGTTCCAAGACGTGCAAAAAAATCCTTGCTTCTAATTTTTATTTACAAAAATTAAATTTTTGTTTAAAAATCTTTTTTGCATGAGAAAATAAAGTATGAAGATGACAACAAAGATGTCTGGCGACCTTATGATTTTATCGACCTTTGTTAAAACCTAAATATCTTAAGATTAAAACGAGATGTTTTTAAAACTTTGTAATTTTGACTAAAAAATGTAATTTTTGTTTACGAAAATAAAAATTCCGCGCCTATATAAATGAAATCAAATTATAACTTTGCTGACAAAACAGCAACGCACTTTAGACTTTATGTTTCAAGTTCATCTTATAGAACTTAGTTTCGTTTCCTACAAAAATAATTCTCTTGAGTATCAATATTTTCTTATTGATACAGGGTGAGCTATAGAAATCTAAAAAAGCGTGTTTTCTCATAAACTTTATTTTTTCAAATGTCGCTCGGAATCGGAGTTTAGAAGGCGACAATTTTGTTTGTCACTTTGAACACCAGCACCACTATAAACCCTAGCTGTGATCAACCTCAGGAATTTAAATACGTAAAAGGGTTGAGTAGCATGTCATTTTAAAGCCCTTCGAAATCACTTTTCAACGATATTTCAATTAGAATAACAGAAGTATTTCAAGAAGAAGTCGACTCTAGACAGTTATTTTATTTTTCGAAGAATATGGCCCATTTTGGATTTTTTGGAATTTGACAACAATTCTACCATAATGCTTAAAGATACTTCTCCCCCTCAAACGTAAAATCGAAGAGCTCTAGAGATTTTTGAAGAAATGGAGTTTAATACAAGAAAATACATTGTTTTGTTTTCGATGACCTACCCTGTATAATAGATAAATAAGTAATAGTTTTTAATTCTATTTGAAGTATTTTTTCTTATACTACACACGTACACTGACACGCATAAGTTTTGATGAATAAATAACAGAAGTTGAAAAATATCGATAACGTTTTTCTTTTAACTTAAAGCTACTAAATCTAAAAAGTAACAATAAGTTAGTTCAAGAAGAATAATAAAAATTGTGAAAAGGATCAAATTGAAAATTTTCGAATTAAATATCCCATAATGCTTTACAATATAATATTCGGGCCGATGCGTTGTGGGAACCGTTTGAAAATTGCAATTTCGTTTCAGGATCAAAGTTCCTTCCACACCAGTTGGCACTTTGTCCGAGAGTCTGACAGTTCGGGCTGCCCTGTGGCGGACGCGCATTCCACAGCACCGGACCTTCATTCAATTATGTCTGAAAGACTTGAATTCAATCGGTTACTTGTACACAAAAATCACGGTTAAAAAGAAATATGCATAAATTTATTCTAAGTATAACCCAATAACTTAACAATTACGCGATTGCCGTTGTAATTAAAATCAAATTGGAGTTATTTTTTAGTCGACTCGAGTATTCTCTTGATTGCTATTTGAATTCAAATTAACGGAAAATGCTTACAAAGCAAAGCAAGGATCACTTGAGATTGTCTTTGTAGCTAATTAAAAACAACCCTTGTTTTTTCAAAAGAACTCTTAATTTTTATTTATTCCTTTCCTCTACTTCATCTTCATATAATACGAATTGTTCATGTGCAAATTTTATAATTGAATATTTTATCTACAAAAAAATACTCAGCTTAATGTAACGTATGTGTCCTTTTGTTTTTAAGCAATAATTTCCGATACATACAGGGCGAACGCGACTAGTGGTACGCCCTGCCCTGATTAACTCAAGTCAAAAATTTTGCACACTTATGTTGGGTTGCAGAATGCTTTTAACGGCTTCTTAAATTTAATGGGAGTTTTGAATGTTACCTGAGCCACTATGTTTTGACATGAGATAGAGTAAACCCAACGTAACCTTAGCACACCACGTGACCAAACCTGCGCGAGGCATGGCTTTAGAGTCCAGTGGCGGAGCTAGTTATTTCTTCTGTCTAAAAATTTATTTTTAAAGATTGTCAAAATTCAAAATAAGTAGTTAATTTAAATATTTATTTCAAGTACTCATAATAATTAATTACTGGTTTAATACTTTGTGAATGAGATCTTTACATCATTAAAATGTTTGTAGTTATTTTGTGTCGACAAAGTAAATAAGTAATAACTATACGCTGACACTGACTACTTCCGTTTCTAAGCAACGGCAGTACAAAACTACTGCGTCATCACGTGGTGTGCTCAGGTTACGTTGGGTTTACTCTACGTCACATACTGTGGTTAATTCGCATTAATTGTAACAAGTCGTTAAAAGCTTTCTGCCACCCAACATTAAACTGTGCATTTTAAATGCCCATTGTTTTAAATTGTCGCTATTTCATTATCCCCACCCCTATCAACAGTTGTCACATTGTCCCATGTCCCATGTTTTGATTGTCCCATGTTGTTGGTTTTACACTATAAATTGACTGGTAATTATTATTATAAAAATTTTAAAAAGGCGCTGTATAGCCAAATTATAGGGCTCGTTCTGACCTAATCGATTTTCAAATTTTTTTCAATATTACCTAATTATTTTTAAGACGCCAAAATAGGTCAACATTTTAAAATGGATTTTCTCAAAATTTCCTCTGGCCGATTGTTTCATTTTCTGATATGATACAACCAAAATAATTATCTATTTTTTTTTAACGTGGCCTTTTTTTATAATTTAATTATGTGATTTTTTGGAGGAAAGGTAAACCAAAATTGGTAGGTTGAAATTTTATTTCAATATTCAGGTCGTGTTTTGTAACATATAACATCTTCCTACAATTCCTACAATCCCTACGTAATAGGCGAAACGTAACGTAACCATTTTTTAAGGGCCCAAAAAAGTTTGTCGGGCAAGAAATAGTTCCTGGTATGGCTATATTCGTTGTTCTTCTTAAAGATTAGGAAATTTCTAGGAGAATCCCAATGAGTAAGAAAAAATAGGGGTCCCTAATAATTAAAAACAGTGGTGTTGACTTCACTCCTGTTAGGAGTGGAGGTAAAGCTATACAGGGTAATTTTTTTAAGTGGTACTAACATTGGAATCTCAGAAACCGTAAGAGTTAGGAAATTGGTTAAATTTGAAAAAAGTTGCACATTTTAATGACGTTGAAGAATCTGTTCAAAAAATTTCAAAATTAAAAATGGTTTCAGAAAACGCAGGAAAACTGAAAATTTGCAATTTCGTTTTTCAACTAACTATGTAGTATATAAATGCTTGCTTTAGAAAAAAAATTTTAGGAAAAATTTTCAAAAGGTCAAAAAAACTATCAAACGATACCAAATTCGACTTTTTATCACATCAACGCTAGGCGTCGCGACGTTCAACTTTTCATTTTCTTATGAAAGAACTATCATTTTTTTGGTAAAAATTACTCAGTAGGCTTGTCTAAATTCGAATACCAAACGAGAACTTTCTATCTTCTACTTTTCTTGATTTACACAACTTTTCAGGTTAGGCTATATTAACCCTAGAATACTACCGTGAAAAAATTGTGCGTATATCGGACGTAGGTCGACTCGGCAAAATGGTCAGTTTTTAAAAAAAAGGTAGGGTCAGCTCGGCAAAACTTAAAATCGGTAGTTTTAAGGGTAGGGTCCCTTTTAAGGGTTTATAATTATTCACTACAAGTAAATTGCGACCACGTTGACTTTTAATCATTTCCATTTCGAACTGTTGGCACTAATATACGTTCTCGACTACTTTCGTAATAGAATGAAAATCGAAAATGTAAAAATTTGGCTCTAACAAAATAAGTAGGTACTTTTACCTACTTATTGAAAAATTTCTAAACCAATCGTAATTCTAATTAGGTATAGCTAGGTATTTCCAAAAACGGTACTTTCCCTTTCAAAGAATTAAAATTAAAAATTCCCGCACAGCGTCTTTGGAACCGCACACTTTAGAATCAATAAGCTTTTCTGTGATTTCGAAAACGGTACTTTTCCTTTTAAAGGATAAAAATTTAAAAAAATTGCCGCACGGCGTCTACTACTTTATCGTATAATCAATAACCTTTTCTGATATTTACAAAAGTGATGTTAGCACATATAAATTATCAAGTTTTTTTAAAATTTGGTACTTCCCTAGTTTATTTTCTTTTAAAATATAAAAAAAACAAAGTTTTATTGAATTTTGGTTCGTTTGCGGCTTCAAATTTTTTTAGCTACCTATAAATTAGGCATAGGTATCTACATTATAAAAATAAAATAAAACCACAGTATAGCCTATAAAACCAACAAATTTTGTCCAGTCTACATTTTCCTTTAATTTTTAAGGAAAATGTAAAGGGATTAAAATTTGAAACCGGCCGCAGAGCGGCATTAAAAATTACCCTTACTAAATTTTGCCGAGTTGACCCTATCTTTTAGAGGTAAAATATGAACCGCTCAATTTGGGTCTGACCATTTGCCGAGCTGGTCTACTCCGCGTATATCACTCCGTGGGGTTGCCGGTGACCCCAAGTTTAAATAATGATTTTTAGGCCAATATAATCGATAATGCAATTATTAATTTTTTTTATACATTTCGTGAACTTTACTAACACAACAAAAAAAATTGCAGACAAAAATTGGAAATAAAGGACCTTAGAAAATAAAATGAAATATAGAGAAATAAACCTAAAAATAATATATATTTCGGTACTCAGTAAAAGTTTTAAAAAAATATGGTAAATTAATAAAAATTTGTTGTAATCATATTGTAAACTCTATAAATGTAAACAAAATTGCATATTTCGAAGTAAAAATATATACAAGGTGTTAGAGAAGAACAAAGAAAAATTCCACGGTGCAACTCTATGACACTAATATCAAATTATATAATTAAATATTTAACGCAACCAAACTACAGGTGTGTATACTGATACTAAATACTCAAGAGTGAAGGTAGATAGACATGCCAATGCCTTTTTGGCATTGGTGCATCCTTAAGCCGAATTTTAAATAGAGCCGGGACGCCGGCGACCCCACGGTAGTATTCTAGGGTTAATTAGGTTACTTTCCGTTATTTTTTACGATGCAAAATAACGACTAGTTTTAAAGTTTTAGAAAGTAAGTTAATCAAGATGAATAAAAAATAATAATTTGATTTATTTTTATTTACGAATAAAAATGATCAACAGATCAACTTACGTTTCTAAAACTTTAGAAACTAAGTTATATTAATATGTTACTTTATGTTATTGTTTACGATGAAACATAACGAACAAAACTTAGTTTTTAAAGTTTTAGAAACGTAAGTTGATCAGGAAATAAATATAAATCAAATTATTACTTATTGTTATTACATCTTAGTAATGTAATTATTTCATAATTGACATTAAAACTTAAAAAACTAAGTTTTAGTCGTTATTTTTCATCGTAAAAAATAACATAGACTAACATAATTAACATAACATAACCTGGAAAGTTGTGTAACTCAAGAAAAGTACAAGATAAAAAGTTCTCGTTTGATATCCGAATTTAGATAAAACTACTAAGTAATTTTTGCAAAAAAATTATAGATCCCCCCATACGAAAATGAAAAGTTGAACGTCGCGACGCTTAGCGTCGATGTGATAAAAAGTCTAGTTTAGTATCGTTTGATAGATTTTTTGACCTCCTAAAAAATTTTTCGAAAATATTTTTTCTAAAGTAAGCCATTTTGAAGCTACAGTCGAAAGACCCAATTGCAAATTTTCACGAAAACTATTACCAATTTTGAAATTTTCGGAACGGCTTCTTAAAGGTCATCAAAATATGCGACTTTTTTCTAATTTAACCAATCTTGTAACTCTTACGGTTTCCAAGATCCCAATGTTAGTTCCACTTAAAAAATCACCCTGTATTATGAAATCGCGGTGAGTGGGCTAAAACTTTATTTAAAATTTCAGTTTCAGCAACATTACTACTAAAGTTTCAAGAATTTTTAAACGCTAAAAAAATACATTTTTAATAGTTTTTCAACTCCATATCGACAAGAAACAAGAAAGTGATAGTTTTAAAAGCATTCGTCCATTATCATCATATCACCCATAATCGTAAAAAATATTATTTTGATATCTTCATTTTGTAAATTTGCATGAGAATTATAAATTAATAAGTAGGTATACCGTATCAATAAAAGTTTTTAGATTTTATAAATTTTTCAATTCGGTTATAAATGTATCTCGTGTGACATCTATTTTCAATAATAGCAACTAAAAACTGACATGAATCTCTGCACTTAAAATTTATTTGTTTATTCAGTTAAAATATTCTTTACAATTACTTAAAATGCTATTTATTTGATTACGAAAATAAAATTTACATATCTATATGGTTTTTCTAAATTATAAAAATACACGCAAGTTTTTTAGACGATTTCAAAAATTCAAATAAAATCGTTCAACTTCAATTATTGTTTATTTCAGTCGAATATTCCACTACAAAAAAAGTTGTGTTTGTATTTAGATTTAATTACGTGCATATTTTTGTAGGAAAAATATTAAATATGAAAAAAATTAATTTGATCAAAGTTGATGTTTTGTAATATCAAACAAACACAAGAAACAATAGCAGGTCAGAGAAAAATGTGAAAAACTTAACTTATTAAGAACGTTTCTGATATTAGTAGAAGTGGAGTAGAGACAGACGATTTTTATTTACCTTGAGGAATAAAGAGAGATGACATATATTAAGAAAATAGGGTAGTTAAGAAAATTGGCAAAGTAGTTATACTTCTATCTCAAACTTATTAGATTTAGCAATGTTGAGTTTCAATCACAATTCCAAGCTAGCGGAAACCAATATTACAATTAAAAAAGTTTTTTTTTATTATTAATAATAGCTTTTTACATAAATTTTTACAAAGAAAACTTTCGACCTTTAACGAACTTAAGATAATTAAATTTCATAATCTTCTAAAGCTTTTATGCTCGTCATAATCGTAATAGAGATTATAAAACCCTATCGTAATAGGAGAAGAAAATGGGAAAATCTCGTTAGTTGTATTTGTATTTCTAAACATAATCTCAAATTATTTTTATTTTTAAACTGAATATTTGGAATTATACAGTTTTGCGAGGTCTTTAATTGAATAGAATAGTATTTAAATTGCATAGCCATATGTAACGACACGTCATTTATAAAACTGTGTGTACTGCATACTAATGTTATTGTAGAATTTAAACTATCCAGTAAATCAAAATTTCCAAATGTAAGGCTAAGATACTAAAAAATTATATCAACACTGAGATTTCATGTCATATTTCATAATTATCTTTAATTCGCAAACTATTAACCTTTAACATTACTTTTTAGTACGTATTTTTCCTTAAACGTGTGAAAAAGTAAGGTTAAATTATACTTATTTATACTTTATACTTCCGTTTTGCTCCGAAAAATTCTATTTGAATATCTCGCGTTTTTTGTGGGAATGGCTTAGCTATTTCTAGTCGCTAAACGGCGTTTAGTACAAACCATTGAATAAATAGCCGCTACTCTACTAGGGAAGAGCCATTTAGCTAATGATATGGATCGCAATGGTTTTCTAAATATAGCGATTTTAGGGCAATTTCTCCAATAGAAATAGTTGCTTATACCCCCACTTATAAGGAAAGATCATGACAGCCAATGATAATGTAAACTTGACAAAATGAATGAGTCATCCATAGATTTCCAAAATTTCGTTTCCGTCGCATTTTCTCTTATAAGCAACGGTGTTGCTAATCCTCCTTCCGGATCTATTTATTCAATGGTACAAACAGTTAATGCTAACCTCACTTATTCATAATAAATTGTAACATAAAATGTTTAAATAGTTATGAAAGCTTTACCATTAACGAAAACAATTGATTTTGTTGTAGGGGAAGGTAGCCCAAAATGGGATATAAAGGTAAAATGGGACATGGTTGTTTTTCATTCTATTAAAACTAACAATACCGCGAATTATAATGTAATAAGTGCGTTTCATTATAAATGTTGCTAGTTTATTCAAAAAATGCAATCCACGCGGTTTTAAGCAAATTCAAGGGCTTTTATTGTTTTTGGGAAGTACGGATATACAATAATATTTATATTTAATCGCGTTAGTTTCTGCAACATAACAGTTTGTAATCTTGAATTATTAGTGTGCTCATTTTTTTGTATAGTAAAGGTTTACTTATCGACTGATACCGACGGGATACCTATTTTACTTCAATTGCATGCGAGGGTACCCGGCATTCAATTGTTTATTTTTATTTGCTTTCAAATTATAAAAGCTAGTAAAATGGGACCATCAAAAAGAAAAGTCATAAAATGAAGTGCTGTACTTATGAGTACGTACCCCTTATAAACAAGAGTTGGAGAGTCTAGAATATAACGAACGATGTGGTAAATGGACTCATGATGCATGTGCGGGTGTTGAAAGTTGAAACAGTTTTGTTTGCAAAAATAAATTAGTGGTAAAATGTAGTTACTTTCCTAGATTTTATAAACTAATTTTTTGTGTTAAATTCCCATATCCCATTTTACCTCATGCATTTTCTTTTGCAGAGCATGATCGATCAAATATTTCACTGCGCCATCTCACCCGCGGCTCCCGGTTTTACCCTATGTTTTTAAATTTAAATAATTTTTTGGGGCTAAATCTAATTGAAATATATAAATCCCGGGATCTCGGGATTTATATATTTACGGAAATAACCGACCCGGAAAAAAGTAAAATAGTAATGGAAATTTAATGCTTTACAATTTCTTTTTTACAGTAAAACGAAGGACTAGAGGCAAAAGTTTTACGAAAAACGTAAGGCAATTTTTTTTTCATAGGTTAAAATATCTCAAATACTCTAAGGAATAGAAAAAGATGAATACAAGCAATCTTGTAGAAAATTTAATAAGCTTTCATTTTGCTAAGAATAATTTTTTCCCTAGGATATACCATTTTCGAGATATAAGTGAAAACCCCAAAAACGGGACCTTTTCACCCCATCCGTCCCTTACCCATGTAGCCAAAACCGGGGTCTTTTAGTATTTTTACCTCCTAACTAATTCAAATACATTTATAAAATAAAATTACACCCTCTTCCATGTGCTCTATAACCTCTTCTTTGACTAGACTACGATATAAATAAACATTATTGTCAACTGCAGTGTATTTTTGTAGATGCCCGAAAGTAATTAGTTCCTCACCTAATGTTCTTTGCTCCGGCCCTGTTTCAGAGGATTTTTATCTCAAATTATAATAATAGTACCTATTTTAAAAAAATTCTTACTAGCGGCTTTACGATTCCTCCGAAGCCCTGGATTTCATTTGGTAAGTTTAATAAAGCAATATTTTTCATTTTAGGTAGGTATTTAAACTTTTATTTTATGGAGTAATTATAGGCTGTTAAATAAAATTAATATGAGTGAATTTTGCCTTATATGTATTAAAATCCCGAAACAAATTAATTTTAAAGTTATAAGATAGTGATACTTACACGAAATGGAAATTTCCGCATTTTTATTGGTTCGTAATGGGCTTTGGAATATCGCCACTAAATCATATATCTACAAATTATACCTAATGTAAAATAGAAAATATAAGGAAAATATTTATAATGTAAAACGATAAAAAATGATCAACAATTAGAATTACATTAAAATGGCACGAAGAGATAAAAAAGAAAAACATTAAAAATTTCTTATCTAATACACATAACAATATATCAAATTTCTACATAATTATTAGATGTAAAAGGTAACAACTAAAAATTTGTTAATCTCGAGCAAATCTAATTACAAGTTAATATTTAAATGACATACATATAAGAGTAAATGTAGAACATTCAAGTAATATAAGTGTATATTATGTTATCAGAAATGGAAATTCGTAAAGCTCAAATTAATAGGAAACAAGCAAGTAGCTTTGACCTTATCGTTCTTTTATATCGCGAGTCATATTACTGCTTTGCATTTAACCCTTCGCTATTATTAAGCTAATTTTAAAATCATAGCGTTTCATGAGCAAATAAAAAGGCGTCGTTATTTTAGAATATAAAAACAATTATTTAATAATACGTTTTTAAACTTTAATTAGCCGAGATAACAAAACATAATGTACAAATTTACAACCTATATCTGCCATTTATACTTAATAAAACGCAAATTTTTTAATTATTTTAAAAATAGCTAATAATCGTTTATTTAAATAATAGAGGTCATATCAAAAACTTTTATTGATTAATTATAAACAATACTAAGAAAGAAACCCTTAACAGTTCGACGTCACGATTTCCTCCTCACGACTGTCTCGGTGTGGGAGTGATTAAACTTTATTTAAATTATTCATCATACAGACGACAAAACAACAATTTTTTAAATTATGTAAATATTCAATTTTAAATTTTTGTTCATTAATAACGCCAAATTTAAATAATTTTGTTAAATACTCATCAATACGACCGTAATACAACAGCTATTCCGCATTATCACAACAGGGTATCTTGCATGCTAATCGCCCGGAAATAAAATCAGCAGGTAAGCGAATTTTTTTAAATTAAATATTGCCACCTATTAGATCAATTCTCTTTCTATAGATACCTAAATGTGGTCCTTTAAACCGGATGCTAGCTGTCTAGTTCTCCATTACTAAAAAATAATCATAATTTTTCAAATACAGCTCTTCAGTTGTAATGTCGTAATTATAAAAATAACTTTTATCACTTTGGTGTAAACTCCTTCCATTTCAGGCATTTATGGGAAGATTTTTATGGATTTTTGGATTTTATCATTAGTTGTGGTCGGAACAACGCACGGGGGACTGAGCAACTGAAAGCTCTGAATTCTTCGTTGCTGCTTATAGAGCACTACACCCCTTTTGTAGCTAGTCTGCACGTGTGTACGTACCTTAAAGATATTTTTGAGCACCACATTGATACTCCATTATGTTCCTCATTTCTTTGAAATAACAATTCAAAAATGATGTCTTAAATTAATAGAAACACAATACAACACTTGTATAGGCTTGTAGGTACCATAGGTATTCAATCACATTAGCATACAAAATCATTTCTCAACAAATAAAAACAATCAAAACATTAAAAACCGTGATTAACAATGTCCATTTAGGCGTACCTTAGTACCACATCATTATTATTCTAGCACAGATTCTGACGAAAAATAAACAAACCGAGTGCACTCAAAAGACAAAAAATATTATTTTTATTAATTAAACACGTGGCCCGATTGTTAAAATTTATAGAGTACCTCTACTGCAGTAGCATTAATGCAATGTCGTTTAATTTTTCTAAGAAGGTTGTGCTTTATCTTCTCATCAAAAACCTGAAATCTCATTGTCTACACTTTTATGTAGTACATACTTAAATTGTTTGTTGCATATGAATAGAACCTTAATTAAATATAAATATTCTACGAACGTGATGACTTTGTGTGTTTGTGTCTTTCATCCACAATACCTTACAATTAAATGAGCTTTAAAACTTAAACTTACTTTTAATGTTCAGAATATTATATTTTAAGTATTAAGAAGAGACTTCTTGGTATAATAATAGATGTAATACATACAAACCGGACACGCATGTAAATTTGTTGTTATTTTATAGTGGATGAACCATGAGGCACATTACCATTGAAAAACTGAAGAATTTGTATTTTGTTTAAGTTAATAGAGGAAAAGAAAATCTAAATAAAAACGCAGGATTGGATAATTTTATAATCTACTTAGGTATGGAAGACAATGTCTTTGCACTTTGCAAAAGTTTATGTTTTTCAAGATATTTTCCAGATAAAGATATAGGTACCTCAGTACGCACAAAATACAAAATTTTCAAACATGGCTAGATATCTTCACCACCTCACGTATCTTATATGATTCAAGCCTATTTTTAGTACATTTTTGACCAGGTATGTAGGAAAATCTTCTTTAGGAAAAAGAATATTATTGTTAGTAGGTACAAACGCACCAAACGACTTAAGTACAAAATAATATTGTGCAAATCAATTTATTAGTTTTCAAAAAAGATCCAGGATGGCTGAAATTTGAGTTCCATTTTAATTGGTAAGTTTGATATTTTGAAAGATTTTTGAAAATTGGATAAAACTTTAACTTGTCATTTCTACGATCACATTCACTCGAATTTACGTGTAGCTGAGATATAGGAAATTTTTCTTTTATGAAAATTGAAAATGCGCATCGGATTTGTATAATTTCTATTATTGTAACTAATCGCCATAGAACCTGAATTACAAAAGTAACAAAACTGTTAAACTCCAAGCACAAGCAACTTGATTATGAAGCAGTTTGTAGACCATATTTTTATTAGGTGTATTTTAGAAGTTTCAAAATAAAATCGAAACTTAAAATATCATACACTAAAAAAAGAACATCCTATCTAATGATCCAAGTTTAAGAATTTCTTTGAATGAGGCTCATACAAGTTTATATAAATTTCGAAAATTGCCTAAAATAAAAAAGTTATTTTCAAAAAACGAAAGTTTTTTTCCACGAAAAATCGTTTAAAATAAATAAAACTTTTTGTTTAAAGGAAACAGAAGGAAAATGTTTGTAGTAGGTACTAAATCAAGTAAAAAAACAACGGATGTGGCCATACGAGGAACTTTTTCCGTCCGCCAAATCTTGTAATTTTGTATTAAATTGCTACCGTCAAGGATTGAACCTGGGACTTCTGTGTGTAAGCAGAATTTTTAGGTATAAACTGTTTCAAAAATTTCATTTTTTTATAATTTTGGGATAAATTGAATTTCAAAATATACATTATTTTATATCTTTAGAAAGTTAATTTTACGAGCTTTCAAAATATTGAAAAATATACAGGGTGTTCTATATAAATTAAGAAATTTAATCTCATTTCAGGTTAAACCGGAAATCAAAATATAAAGTGTTTGGTATCGTGTAATAGCTAATTTTACGAGCTTTCAAAATATTTAAAAATATACAGGGTGTTCCTAAAATTTAGATATTTTTGTAATTTCCGGTTTAACCGGAAGCGTTTTCTTAACCGAAAATAGTGTCAAATAATAGATATTTATGAGATTGGTACATATATCCATTTTAAAATTTTAATTTCTATTACAAAAGAAATTATAGATTTTTAAAGCTTTGACATTCAAAAATTCATTATTCCAAAACGGCTCGAGAGATTTTTATAAAATTTCATATTTCGACAGAAAATTATGTTGTCTGTAACATATTCAAAAAAAATATGGCAGAGGAAATTTTGAGAAAATCTATTTCAAAATTTTGATCTACTTTGGCCCCTTCAAGATAGGCAATTTTGAAATAATTTTGAAAATCGACTTATTTAGAACGAAAGCCCTATATTTTGGCTGTACAATGCCGTTTTGAAATTTTTGTAATAATAATTACCGGACAAGTTATAAGGGAAAATCCACAAAATGGGACAATCGTTCTATTAGCCGCCATTTTGAATTAAAAAATGTGAAATTTATTTTCTCAATTGGGGCTCAAATGTACTATCTTATAGGTTATAGCTAAGTAAAATTGAATTTGGCCCAAATTTGCAAATATGCGCCCAAAATAACCACCTTCTTTTTGGACACTCTGTATAGATTTCTTATAAAAGCTTAGTTTGCCGACGAAATAATTTTAAAGTGCCTAAAATCAATTTTCATAAAAATCGGTTCAGTAGTTTTTGCTCCACAGAGTTACAGACAGACTGACAGACATTGATTGCAGTTCAAAAAATCGAAAATTTTTTTTGCATTTTTGGAATCAGGAGGCCTCAAAACGTCGAGATACGCAAACAAAATTTTTATTATTATGATTTTTTTTTTATTTTTCTCGATTTAACTTTTTCTTGGATTTGACAAAACGCAAAGAAAATAGAAAACCTATCTGTCGTTTAGTAGCATCCTAGCTATTCATAGGCAATAATAATATACTTAACTACCAATCGCGTCAAGACGGAATATAAGTAGGTATGTTAGTACACGTTTTATACGTCACCGGCAATTACAGTACTGTGATCTAATAATACTGAAACCTTAATAAAAACGACCAAATAGTCAAAGATTCCGCAATCCTGCGAATAATACATTAAAATTTTTGTAACTGGACGTTATGCTACGCGTAACATAAGAAGTCCGGTATAAAATTACTAAAAACGGTGAATATGGATGCAGCAATTGCTGTTGTAGCTCTGTGGTCACGATCGAAGGGTCTGAAGATTTTATAATATTGCTAGAGGTTGGGATGGTCGTCCACTATGTTTGCTTTACAGCAGTGTTTCCCGAACTTTTTTGTGCCTTTCTAAAATTCTTATGTAGATAACAGATAATTTTATTCAACATACAAAAGACTAATCAAAATGCAGTATTTCGCCATAACAACAGTTGAATTTTTTCGATAATACTACTTCAACTTTGATAATAACACCACTCCAGCTTTTTATCGTACCTATGTCCTAAATATGAAAAGTATCTTGAAATTATGGTTAGGAATTAAAAAATAATGAGTCCAACGAACTTTTTAAGCTTTAATAGTTTTTAAAAACAACAACGACAAAATTAAATTTTAAAGATTGACACTGGCATATACATACAAAGTCCCCGACAAAAAACATCCCGACGGGATGTTTTTAAAAAATGTACTTTCAAGATATGACAAAATTATTTCGGTTGTTATCACTTATCAGTGCCCTAGGGTTATTACAGTTATTACAGATTATAAATGTTACATTAGATTTCGAAAATAATTTTCAGTAACAAATGCATTTTTCGTGACAACCAGAGATATTTCGATAATTTAGCTGCCTATCAGTGTATTACCTATGATAATTTTTAATATTTAGAAATTGAATTGCTCACTGAAGAGACTCTGGACAAGTCAATTTTCGAATGCCTCCCCCCTTAACAATCAAATTGCCTCCCTGTAGACACCATTTTGAGAAACACTACTTTACAGTATCTATCTACTGTTCCCGTTGCATCGTAGGGAGAGCCAGTGAGGCAAAGCCTAACAGAAAACAAGCCTATTATGGTTTGTTGATGTCCCCATACACACAATAAACAAATTGAAGGATGATTTTTATCAAAATTACATTCAAAAAACATTGCAAGATGGTAAAGAAAACACCAATTAAGTTATACAATGTGTTCATAAATGATTGGTCTCGGTAAGTTTGGTTGCATACCCACAAGGTCAAGAAGGAGCATTACAGGGACAGCCAATAATATAAAACCGCAATGAAGGTCCAAAATGACTATTTTCGTTCCCCGTTCCCTTCTTTTGGAATACGTGGCCTCGTGGCCAGAAGACAACTTTGAATTAGCCTCAAATAAGTGATGGGAGCGTGTTCAAACAGAGCTGCATAGCATTTTATATTTTATGGGTAAATAATTAATCAGTATGATTTATGAGTAAAATTTTCTTGAGATATGATATCTATTATTTAATATTCAGACCTAAAGTCTCAATTTTATATCATTGAACAGATTTTTTTCGTGTTGTGGATAACCGAGCACTAAATTACACCACAAAAGTCCATATCATGAAATCATGGTGCCTAATCAAAATAAACCATAGAAGGTTTAAGAACTAAAAGAAACACTCTTTTAAATCTAGTCACTATACTTCTTACTACCATTAGATGGGGGTCCAAATACCTATTTCCAAGGTATAGGCAAGGGCTGCTAACACTCCTTCTTGATAGTTAATAACACACTATTTTTATTCAATTCTATTCAAAACTAGCCATTGCCTGTTAGTTGTAGTCAACCAGGTTTTCGTGATTAGTGAATACCCACACTATAAAGTTTTTTCCGTTTTTCGCAGTTATTTCAGAAATTTGGCAACATTGATAAAAAAAAAGGTCTTAAAACTTAATCGATTCTAGAACTCTCTTGTATTGGTCTGAACTTTAAAATTTGGACAGTGACCTCTCTAGAAGTCTTTCAGGTTCAGATTACCTACTCTGAATCTTTATCTGAAGTTTTATCAATTTAAGGATGCTAAAAATGTATTCTGAAATGACACTACATCAGCATGAAACAGAAACATTTCAATATAAGAGAGCTACTACAGTATGTACTACGCAAATTATCTTTGGCTAGGTTACCATTTACCATGGTGAGATAGAATCGCACTCCTTTAGGTAACATCTCTTTCAGCATTTTTTCGACACCGTTCTTTTGGCCCCTGTCGCCTCTCTAACTAGTTCTTAATTGAAAGTTTTTTTCATGACTATAGGCTTAATTACTTATAGTGAAGTACGAAACCGGCAGAAACATAAAAATTTTTTCTGATAGTCCAGAACGTTCTAAAAATTAAAAAAAAATATAAGTAAACTCTGAAATGAAGATTTATTTTTGAGCAAGATCAATGAAATGTTTTAAATCTTTAGATTTGTATAAAATTTCATCTCTATTTTAATAATTCCTGCTGCACGTAAAAATAATAAATGATAATCTTTCTGATGCAGCTATCTTAAAAGTTATAATTGCAATTAAATTCGTGTTTAGAGTAAAAAAAATTCATTATACAAATAAAGCAAAATTATCTTGGTACAATAAAATATAACAAGAAAAAATAATGAAAACTGTACCGAGACACGTGTTCAGGTATAAAACAAGAAACATCTATTCAAATCTGGTTTAATAAACACCGATCGTTATTTAATAGGAGCAGATACAATTTTCTTTATTTGGTTACTACAAAGTTTTTTGTAGCCTCTCCAAAATAGGAACCAGAACTTTGTTCGGAGGTTTGTTAATTCCTAAAGCGCGTTGTCTCTTTTAGCGATGTTTATCAGCTTTGCGCACTTGAATAGAATATAAATGCAAATGGGCGACACAATTTTACCTTTTGTTTAGTTATTTCTTTCTGTGATTGTAATAATGCAGGAAGAACGTCGTTAAAATAATGAACAATTATTATAATTATTATTATCTTTTTAACTTTATTTTCTACTAAAAAAATTAAATGTACAAACAAATGGTCATTAACTGTGGTTTCGTAGGTCCATCACCAACAGTAATGTGAAGAATGTCGAGTTGTTTCTCAGTTGGCCTACGCCAGGTTTGAATGAATATGACTCATTTACTTCTCATGAATGAATTTTTTTAAGACAACAAGAATAGGTTTAACGTTTTTTAACAAAGAAAATAAAGGAATTTAAAAATATAAATAATACCAAACGATCCAAGCAAACGATCAAGTAGCAACCATGAAATGAAAATTGGCGAGACACGCTGAAACAGACTGACGGAAGGTGAAACGGAGAAATACAACTTTGGAGTCCCTGGCTAAGCAAGAAAAGCAGATGGAATAGAACAGTTCAAGATTGAGATGCATGCAGACACTAAAATTGATCCAGGCTCATGTTCGCCATTCACAGACAATCACAGGCTAACGAAGCAACAGAAGAAATATAAATAATAATATTTTACTACTAACAATAATGTCATTTGTGATGTTTTCAAAACAAGCTTAAAAAACTCTAAGAAAACGTGGATGAAAATTTGTATACCATTTCTAAAGCTGATTGGAACAACAGATCGTCTCAAAACAAACTTCTTCATCAAGCAATATTTCTGACTGCATATAAAAAAATTAAATTAATTCTTGAAATAAATTTTATGAAATCGTTTCGTAAACTCTAGCTCTAGGTCTAGACCTAGAGGGTTAGGTCGGATTTTCTTTTACATTTTTATTTTTAATGTCAATTGTATATTTTTTGTCTGACAGCTGCGTTCTGTTCGGTTATTTCCAACACTTATTAGAATTCTTTCAGTCAATACTTCAACGTTAAAATTTTTATTTAAAGTTTCCCACGTTTAATTAATTATTTGCGTTTCCCCAAAGGACTAATAGGATATTATGAATTATTTTGGAGAATTTTGGACAATTACTTTTGAAATAATTCTACACTTCGAATTTCCGACGCCTGTAATATGCTTTAAAGCCTTGGTATACCCCTTTCTACTGAAATTAAAAGGTGTGTGTAAACCTTTCTTTATTGCAATAATTTTTGTAACGTAATAATATAATTTTTCTTTGCTCTAATGTTTGCAATAACAACAGACGTTAAACTTATTGCTATTCCCTTAAATAAATGGTGTCTGAAATTTAACATTTCTAAACAGTAAATGAAGAGAAAGTTATGAAATTATTTTTAATTTTCACTGCCAAAGTAATCTCATCCTAGCTATCACGACGAAAAATGTTTATTCTTTTCTTCGAAAAATTATTTTTAAATTTCTAAAAGCAGCATATATAATAAAAACTGCAGAAAAAAGATCATGGACTGAAGATTATCTTATTGAGTCCCCCATCGCAGTCATTCACTCACCCATGCGTTAAAAAAATCGCATCCATACACATTTACACATGATCCCTCTCTCGTTACGCGTACTTTACCTCATTTTATAAGAACAAAAAATAAAAATTTTAAGCTTACATAAAACAAACATTCATCGTGAGTTGGGACGTTGAGAGAGAAATATCAAGCGGCTGTTTGTAAAGTTAAAAAAGCAAATTACTTCTTATGTAGGTTTTATAATTAAGATTAACTCCACTGGAAGTATTCAAAAAAATGAGATAACACTTAAGATAAGTAGATACAATGTTGAAGTAAGACATAAAGAAAAGTATGCAAAAAGCTTGTATCTAATTTAATTATTTAAACACCCGCATACCTAACGTATAACTTTTATTAAAGGTACGTACCTACGTAATAGTCTCATGTGGCACCTGTACGGTGTACGACCTACTTGAGACGATTAACATGAGAACACAACTCGATATACCCTAACTTTCCATCGTGGACTACTGGACTTACAGCGTAAAGTGTACGGTCAGCCTCGCAATTATTGACCACGCTGGTTATACGCCAGGGTGGTTATTAGCCAACAACGACAAAGGAACTGAAGGGGAGGTTGTTGATTTACTACTTGTTGGCAAAATAAAGTTACTCTTCAATTTAAGTAGGGGGTGTTATGATGATTGCATCCACAATTCGTGCTAGACGTTCAGCCAGGGTGGCCAATAATTGTGAGGCTGACGGTACATGATGGACCTTTTTCAAGGGTTTATACTGTACCGCCATATACACATATACAGTATGGTTAACCTCGGTTAAATTATTAACTATACGAAACACCAGCTACTATTGAACAGATTAGTTACTTTTACAATGTGATCCTGATCATTTCATGAACCCAAAGAAACTTACGGTTGGTCTAATAAAAAGTTGCACATTTTCATGCTAGACGGATTATAAAAAGTATCTGGGACAACTCCTGGTTCCTGAACTGTTCAGAAGAAGTTTTGTGTTTTCAAATTTATTCCATATATATTTTATTACTTAGGGTCCATTTTACAGTTATATGGCTAAAGCTGGCCCTAGCTAAATCGAGTATGAACCCGCATAAGCGCATGCTCTGTAAGTCTATCGTAATGAAAACGAGTTACGGCGCATGCGCTCATGTGGGTTCATACCCTGTTTAACTAGGGCCGGCTTAAACTATGATTGTAAAATCGACCCTTAAGGGAATGTAATGACTTTTGGCAGGTTTATACTGGGTAGCTTTAGAAATTTTCTACAACTCCTAGATTTTCATGTTTGTAAAGATAGCTTCTGATGTTCTTAAGCGTAGCAACCATGTTGAATTTTTATAGCTATAGTTCAATTTTTTATATATTTCCGAAAAAGGATTAAGAAGGTATGGTAATAAAGCAGCGGGCGGGTAGGTATTTTCTTTTAACTCAAAATTTAGCAATTGCAGGTTTGTACTGCAGGTCTCAAACCTTGCATTATTTGAATTGTATTTTGTCGAGTTAAAATATAAAGTTTTAGAACTGCAGTTCATATCTAAGTCCAAGCAAATAGATATAGCTACTGCTACATGCTATATGTATGCAAAAATTTTAAATTAGAAAGAGCTAGACAAGCTGGTCCTTACCTGCTACCCGCTGGTTTACAACTTTAACTTTTTAATCCTTTTTAGAAAAGATAAAAAAATTGAAATATACATACCGTATTGATCTGAGGGTGCCATTTATGAAACCGAGTTTTAAGATTTTAAGTTTCTCAAGAAGAGGGTATTGTAGTTCATCCAAAATATTAATATGTTGAAATCTTATTTTCAATCTTTTGGCTGGTTTACGAACTGCCTTAGTTTTATTTTCCTATCTTTAATAATTTGTCCTTTTCAATCCCTTCCATTTCAGAAAATCCTCTTGGTGTAAATTGTAAAAGTGATCACGCAACGGGTGACACAGGGGTTTGGAACACTCTTGTAACTCCGTTATTTATATTTATAAATTAAGGGAACTTTTGATTTTTAAATGGAACACCATATATATTCGTTTTTTTTGGAAACTACATTAAATTTTGAATACACTTGGATCAAAAGAATTCATTTTAAAAGCAAAACAAATTTATTTTATAAAAAAAAGACATGTCTAGAGTGCTGTAATTTGGTATAAAATCATTGATCAGAGGTACTTGTACTATGAAAATTACGTTTACACCCCAATAGTTGAAGGACGGTGTTGTGGGGCTTTCAGAAGATAATTTGGTCGCATTTTCTTCAATAACTTATTTTTTTCAAACGGCAACATATCGGAACAATTCTACCTCAGATAAAGTATTTTTTTCTAAATACAACGATCGAGTTGTTTCGATATGGTGCCATTTGAAAAAAAGAAGTTATTGAGGAAAACAGGACTTAACAACCTTCTGAAAGCTACACAACACCAACTTTTACCTTTGTGGTGCAAACACAATTTCCATAGTAGGGGAGATTGGGGCACGTTTGGACACTTTTTTAAACACCGATTGCGCTATTATTTATAGTGATGTAGATCCTATTTGTTATCTCCGCAGCGCAATAGCACGAACTTTTGACGGAAATTTTGAAAAGTCTGGACGTGCCCGGGTCCGAACCTGCCCCAGTCTCCCCTACAAGAACCTCTCAAAGATGATTTCATACCTCATCACAGCACTCTACCCATCTGAGTATTTTGAGAACAATAATTGTTTTGGTGTTTTAAAAATTAATTTTTTTGATGCAACTGTATTCAGAATTTAATGTAGATTTCAAAAAAGTAAAAATATATATGGCGTTCCATTTAAAAATCAAAAGTTCACTTCATTTACGGCATAATCGGAAGCGACAGAATTTTCACAAGTAGTTAAAACAATGGCAATCTATGTAAATATAACCCACACCAAATTTCATTTTAATATGTTGATAAAAAACGGAATTATAAGAGTGTTCCAAAACCATGTGTCACTCGGTATAGTATGTTGTTTATACAACATTTCGTCAGTGTCCTGACAATACCTCCTATCTGCAAAGTGTTGTTTTACATGAGATGAATAAAACTGAGAATGTTTACCTCCTTGTATAACGCACGCATATAAGAGATATTTCCAGAATAGAAAACAACAGTTTTAAAAGTTTTTACACTGAGGTTAATACCAAGGCATGCGTAATAAAATTTCGAAGAAAATGATGTAACTAACTAAATTTCACCTAAATGTCACTTAGGAGGTATTGTCGGGACATTGACGATTTGCAAATTACGACTAAGCATAAATGAATGGAAATAATCCTACTGTGTTTGTTACATTCATTGGAAGTCACACGAATTATTTGACATTTAAGGCCCGGTATTATAAAGCCTAGTTAACCGATGGTCGACTGAACCATAGGTTGAAATCATAAATGCGGCAATTTCACTATTATGTCCAATTATGTCAAATTAAAATGACACTCTAACCTTAGGTTGAGTTTCAACTGTAGATTGAGTTTTAACCACCGATTGAGTGTTATTGAGTATCAACCTTCGTTTATAATACTGGGCCTAAGTTATTTAAGTGGAAATAATTCATAATCAGTCTGGAAATATTATATTGTTTTATTAGGAGTAAAATTATCTTTTTTTTAGGCGAAGCAGTACTGCTGGTCAGAGGAAACAAAGTTAGGTTAAGACTTACTTTGTCTGCCAAGACAGAGAAATTGTATATTAAAATACGTGTCACAAGATAGCATTTTGACGCACGAAAGCAAATTTTGAAGACCGACTGAAAGGACATTTGCGGACGGACCGTCCGCAAATGCCTTGTGACACAAGTTTTTTATACTATTTTTTCTATTTTGCAATGATTTATTTTAAAACTTGATTTTTGAAAAATCGTATTAATAGATTTGTTATATTAGTTCTACTGGCAGTTGACGTTTATTTCAGCTTTTAAGATTATTTTAAATACCAATCTCAAACTAAAAAAAACTAGAAACAATACTTCAAAGTAGAACATTGTAACACCGTTTTCGATGGTTTTCGATGCTATACAATGAGTGTATTACCAACGCAAAATAGAAAAAGTTAAACTTCACTCTTACATATTATTGTGACACAAAGTCGACTTTTGAGGACGTTTGCAGAAAAACAATATTATTATGCTATGGCAGCGCCTTGGAAAACTCGGTGGAAATTTTAATAAGTTTATGCGTCTTCCATTTCACTTACTTAAATGCTAAGCAAACTAGCAAGCAAGGTTAAGCAAATATTTACAGTCAAAAATTTACACATTAAAAGCTTTCATAGGCTACTATTAGAAACAAATCTGTGAGAAAGCGCTTCAAAAATATAGTAGAAGTAAAATCAGAACGTATTCGGCAAACGTGCAACCGAGTGCGCTCACCGCTCAGTAATGAAAAAGCGTCATCTTCGGTAAAACAAAAAGTTATAAAAAAAACAATTAATACGATTATTTAAAATACCAATAATTATTCATTATAATAAATTTCAAACAACATTAATGGAAATTTTATGGTAAATTTATTAGCCCTTTACATGTAGAAACTTTAAAAATCTTCATTTATTTAACATTAAAATAAAATATAAAAAACATTAAATATTCAAATTTTAACAAAGTATGTCCTTTTAGATTAATTTTGTTTATAAAATGTGGGTTAAACGTTAAAAAAACTCTTTTTTCTACTCCCATATGTGAAACTAAGCATTTCGTCATCACTTACTCGTTACGAAAATAGCATTTTCGTCTCTAGTGAGAAAAAGTGTTATTACAAGCAGATGTTATTTACAACATGAGGTGAAACCAGTTTTTTTGTGGTCGGTTCACATTTTAGTAAAAAGAATTATTTTTTTAAAATGTACTAATTATCGTCGTAGAAAAAATAGCATTTACGACTCGAGATGAAATCCGTTTTTTTCGTTCGAAAGATTAATTCACTCGCCCCTACGGGGCTTGTGAATTAAATTCTATCTCACGAAAAAAACGTATGTTTCATCTCATGTTGTAAAAAATACTATTTATACGAGTTGAATAGAACTACACGTATGAATGTGTAGTATTTATTCGGGTGGTCAATTCGGTGTGACCATCGCCATCTGGCTATTAGTGGCTAAACTTCTCAACTTCTGAATGGAATTTTTTGCATTTTTGTATTCATGGTCTGTTTGTTCAGGTATTTGTAAGCTGAATGAAAATAAAAATAATGAAATTGTTATTATATTTTAAATTGTTTTTATTTCAACAGGGTCGTATTAGAATTTTTGTTAATACATATTTCATTATTTTTATGAAAAAATCGTTAATGATTTATTTTTAAAGAAAAACAAATTTTTAAAAATCCGTTTTAATCAGTCAATTATTTTGTAAATAATTCAAATAATACCACCGACGTCTTTTACAGTTTTGCTCTTACTATTTCAAAGGAAACTCGATTCGAATCGAATTAACATTTGACATTTCTAACGACCTTTTAATAAAATTTTACAGAAAACTTTTAATACAGAGTGAAATAATTGGTGTTAAAAGCACCTTAATGTTTAAATAGCCAAATTACTGGTTTCTCAGAAACACGGTAAAGTCTTAATAACATTGTTTTTTACGTTTTTTAGCTACAATAAAAAAGTGAAAGCTATTTGATAAACACACCTATTGTTTCTTTTCGTTCTTTTCAGTTTTTTTGTCATTTAAAAAAATAGAGCTTGAAAAACAGTTTTTTATGGGACACTAAAAAATGCATTTCTTTGCATATTTAAGAGCCCCTAGAGCGAATGCAAAATACACAAGCTCTGTAATATAATACAAGGTGCCTAAATTTATGTCCACGTTTTAATTAATAGCTTCGTTATTAGAAATATAGAGGATCTGCTAAATTAGCAAAGTTTGACATATTTTTTTAGTTAATTACGATATTAAATATTCTCACGCAATATGACAGCTATAGTGGAAAATAAGAAATAATTGTAAAGTAATAGAAATTAAATTAAATTAAACAGCCGTTTTCTGAAGTTAAGTGCGGTTCCTTAATTAAGTACTTTAAAAATTGATTTTCAAAACGTGTTATTGGACCTGAACACCTGATCGACTGCCACTGTGGTTGGATGTTGAAGGTTAGTAGATAAATCGCTATCAATATGCCAAATTTTGAGTTTCTAGAGAGCCATGGAAAACTTTAACACAAGGTAAACTTAGGGTAAGATATTCAACATAAGGTAGTGGGAAATGTAAATTTTTCCAGTTATTCCAGGTATAAGCCTTATTAAAGTAGTATATTTGAGCAAATTCCCATCTCAATCTTCAAGAAGAATATATTAGTTCATCAATAAACTACTTATCCCTTATTTTGAAAGTTAAGAAAAACTGAATTTTACATACAGGGTCAGGGTGTAACAAGAATGTCACGATAAATTTTAAGGGGGATTCTTTTCGCCAAAATAAGCCGAAAAGTAAGAATAAATTTTTTCTTAAGGAAGCTTACTAAGAGCGTTACAGCTCCTCAAGGCTTTGCCCTCTGGTTGGTAGATAAATTTAAAAACGGATTTTACAACAATTCTAACTTACTTAAGTTATTGCCCTTATCTAAAAATTAAAACTAAAATCTAACACTAAAATCCCTCAAAAAATACAGCAAACAATTTGGTTTTCATCACTTCAGATGCTTTGCTGAAGATTCCCATGACCTTTGCATAGTTTTCTCGCTTTTCCTTGTAAACGATGCACTTTATATTTTATAATAAAAGCTCAAGAGGTAACACTTTTAGATGAAATGATAGTGCATTGAAATCTGTAGCAAAAATTCTATGGGACTACCTATTAACATTTTTCTGGAAACTTAAGCCTTTTTAACTGAAGTAACTCTAATGCCGTTTGTTTAGTTTTTTTGAAACTTTTCATGCAAGTCAGTACCTACTATAAAGAAATTTTTTTGCAGGGAGTATGATATGTTAAATCTCGTGTTAAATCGTATGTTAAATTGTTCTGAAACAATTATAATATAGGCAAAGTAAGATTGGATACAGAAATAATCATTACAAAGCTGATTTCTTCTGATATACCTTGTTTAGGTCCCTCTGTATTTCCCCAAAAAAGTCCCAAGAAATCATCCATGGGGAACACTCTTAAATTTTTGAATAAACGGCCGCCATCTTGCATTTTTCCAAAAAAACGCCATAACTCAGCAATGGAC
Source organism: Malthinus seriepunctatus (assembly GCA_963924605.1). NCBI lineage: Eukaryota > Metazoa > Arthropoda > Insecta > Coleoptera > Cantharidae > Malthinus > Malthinus seriepunctatus. The sequence goes on from OZ004600.1 coordinate 56,773,465, forward strand.
AATCATAGAAAGATGCTGTTGGTAAGATAATGAGTTTTTACAAACAATATGTTCTATAAAAATTTTCTATTCGAGCAATGGTTTTCTCACAAAATAAAATTGAAAAGAGTTAAGTATGTTTTCAAAAATAATATTAAGAAGGCGAATTGCTATGGTGAAAAAAAACATGATGGACAAAAAACTATTTTACTCCGAGTCGAACTAAAATAAAATTACAATAAAAATATGAATTTAAAGCTAAAAGCTTCAGCTTTTATTTTCATACCTCTTTAATTTATTTTTGTTACATCTAGTAGTATTAAATAACAAATAAAGTTTTACATGTAATGTAGGTACCATTTTTTAAACAGTTCAAGATATTTTGTTGGAAGGATCGTTTTAAAATATTTTTCCTTCAAGGATATTATTCCTTACAAGTTATTTTTCAAAGTTATGTCATGGGAAATTAATTATATAATTATTTCGATTTTATATTTCTTCACTTTTGGTAAATTTTATTTTTTACAAAAATTTTGCCTCTAAGTGCTGTAAAATGGTTAATATTAAACAGATTGAAGAAACTAAAAACTCATTATATGAAGGAAAATATATCTACTTTTTGATACACTCGTTAGATTTTACTTATTATCTCAAGTTTCATTTTTCGCTTCAATACATTGAAGAAGGAGAAAAATAGGCAATTTTTTCTTAAAATTCCTCCTAAATTTAAAGTACTGTATATTTTTAACAATCGCGTAGGTAAATGAAACATTATGGCTTATACTGTAATATTCGAAAATTAGAACGCTTTCGGATTTACTGGGGCTGCAGGAGTAGCTGTTAAATTTTGCTAAAAATTTCGACAATATCCAATCAATGGTGTGGAGATATTTCTTAGATCATGAAACTATTCTAAAAAACGACTTATTATTCCTTTTAGAGATATAAAAGGCCCCAAAAGAGTTAATTGCGTAAACGAGCACATATATACAGGGCGTTTGATATATCATGTTACAGCAGATATTTCGACTATTGTCAAAATTTCAAATACATGTTGTAGTACGTAAATTAGGATGCTGATGCTGGTGAAAAAGATGAACTCTTGCGACTTGTGACTGGTTTTCACGGGCAACCCTCAAGAGGGACCCTTACTGGGCGCTATCATCCGGATTCAAATGAGATAAATCAAGAAATAAATTAAAGTCGAAAATGCCTATACTATTAATTAAAAACCTTATTTTCTCTTACACCGGTGAGGAGCTATACCTCCTTAAGAGGCACATTAAGACATTGCACCCTGTATATTTAATTGGAACCAAGTAGGTCCAAGAGACTCGGGTGACTTCAGGTCATGATTTAAAAAATTGGAAAACACAAGGTTATTCAAATTCGATTATCACGAATTAACACGAAACGGTTAAAGATACAAAGTTGTTCAAATACAGGTGAACACTGAACAGTTGCGTAATTAGATGTAAAATAACATAAGTATTTGAGGAATTTTTTCTGAAGTTATGAAAAGTGTAAAAAAACTAGAAATACATTTCTATTGCAACTTTTTTTTCTATAAATACAAATTTTAGACAATTCATCTTCAACTCAGATAGTTTAAGTATGAACCGCCATTTTTATTTTATTTTTTGAGTTTACTTTTACGGTGTACTTATTACACTAAAATGATCTGTTAGATTTTGTAATCAAAAACTCAAAACATTCAGGAATTAAAAACATTTTAGTCCTGGAGCCAATAACAGAAAAAGACCCTAAGCCAGTGTTTTGAGCAGCCAACCAAATTTTCGTGTTTCGCTGGCACTCAAATAACTTATTCCCAAAAGATGGGCCTGAATACGATCACCCCGTTTTTTTCTGTTCATGGTCTATTATTTTCGATCATATATTTTACTTTTAAAAATTTTCGTTTTTATAGTGTTCGGTCGTATAGTAAACCTAGTTTACTTGTATTAAACTAGTTTAGTTGTATTAAAAGTTACCTATAGAGTAGAGATTAAGAACCGATTAAGAACTATAATCCTGTAAATTACCTATATAACTCTTTTAATAGGTTAGGTATCATTATTATTTCAAAAGGGTATTAAAAATACAAAAAATAATTTAAAAACCTCAATTACAAAAATAAAAAACTAACCTTTACAAAGTATTGTTGAATTTGAAGCTGAGAACTCTAAATTTCTTGTTAAAAATCCAAATTGCACAAAAACAACGCGAACTCTACCAAACGCACATCGTACCGTGTTTGGTAATCTACTAAAATATTAAATTATTTTTGCAAATAACAATTTGTTTGTGAAACAATTGAAAATTTTAACATCTGCGGCCACGTGTACGATAACATGTGATGATTATGAAATGCAAGACAATTTTTAACTCAAAATATTATAATTTTATTTACCTATCAAAAATTATCGAAAATATTTATTATACAGGATGAGAGCAAATTTTACTTTATATATTAGTGTTTTTAACGTGAAACCTGAAAAATAAAAATAAAATTGCTTAAAAATGTTTAAATAAAAAATATTTATTTTCTTGATCAAATATTTTCTAAAATGTTTACTCTACAGGGTGTCTACGTAATAGAAAGCTAAAAATTAATTGTTTCATAAAAAATGTTATTCTTCAAACGTCAAATATGTAAGGCTAAAGTTCTACTTTTACCTCCTAGGATGTAAAAGTAAATTCTAACCTTAAATATTTACAACTAATTGTAACGTAAAATCATATTTTTAAGCACTTGTAATGTAATGTCAATTTTTTTGGTCGATTCTTTTTATAAAAATGATAAAATGTCAAAGTTACATCCCGAATGCTGTCACATTTCTTACTTTTTTCCTTCTTTAAGAATTTCATTGAAGGATCCCGAGGCCTTAAGCCACTGCCCGTGGAAGCCAACCAGATTTTCGTGTTCGCTAGCACTCAAATAGCTTATTTCTAAAAATCGGCCTGAATACGATCACCCCTTTTTTTCTGTTATGGGCCCATAGTCTATTATAACCTTTACTGGAATTATTTAACCATTTTTTTCGAGCAGATTGAACTAAAGTGCCTCTTTATCTTTATAACTTATAGAAGTAATTTTTTTCTAGTCTGAACGGCGATTCCTGACTATAGCTCAAATTTAAGAAAAGGATGCAAATTGGACAGAAATAATGTTTCTTTTGTTCACATCAATTAAATCTTTGGAAATCCGTGAAAGAGGTAAAATCAAAATGTGTTATTTTAGTGAAGTTAAAGCTAAAATTACAGCCTGTTTGAAGACACTAATGTCAAGCCATGGAAGAAGAGCGGAAAATGCGCAATGTGGGATGTCTAGCCTTTAAGGCTCTCTCATGAACAGTTCTAGGACATGACAGTCTAGTCTAGCTAGAGTATGTAGTCTTCTGCCAATTACCAGAAACTTAGCGTGTGTAGTGTTTCGTAGGTCGTTATCGAAGGGCTCTACACACGCTGAAACAGACGACAGGCTCTGAACTGTCATAAAGCTGTCCATAACCGGTTAATGGTGGTAGATTGTATACATACTATATAAATAACACTAGAGAACCAAGCTTAAGCTGGTGGAGACCTCTAATGGGTAAAGAAGTAATAAACATACTAAAGGTTAACCTAAATAGGTGTGGAGGGTTGTAAATTACACAAAGTAAACAATTGACTATTATGTGCCTACTTAATATGCTTTGGATACAAATTGCCGCTTTAACATATTTCTAGACACAATTCAAAGAATTAGGGATGACACAAAGACTCTTACTAAGTTACAGGAGACTTCAATACTAACTACTCGGGGTGGGAAAGGTCTGACTAAATACCCACCATCGACGTGGTGAACTAGGCGGATGAAAGACGGAACTGGGTCTCGCTGTTAATTTGAGCTTAGAAGAAACGCGTTTTAAATAATTTCCACAAATTATCTACCCAGGCGCAAAATTGTCAAGCTGGCACGACTCTGTTCTCTTGGTGTTCTTTAACTGTTGAATCACCTAAGGGCTATTTGACATGGACTAAGTATCGTACTCACTGTTAGTAACTGAATCAACTCAAGGAGCACGGGAATCTAAGCTTTAACGTCGTCAGTAGAAATTTCTACGCATGACCATGCACGACGTTAAAGCTTAGATTCCGGTACTTTTGTGCCTTGAGTTGATTCAGTTACTAACAGTTAGTACGATACTTAGTCCATGTCAAATAGCCTTAAAGTTTCGACTCTAGAAATAGAAACTAGATTTTTGCGACTAACTACATGGATAAGTTATGGGAGACCAATCCTATCATCTATTTTTATTCTCCGATTTAAATGCAAATTTAAATGTTACGTTGTACTTACAGAAAATTTAAATAATGTAAATCAAAAACAAAGATAATTGTTTCAGGTCACGTAAAAATGCTGAAAAATATTTTTTTAATAGAAAATTTTTGTAGCTTTCCTCATTACTCATTATTCGTTATTAATGACACCTCTAATACTATTTATAGCGCGATTGCGTCAATTTAAAAAAAAGTAAATTAATCAAAGACCTTTTCAATTTTCAATAAAATTATAATTTCTAAAGAACATTTTACAAGTATTCCTTTTACTAATTAAGTGCTTTTCATTCGTCCAAAAGGGGATGCTGTGTACAAATAAAAAGGTGGGATTTCAGATCTTTACATTTTAACATTTAAAACTTAAAATAAATTAATGGAAAAAGTTTATTTTAAGTTTACTCAAATAATTCTTATTAAGGACGATTTATTGAATTTCTTTAACGTGCATTCGTTATATAACAGTATTTATGGTAATATGAAGCTCGTTATGTTCAGTAACTTAAAAAGAAGTAAAATTCGCATTTAAACGAACTTTACGTTCAATATCTTTTTGTTTGATATTTAATTAATTAAGGGCGATTTTGAGTTTTTGTTGTTGTTGTATGGATTATTAATGTATTTGGCACGTTTGGTGATGCTACTAACAACAGTCGTTAGCTAACAATCGCACGACCAAAAAATCCAGAACCTCCCTTGTGAATTAAAGTAATTTCAAATTCGATTCCGTCGCTAGAGGGACAGATAGATGAGTGGTCCATTGGAACAATTCGTTTACGAATTTATTTTGCGTCCGAAGAATGCACAATTTATCTGTGCCGCTACACAACAACCTTAGCTCGGCTTAGCTATTCAAATCTCGCTTCGATTGCAGTCGAGCAAAGTATTTCTCTTCTTGCAAATCTTATAAAGTATATCTAAATCGGCCATACGATGTTTGGACTATTTAGTCACATATATATAGACGTATAGCTATTCCAATTGTAAAATCTAAATTCTACTTTGCATTCCCTTCTACCACACTTTGATTGCACACGGCATAAAATAGAAAAAGTCTCTATTTTTGTTACTTTTTTTATTAATTTCATTATTTAGATATTTTTTAATAATTTCAAAATCATCACTAATTAATCGGAGTATTCTTAACACTAATTTCCTGAAAAGCGTCAGCAACTATACATAACGGACTTGCCAAACGTCAAATTTAACAGTCGAAGTCAACGTCCAACGCTACGACCTGAAAGAAAGTTCCCAACAATATAATTACAAATTAAAGATCCGAAATAAGAAATGTGAAATCCCGAAACTAAAATCAATTTTTAAAATCAAATTTAGGTTTCGTTTTAAAAATAAATATCTTCTCACAAATCTGTTTGATTACTTTCATTTTTCATTAATACCGAGAGATGTAATTAGAATTTTGTGTAGACGTGTTTCATTCAATTCAAAGCACAGGGTTCTAAATTTGATGGTAGTAATATACATCACGAGGGAAATTAACTCCACTAACTAAGCTCATTCCAGTCACACGGGTTATGAATATGAACAAGTTCATGCATCTGGAAATGTTCTAATTTACAAGACAATTAGTTTAAAATCTTTATCAATAGAATTAATTTGTAAATTAAGTCGAGCCTAATTAACTGATTGTGAATTCGTTTATTTTAAATGGGTACGTTTTATTGTCTTCTTTTGCTTGATTTATTACATTATGTTCATTTAAGAAATTATTAAATAATACAATAATGTAATGATGGTATTTCTGAGAAGCAAATAAGTAAGTACGGCCACCGTAACATCCAACCACCCTACGAGGACTCATAATTAAAAAAACAATGGCACATTTTTATGTTACCTCTATCTGCCAACCCATGAAATAAAAAATGACGATGTTAAACAAAAATACCTTTAAATAATTATGTGACATTTAGAAGAACATGGTACCTTCAGAGAATTTAATCGTTGATAAAATGAGAAAAATTAAGATTGGACGCAGCAACTTATCCATTAAGTTCCTGACTAAAGAATAGCCGAAAAATAATTGTGATGGGTAACTTGGGACCCTCCTGCTAAACGCCAATCTAAGCAGTAGGTTAATAAAGGTTATCTACCACCATAAACAGCCAAAACATAACTTTTTGAAAAAACAACTAATGGCTAATAATGGCAACAATCTTCTGGGATGCTAAAGGAATCTTGCTTAGTGAATACATGGCCAGGAGGTGTACGATAAATGGGGAAGCATATGGAACTACAATTTAAAATTTCAGAACTGCTCTAACTCTCCTTAAAAAGACAAAGGCATGTTTTTATGTTACCTCTACCTACCGACCCATGAAATAAAAAATAGACGATGTTAAAAAAAATGCTTCTACAAAATAAATATTATGTGACTTTTAGAAGAACATGATGCCTTCAGAGGGTTTAATCGTTGATAAATATAGCAAAATTAAGATAGCAACAGTCTTCTAGAATGCTAAAGGAGTCTTGCATATGGTCAGGAGCTGTACGATAAATGGAAGCCTATGGAACTACAATTCAAAATTTCAGAACTGCTCTTAGAACTCGTAAAAAGAAGATTGTTCCTATACGGCAGGACAAAATCAGTGCCTGTGGGTTCGAAGAGTTAAATTTTCAATCTCCGCTAGTCCTTTTACAAAGCAAAAACTTAAAAACCCATCTCTGTGGAAGGAATGCGTTTTAGTAATAATGAAGCACTCCAAGAAGTTGTTCAACCATATTTTGCACGGTTGCCAAAAAAAATCTGAGGATATACGGCCATTAGAATAAAGATTTAATAAGTGTGTAAATGTTCAATGTTACGTGATTGTTGATTGTTTTTGTCGGAAGGAAGATTCAAAGTCCAATGTATTTCGACCTCTAGGGTCCGTTGTACTAACTTTTATTCCCATTACTTATCTTCTAGTATATACGTACCCAGAGCCGTAGCCAGGGGTGCCTTTTTGAGCCTGTCCTAGCCAGAGTTTGCTAAAGATTTCGCAATAATAATAAAACGACAAGCTCTTAATTGCAGTTTCCAGTGCCGAAGAAGAAAACGTTGATTTGAAAGCATAGGAGAAAGTCAAATTTTTACAAATTTTGTGTCGAAAACTGCCATCCTCAGAAGAGATTACAGTGGTGAATAGATTTATAAAAACTCAGAAGAGAGAGAAGCCTAATTTAACTGTCTTTTAATTTTCAGCAATGGACTGCATTCGCCGAAACGTATAATTTATTGGCGACTGCCAGAGTTTTTGGCTGTAGCACTTGCTAGTTAACTTTCTCTGTGTTGACAAGGATTAACCGCTCACAGCGACTCTTTATGTGCGACTAACATGTATAATTTGGTCCTTCTGGCATACATTTTTATAATGAAAGTATTGCGAAAGAAAAGCTCTTGGTGTATGTAGATGTAGATACAAATGTGGAAAGTTTCAACCTTTAGCTGCCTTGGAATTTTTTGAACCTACCCTGAAAACATAGTCTAGCTACGGGCCTGTACGTTCTGTTGACAAGGTTTAAAAGTGTTTTTGTATTTGTTGTCACGCCAAACGCAGGTTTTGACCCTGTTAAAGATATTTTAGATTTCTATTTTGTAAGTTTGTATGTTTTTGCATTGCCTTCAATACTTTATGTCAGGGTGGCCATATCAGTGTAACTAATAGAAGTTCTGATCTTTGAGTTGTTTCAGGCAGTTCCAGACAACTTCTGACTTGCTTTGCTAAGAATCGAGTGTTTTAAAAGATCTTTGACCCAAATCGCCGGAAACGATTAGACTAACCTCTTCTTCTTTTAATCACTTTTCTTGTATTCACAAAGGCATTATTTGGTTATAAAAATTCTACATTTATAAATGATTTTTCTTAAGAGAGTGTGAATGACATCATAATATACAGAGACTCCATATTGAATTTTCCAATAACTCCAAGGCGTCGCTTCTTTAAATTTAAAATTGTTTAATTTACGATGATCAAATAAGCTCATAAAGCTAAAAACAGACAAGCAATGGGTGCATTCAACGGATGTAACAGTTGTGGAGTAGCTACCAAATCGTTCAGTGACTTACCCCTGCTTTGGGAACGTGTGCGGAGCGGTCGCCATTTTATCGAGCGCATTTCATTTGCGTTATGTTGAACTATCTCGATAGCTGCTCACTTACAAAATTACCGCACGATAGTAGCGCTAGTGATGTAGCGGTTGGTAACTGTTACGTCTGGTGAATGTGCCCAATGTTTTGAAAGTGAAAAAGCAAAGCCAACTATGTATAGTGGCTATAAATTTTTTTACTGTACTTTCCTACAAACGCATAAATATTATCCGTTCACTATTTATTTGCGCTATGGTTGGCCATGTTAAGGTGACAGATTCCACCCGGTATATATTAGAAAAAAATCAGTTAGGTTAAGTATTGTAGAATAGCGGCTTTTATTCAATTGTGTTAATAGTTGGTCTGTCATTTTTTTAATACTGTCAAGAGCTGTCACTCAACTTAATAGAGACTTTTTATTTTGGCAAACCAAAATATAAAAGTTCATGGCCAACCATAGCGCAAATAAATAGTGAATAGATAATAGAATGGAATTTAAAGAATTGCTTTTTTAGATTATTATCTAAGCAAGAGCCGTTTTTAAAAATAGCAGTTAAAATTTTCAGCCCCCTAATAGGTTTGTACCTAATGTATTTTTTTAACAAGAGGGGAAATTTTATTGCTTCATTTATCAGTGAAATTACATTAAGGGCTATAATACTATTTAATTAGCGCATTCTTTTCCGTAATTAATTGTTTTCACAGTTTTTTTGGTTTCCTTTTAAAAACAGGTTATAAATGATTCTGTGAAAATATTAGGAAAATAAAAAAGTGAAGCTCATTGGGAAAATAAAATTTTCTACTTTAACACTTCACTACTACATCGTACTTTAGAGTTTATCCACCAATCCATATTCATCATCAGTATATGGGTAGTGACTAACTTCAAAATCGTTAGCATTAAATTTCAGCGAGGCATCCTTACCATGTTTGGATCATTCATACAAACATTAATATGAAAGTCCGGCTAGAGGTGTTTCACGGGATAGCTCGATCGGTAGGTATATTCTGTCATATTCTCAATAGAATGGTATCAATGCGCCAACAGTGAGTACTAAGCATAATTTGTGGCAAAAACTGTTAAAATTGAGATGTGCATGTTAATCTGAGATGCAGTTAAATTCAGTCAAACTGAAAGACGTTCCCTTTTAGGATCTTTGATCATTCTTGTTCAATAGCATTTTGTGTCGTTGGTTTTGTAACAGTGAAAGAAGAACTAGAGAAAACATTAAGTATTGGTGTCTTTATAAACCATCTAGGTTCACAAATTCAAAAACTATACTAAGGGTGCTTTAAAAAAATACTACTTAAGCAGTGTCACTCACAAGTAAAAGATTACAATCGTTCTTATCTTATTATGTGCTAGGTGTAATGATAAAACGAGTACTACTCCATTGTGTAATTTATTGTTAATTGTGTACTTACCTAAATCAAGTTGATAGCTAGAATGATGACAAGTAGCAATAACTGGCGCCTAAGCAAGTTATAAGCTTTTCCTAAACAATGCAAGAATATAAAAACTTGTGGTTACGCTCTTAAACATACATTTAAAGAGAAATTACGATGGAGATTCTTCTAATCTGCTGGTACAACGCTCTAAGGTCCGCAGACGCCGAGCGTCGATTTCCAAACAACTGAAGCCAACTGCAGCTGTAAGAACAAGTACAGATGCTTTCGCTGGAGATAGTTACGTAAATTATTTGTTTCATTGGTAATTTAGTCTGTTGTGTAATGAAACTGCTATAAATCAGTATGACGTCCTTTCAAACGCACTTTTATTTGAATTTTTTAGTTTAAAATTGGCTGAAGTATTCCCTGAAGCATCTTAACGTAAGTACTCACTGTATATGAGAATAGCTTTTTAAGCGTTTCTCCTTACACATTTTAAGCTTTTTCATATACAACATTATGCAAGTAATAGTTCATCGAGACGTTTGTAAAAAAAGTTAACCATCTCACAACGACAATGTAAACATCTAGCTAGAATTTCAATTCCACAACTCTTATACACAAGAGACTGTGTCATGTCTAGCGAAATGTTTGACAAAATAATGCCCTTGCGATTGACGATAGATTTTTATTATTGTAGTTTATAAATTAACAAATAACTTTAGTCTTATAACAAGTTAGCCTGTAGTGACGGCTAACCGTGCCATTCGAAGCATGGTGTAAAAAAATGTTTGTCATTAAAATATTAAAAATTGATCTACTTGAGCTACTTTGACAGTAGCATCTCATCAAATCTTCTTATTCAATTTCAAATCAGCGAAACAAGAACTTCCTTGGAAAAACAACGCATTAATAGCTGACAGAAATGGCTGAGCTGAGCTGATGACATCTATGACTGATGTCTCGTAAGACTCTCGCTAGAAACTGTCGACTAAATAGGCATCCATACAGGATAGGTGTTGCTGACAGCTACAGATCCAGAGAACTCAATCAAGCGGATGAAACAATAGAAAATTGTGCTTTATCGTTGCCCTACGTTAACGCTAATTCGAGGATTCGTGTTAGGACCTAACCTCGCCAGTACCAGAAATCCTTGAGTTCATCATTGGGACGGATTAAGGACTGAAGAGGCGGGTGGAATTGACATAATACGAGGCAGCACAATGTATCCAAATAAGAGTCATAAATGCGCGCAAACTTCAGTTTACCCTTGACCCACTAAAAATCGAATCCAAGAACTGCCTTCGAAGTGCAGATGGAAATAACTTGAATGTCCGCTGTACACGTCAGACTTTGATTTTCAATGTTTCCAACGTTTCAAATATTTTGGATCTGTATAGCTCTATATAGAGTAGTGTTTTAAGCAGGTGTATGCGAAACTACTAAGAAAAATTAATATTCAGATATTGACAGACAGCAGACCTGACCGGTGATCACGACTACAAAGTAACCTCTGTATAACTGCAGAAATCCATCAATGCTCTGAATAAAATATCTCCAAATAATGATCTAAAGCTCTTCTCGGTAAGAGTCGATAAGAAGACGAGAGAAATGGAAGAGATGGAGTAGTGAATTTAGTGAGTGATCATGCGCTATTTCACTGCCCTGTGTGACGCTTCACCCTCCAATTTCTTTAAATTTATCTGAAGGTTAGGATGCTACCGGCTAATGGCTCTAAATGGACGTTGAATGCAGTTTACTTTCTACCATAGCAATCTTAATTCTAAAACCAGTTCTAACTTACGACCCTGAGAAGTATGAACAATTGTCAAAAAAACAAGCAGCGGCTTAGACATTTTGAAAATTGTAAGGAACATTTTTGGTGTACATTACAACGCAGATACAGAACGATACCGGATTCGATCAAAACGGGAACTAAGAAACGCTCAGAAACGCCAAGAAAGGCCCAAATATTGTGTAAGACATTCAGTCGAAGCGTCTGGGATATGCCAATCATCTCCAAAAACCATCAGATAGCAGACTCATGAAACCAATATGGGAAGAAGTTGCAGAGGGAAGAAAGCGGCTAAGACGCCAAGAAATATGATACCGATGAACAAAATCGCATAGTATAAATATACATAGTATGCCATTGCTCAGGTTTTTTTATGTCTAGTGACGTCAAAAGGTGTCAGCACTACGTGACGATGTACTTGTATCTAACGCTGCAATCAACGCGACTTGTTCGTACCTGCAACGTCCATGTTGTAACCTCCTGACGTAATATACGCGGCCAAGTTCGATTTTCGTACACCGGAATGGCATAGACTGATTGCCATATATAAGCGACCCTGCGCAGAAAGCAAAATTGTGTACTACCTCATAACTAAGGTTACATATACGTCAAAACTATTGTGAAAACAATGTTTGGGCATCTTTGCCTACAGTTTTCTCACTTGCTCTTCTGTGCATATAAGGACGCTTACGTTTGGCAATAGCTATACTGTAATACCGTAATACTTATACTATACAAAATCGTATCAGACCTGAGAACCTGAAAATAGAGTACGAATGAGTTTAAGTTAAGGTGGATGGAAAGCCGAAAGGGGGTTGTTAAGTCATGGGAAACCCACCTTGGGTTGTAACGCTACTAAAAGAGAAAAATTTTGTTGAAATACCTCCAGAAGTATTTATAATTTTTCTTAGCATCCAAACGGTGAAACGAACAATATTTTGTACTTAACTGAAAATAAATGTAACAGTTAGCGATCGCTGCTCTTGTGAGCTGCCAATTTTAGTATTTTTTTACCAAATTTTTATTATTAATTAGTTGACACTTTAAAAATTAACCGAGAGTAGCATTTGGTTAAAAGTCAAATATTGATGGACCGTTAAACTATAAGTAGTTATTAATTAAAGTAGTCGTAAAGAAGATTTTCTGTTACAATTTCATTCAGATTTATTTAAAATAAAATCGTTTTCAAGTTTTTGTGTATGTAGATGGGTGGGTAATCTAGAGACGATTTTCAAGCGTGAGTCCGTTATCACTCTCACTGTCACATAAGACTGTGAGACGACAAAATTTTCCTAAAACTCCCTCTCTACTTTAACTATTATTTCCACAGTCTAAGCTCAAACAGATGCAGATGCGAATTACTATTTCAAGTATTGCAAGCTTTTTCAATCACTTTCGAAAATAAATAGATTTCTTCACTAAAGGTGGTGCACAACTGTACCACTCTAATCTTTCGCTTTGCTTATTTTAAAATAACTTATGCACACATACGACGATTTTGATGAATCTTAAACATATAAAATTGCTTAACGAGTTTTTTTTCCTCTTACGAAAATGAATCATTAGAGCTTAACGTCAATCCTATTTTAACAAATTAAAGCAAACGAGTATAAATTAAGAACCGGACATGCTTTAAACAGAGCAGTTGACATATCAAGATGTAAAGCATAGATATGAAGTGATGAGTGTTAATCGTCGTTTAGTCAACGCCATCCTTAGATATTTCTACCTAACCGTTTAGCATAAGCAATGAAGTAACCGGACACGGCTGTTGAACAGACCTTCCGGTCTGTAAATTAAACGCTATTAGCATAACGTTTAGCTTTGTTAATTGTAGTCATGCTTTTTAAACATCTACGGTGACAATCACATAAGCGTGGTTTACATTCGATACAAAAGTCTTTTTCACCCTTAAATAAATTTTATTTTATTACGTAATTACGAGCAGATAGAAATCTCTAAAGAAGCCTCCTTGACTTGGGCGCTTTCAAACTTATTTACATAAATAATTAAAATTAAAAGGTTTACTCTTCGGCGATTACGATTTTTATACTTAAGGGAGGTTTTACAAAAATAATTATAGTGAACATTGCTGAAAGTTACACAAAGTTTCCGTCTAGACCAACAAGGAGCTTTAAAAGGTTACGTCATACGAAGGACCATCTTACTTTAAGATGATCTTGAAATAGTTTGCACTAACAACAATTGTTATAAGTCACTAATTAATTACATTAATATTTAATTTAAATACTAATTAATTAACAAATTAATTAACTATTAATTTAAATAAATTTTGAATACATTAACATATGATCCGCTGCTAGTTGATGAGGGAAAGAGCTATACACATAGTTTTAAAGATCGATGTAAAGCAACCACGGGCTACCTCGTTACCATGGAGATGTGATGAGACGTCTTCTTCTTTTTAACCTCCTTCGTGTGTCCACCGTAGGTGGGGGCGTATGCAAACCGCGACACCACCGGCCCCACTTATTGCCGCCAGGGGTGCTTCACTATGTCGCGGGGAACGTGATGGGGTTTGCCGCAGAGATGCTCGGTGGACTGTTAAGATTTATGTCACATTTGGACATAGAAATCTTTTCCTTTTTATATGTTTAACCTCTTGTATCTAAAACAAAAATATAATTTAGTAATTAAAATTTATGCAAGTATTCGAATTTTTTACATAAAAATATATTTTTTTAGTCCTCGGGGTAAACCTACCCGCTTACATTGCCAACAGCAATTTAATAATTTAAAAATTGGATGCTATCAACGCTTAACTTTTCTATCTATGGCTCATGAAATAATTTTCTTTTTTCAAATTTTGTAGCTGTGATGGAAATTACAACTATAAAATGTAAAGTTGCGAAAAGAGGGTTTTAAAATGTTTACAAGAGCGTATTTCTCCGTAGGGGCCGATTGTAACCAAAAACCAATGGTAACATGCGATAACGATACTTAAGCCTATAGAAATCAAAAAATAAAATAAAACAAAATATGAATACGACAAAAGCAGAATTCGGCGAGCCTTTGAGTTTTTCTACTGAAATGTTGGCACGTATTTAATAATTAAAAAGTAATTATAAACACACAAAAAATCGTTTTGTTACCGTTTCAATTGCAAATTACAAAAATACAAAATTTTATTACAAACGGCTAGCATAAGGGATGATGGCAATGGAAATAAGTTAAGAACGAAATTGGTGAATTTTAAACATTATTTGTCAATTTTCGTAGCAAATCAGCCTAACCAATCAGCCAATCAGCCATGTAAAGCCTAATTACACCTTATAAATTGTATTTCAATCTTCTTCTTCACGTGTTTTGGTAGCTGTTGAAGTTGACGATTAAAATCGTCCAAATCGCTCTTTTCATCACCTTTCTGAACAGTCTAATCGATGTCATTTTCGTCCAGCTTCTCTAATACCTGAACTCTATTTTTTTGTTGATTCTTCCCTAAATGATAATTGGCAAGATATCGGTCCAGAAGATTACTACAGAGTACCCTCCTGGGACTTGTCTCTGCAGCCGAAACGCGTTTAAAACGATGGCAAGGACTATTTTTGGTTAGCCGATTAATAGAGGAGTTCTTCAGGTCTCTAGTCCTGATGAACCTGTTTTCAGATCTTTAAGTCTTCAGATTCTGAAAATCCAACCGATGTCATTTTCGTCCAGCTTCTCCACATGAACTCTTTTTTTCTTTCGATTCTTCTCTAAACGATAATTAGCAAGATGTCGGTCCAAGACGTCACTACACATGTACCAATACTTCATGGATATGCATGGAGATAATGTTAACAATCAGATACCCAATTAATCCAGCGACTTGCTTCTGCAGCCGGAACTCGTTGATAACGATTTCAAGGACAATTCTTAGTTTTAGATTAATAGAGAAGTTCTTCAGGTCTCCAGAAACTTCTCGTGAGGCTTTTTTACAAAGAATAGAAAGGTGCGTTCATGACGTGGCATTTTTTGTAAAACATTGTTTCGTAAAAACGTGCGAGGAGGTTGATGATTAGAGGTTGCAACTGACTGATTATTTCTTTGAATTCGCTTCTTGAGTTTTTGATAAACTTCGAAAGATTGTACACTGATCATGCAGGCTTACCTCTGGTTGACGAAAGATTTAAGTCCAATGTTACTTTTTAAAACTGTTTTTATCAACTGGGCTCAGAGTGGTTACGGATTCCTTACTATGAATCTGAAAAACCACCATCATTTGCGTACTCAAGTACGCAAGTAACGTAAGTAACCAGCAACTATCAAATCCTTCAGTTAGAAGCATTAAAAGTCCAAGATAATTTCTCTTTTCCAATTATTTTACGTTTGGGCCGGTTTCAGTTGCCTTCAGAGCTAACTGAAACCGTCATCTGTTCTACTGACGTACGAATTACTCTAAAAATGTACTTTACGGTGCAAAACACGAACATAGTGCGAAAACTGTATTTTAAACTTAGTTTACAAAACAAAACTAGTTGGACTTGGAGTCCCACTAGTGAACTTGGAGTTGAATTTGGAGTGGATGTGAGTCCTTGGGATTATGTTCAGAAAAAAGTAGGCATTTGGTTTGACTACCTGTTTAACTCGCCTTCATCCTGCTTCAAAAACAGGCTAGTGTGGGAGGTTGTCTTGAACTGTCAGTGCATCTGGCCGGGAAATGCACATCTCCCGGCACATCTCATCGTTCTGGACAGCCTTGAGGAGAAATACTCGAGCATGCAGATGATGCTAATATGCTAATTTTCCCCGACTAAGAGCTGAAGTCTTTGGGATTGATACAGTCGCTATGAGCCGTGAAGAAAAAGCCTTGAGGAAAAGTACTGGAGCATGCAGATGATGCTAAATTGCTAATTTTCCCCCCCGACTAAGTGTTGAAGTCTTGGGAATTGATATAGTCGCTCTGAGCCTTGACAAAATGCCTTAAGGAGAAGTACTCTAGCATGTAGATGATGCTAAATTGCTCCTTTTCTTCGACTAAGTGATGCAGACTTGGGAATTGATATAGTCGCTCTGAAACGTGAAGAAAAAGCCTTGACCAGAAGTACTCGAGCATACAGATGATGCTAAAATTGCTAATTTTCCCCGACTAAGTGCTGAAGTCTTTGGGATTGATACAGTCGCTCTGAGCCGTGAAAAAAAGGCCTTGTGGAGAAGTACTCTAAGCATGTAGATGATGCTAAATTGCTCATCTTTTTTTACTAAGTGATGAAGTCTTGGGGATTGATATAGTCACTCTGAGCCGTGAAGAAAAAGCCTTGAGGAAAAGTACTCGAGCATGCATATGATGCTAAATTGCTAATTTTCCCCGACTAAATGCTGAAGTCTTGGGGATTGATATAGTCGCTCTGAGTCGTGAAGAAAAGCACATACCTTTCACAATCACTCTAAAATCTCTAAACTAGATGTTTTTGCTGATGTTGTGTCTGTATATAAAATATCCAGCGAATTTTGACCAAAGACCTACATTTCCAAATGCGAATAAAATCCAGTTGACGCAATAATTAAAATTAACCGATCGTGTACAACGACGTATTTTCGTGGATTGGATATGACAACGAATTTATATTTAATTTAAAAAAAATCATTTTCAGCGACGAGACCTATTTTCAGGTTATGTCAACTAACAGAACTGCAGAATTTTAGGTTCTGAAAACCCAAGTGTGATCCGTTCAAACTGTCCACCGAGACGCACTTTTTATTGGAAAATGTATAAAACATCCTGTAACAATTATAATTCTAATCGTTTATTATAAAGTTAGTTGAATCTCATACTTTAGAACCACAAAGGGAAATAAGCTGTGAGAGAGAGGTTAACTGACAGACGAATGAGTTGAGTGAGAGACAGGCAGATAGACTTGTTTAATTTTAAAAATGGTTTAAATCATTTTAGGGAACGTCAAAATGGTGATGTACTCGTGGTAAATTTAAAAATTTCTTCTAGTTCCGTATATATTTAGTAAATGGAAAAATAAAAATTGTAAAATATGGAAGACCATAAAAAACTAAAAATGGCTCTTATACTAAGAGATTGTTTATTACAATATTGATATTGAAAGTATTAAATAGTTTTCAAAACTTTCATCTCATAAAAGTATAAGCGATTTAAAATCCATAAATTAACATTTTTATATGACGAAAACAATTTAATTTATTTTAAAGTATAACGTTAGATATCAATCTTTCCCAAAATTTTCTATGAAAAACTAAAAATTTAGTGCCTCTTTTGACAGATTTTAATAACAAATCATATGGTCGTTTTGCTCGTAAGTTAACAAAAATAAAACAGTCACTAACCAATGATTTGTAGGCTTTTCATGATAAAAGAGTAGAATGAAATAGCGAAGATGTTATCAAATTATTTCTTATCTTTTTTAGGAGTGACACAATTTTTTTTTATTTTTTCTTAAAACAAATGATATTTTTTGATTTCGTTAATATTTTTCTAATTACTACTTTCAGACTGGTCTGAACAAAATTGATTTTGATATCTACAAATTTTTAGCTGTTAATCAATTTTCGTGGAAACTCCAAAATGACTTTTGAAATTTTCTTTTAATTAAATAAATTATTTATATGTTGGCGTTCAAAAAGTAATCTGCTTTTTAAAATTCAAAATATGAGATATAATCTAGCCATACGTTATCTTGTAAGATACTCAAAAGCGATCTAAAAAGTAAACAGAGAGAAATATAATGGCCTTTGGATGTGGACACTTCTCTTATCACCGCACCCCATCCACGAGTTTGAATACGTTATTTCGCTTCCCTGTGGAAGGTGTGCGTAAGCAATTACCCTCTATGCCTTAACCAAACGTTTTCTATTTAACCTTGCCGCTTCATCTACATGAACTGCCGTTTTATGTAGATATAACTGCTAAAGCCCTGGGGTATATGGACGTCTTAGCGTTTTATTCTTTTTCGAGAAAAAATCTAATTTCAAGGTGTCAAAGAAAAGCCATTTTCCATTTTCCTTAGCGTCCAGTCTATATGCATATAGATGTAGCTCAAGTTGACCATCAAAATATTTGAAAGGTACTTAACATTACCAATAGTTACTCTAAAATTTTATTTTCTTAAAAAAACAATTTAAAACCTCTAATTTAAACGTTTTTACAATCGTTAAAAAAATTAAACTCAATCAATTAACCGCAAAAAGGCTATTCGAGTTCAAAGATGCTGAAAAACAGGTAAACGGCTGAAATTAAAATGGATTATTTTCTCTAACACGTTCTTATGGGTAATTTTGCAATTAAAAATGTATAAAGTTAAAATGAATTTCGTTCCAAAAATATTTAGTAAACTATAAATCAGTAAGTTAGATTTGTTCCGGCAGGCTCACGGCCCAACTGAGCGAGTGTATCTCGTATGATACGGTTATATGTATGGAAATAAGAAACTGATGAAAGGCGAGAAGGATTTATACCACCGATCTGACCACATTCAGCCTCAGTGAGAGAGCCTCACACAGCTATGCAAATTTGACAGAAATCCGCCTCATCTAATCAATCAACGAGATTATATTTAACTTTTTTTTTACAAAAATTCATTTTTTGATATAATAAATTTATTAAATTCATTTAATAAAACAGTGGAAAGTTAAAGAAGATTTAAAAGTTTTTAAAAATTTTCAAGTTTATTCCCTGGCTTGTACATTTTATATTAGGTACGAATAGAACTTTTTACTCGTATTCAAATATTTTTAAAGACTTTATTTAGATTATTAATAAATTGCCTTATTTTTGCATTTATATTTTCCTTCTTTTTCTTATTTTTCAACATAAATAGCTATTAACGTTTACTTTCAGGTTTTTCAGTGCCTACTCAAAACTCAAGTGTACTTTTACTATTGCGTTGATTATTTCTTGATTTTGAATAGCTTTTGAGCTTTCACATAAGTTTAAGGGGTGTAAAAAATAAAATAGGGGTTCAAATCGGGTTAAAACTAACTTCAAAGATCTTCTGGATTTACTACTTTTCCGAATGAACGAATATATTAGTTTATTGAAGGTTTATCTCTTTTCTAACAAACTGCATAAAATTGCATGTCAATTATTTAATCCTTAAGATGCTTGCATTGTCAAAGACGGGTTTAAAAGGCCCGACGGTAATAGTAATGGTATTAAACAATATTGTAATTATTTTACTGCGATAGTCTTGCAATCTGGATTCTGAATTGTGATAGATGGAGTGAGATTTACGCGCATACACTAGGGTACCAAAATCGGTTCATTATGCAGTGTCCACCCTTTCTGCACCTACACATTCCCGTCGTTCATCGAGACATTTCACGCTTTCTCTCACAGGAGAAACCCGACGATTTTGGCAAGTGGATGTCGCTAATTCTCTCCCATACACGAATTTTAAAACTCTACAGATATAATTTAGTATTTTTATTTCAAGGGGCAAGTATTGTTCAACTCAGTGCTGCTATCCATTGTCGTAAATCGTTTCGATTGACCCACCACAAGTTGCAAGGGTATAACCTTACGATATTTATGGATGATCTTTCTTTTATGGTATTTGCTCTTACGTCACATTCAGTTCGATTTTCTTTTCAAATATTTTATCATTGTCAAATAGTCATAGTCAGTAAGTTCTCCTTTATCAAACAGCTACTTTGCGGAGTATGTATTTGTATTTTTTTAGGTTCTTAGTTATTTTAATTTTTAAGTTCTTCAAGAGTCAAAGCACCGGTTCTTCTACTGACTCTTTCTTAATATTTCTGCGTAGATCTTTATCTATTTGTCCTTTAAGAACAAGAGAGTAACAAATAATAATAGACATATGTAGTTACTTGCAAGAATATGAAAAAATAGCAAGTAGAGCGGATGTTACTGATCATTCGCTGGGCTATTGCTTTGACTCTATAGAAATTCATCACAAATTACTATACATATAGTTTCTTTTTTTACTTACAGTTGGTATTTCAGCATACAATGAGGGCGGGTTGAACCAACCAAGCTCAAGGTAAGTTTATGATGACCTGTTGTAATTAATCATATAAATTTACTTGGTTACTGAATGCAGTTATCTTAAACTTTGTTTGATACCCCCCCCCCCTCAAAATATTAATTAAACTTCAAGTGACAATTGAACCAATAGGGTTACACAAGGCTGTAGCCAGACTGTGTTATCAGGGCAGGCTCAAAAAAATTCAAGAGAGGATAAAAAACTAAAATCAGGGGTTTCTCTCTTCTGGGTTTGTAAAAATCTATTGACCACTGTAATCTCTTCTGAGAATGGAAGTTGGTTGTCCAAAGTGTGTAAAAATTTAACTTTCTGTAAATTAATGTTTTCTTCTTTGGCACCAATTAGGAACTTATCGTTTTAGTTTTATCGGCTGAGCCTGCGCTGAACAGTAAGCCCTTTGTTTAGAGGGCTTTTAGAGGGGGTTTCGTCCAAAAAATGAACAGCAAAACCAATCAAGTACCTACAGTTTTAAATTTAATGCTTATGTAAAAGCGATAAGGCTTAAGCTGTTGATTGGAGAATATACAGGGTGATTTAGCTTGGACTTTATACAATAGAATAATTGTACCGTTGCCACATTTTTTGTACTGAAGTTCAAATCCATACACGCAATTACCATTCGGTTGTGTCCAGAATGTTCATTCATCGCGAGAAAATTCATCGCAAGGAAAATTTATCGCAATGTTAATTTATCGCTAGAAATTTGCATACTTTATGTACCGTGTTAGGTTGGGTTACAGAAATATTTCGTTACAATCAATTCCATGGTTCCACCATCGCTCTCCCAACGTTTATGACAGTGGGACTGGAACCAGGTATCGTCCAAGTATTACTTGAGAGGAGTTCGCATCTGTCATTGCCGTTCTCGTGAAGTTTATAACGATAACCATCGAAGCTGAACCTCTAATCGACATGACCAACGGTAGTTTGTCATTTCACGATAGGTGGGCCTACCTAAATGGATGTCATTCCAAGAATGTTTGACTTCCAGAAACCGTTTGAGGTGGTCATTTAGGACCGGAACACAGCTAGAAGTCAATCAATACAGCTGGAACAAAACTCCTTCATCTGGTATTCAGATGGATCTAAAACTGAACATGGAACAGGTATAGGCATATATGGCCCAAAATATAGAGCATCACTAGCTTTAGGAACCTACCCCACAATTATACAAGCTGAACCTCTTGCAATAGAACGATGTATCCGAGAATACCTACGAAGCAATTTAAAGGGAAAAAGTCTACATAATGTCTGACAGCCAAGCTGCGATAAAGGCACTCAAAGCCAATAGCTTTGAGTCTTTATCCCCTTGGGAATGCAGACAATCCCTCAAAACTCTGGCAAGTGACAACAAAGTTGCCCTTCACTGGGCACCAGGTTACGAGGGAATTGAAAGAAACGAAATAGCTGATGAATTGGCTAGAACAGGCTCAAAAGCCCTCTCGATGGAACCCGAACGATTCTGTGGGCTATCTAGAACACATAGAAGGACAAAGATCCAAAAATGGGAAACTGAGAATAAAAATTCTCACTGGAACAACGCACCAGAACAAAGACAGTCGAACAAATTCATTGAGTATTCGATCGCGAATGCTAAAAAGCTTATTCTATTATCAAAGAACGAAATCAGACTCATCACGGGTCTGTTTACTGGACTCTGCTCAGTGAGATAGATACCACCTGAAACTGAGACTGGAGGATAGTGACATATGTAGACTCTGTGAATCAGCGATCGAATCCGCCGAAGACATTCTCTGCAATATGCGATGCACTGGCTCCGCTTAAGCTGAAACACTTAGGGCAGGCTCCTTTGACACGTGAAGAAGTGAAAAGCAAAATTCTCAGGAATATTCTATGCTTCGCTGGCAAGATTGAATTCCTGAGAACATAAATACGAGTAGGGTTATGAACAAAAGATCAACACTGGTTGCAGTTCTGTAAGGCTTAGAAGCCAATCGACCCCTGAGTACAATACAATACAAATAGGTGAGCTAGCATCTGGATCTCATGTGGCCTATCGACAATATAACCCGATAAAGAGTTGCAATCCATAAAATTAAAAATTTGTGATTTAATGATGGCAATAAAGAACAAAACCCGATGCCTCGTACCTTGCTCGTTTAATAGATAAGCCTGTTTAATTACTAATTAGTATCTGTATGCCTGCAATACAACTTGGATTTGATTAATTTCGTCTTATGGCTTCCCGTAAGAATAAGTTTATTTTACTGCTAGTAAGAAGTTTTCTCAAAACGCATTTTCCACCATTGTGAACGAATATTGACGGTCGTCGATTGTAGGGATTTTTAAAAATATTCCCAATTAGCATTGAAGTATTGGTATGAAAGCCCAACCAAAGACATTTGTTGATAAGTTCAGCATATATTATACTATTATAAGGGTATTTAAAAATGCTTGTAAATTTTATTAATACAATAGAAATATTCAAAAACCAGCTGAATACAACAATATGGGTAGTATAGATGTAAATTATAAGTCTCACCTATATTATTTTTATTTAATTTTGAAAGCGTTAAATTATAAATAAGGACGCCAAGGCATGTGTCACCACAATACACACGCTGAGCAACTGTTAACCAGGTGTAATTTAAATAAAAAAACAAATGAAGGTAGTTTAGAAGTTGAATTCAATAATTAATTATTTAAGTGTCTTTTAACCATTTTGGAAATAGCCTTGAAGAAATATCTATAGAATTCTTGTCGTTAAAACCATGTTAAAGCATAAAAATTTATGGCATTGTTCTGGATCTTTAACTTTATACACGATGATGGTTATTTTATTAACTTGGCTGCACTTTTTTCGTAATCTGAGCGTCACTTTGTCGTGTTTGCTTAAAATTTCGGCGTCGATTAACTCATCTCCTCATCGCCATCAATTTGAAGTTTAAAGGTTTAAACGGGGGAGTAGGCTTAATTTTTAACCGAGTGATATAAAAGAAAACAAACAACACAAATCCCTTTGTTGTTTTTTCATTTTTCTGGGAGATTAATATTTTTGGACACACTAATGGTGCACGTCACTGACTATATATCACTTGTTTCAATCTAGAACTCGTTTTATGTTTCACCCCGTCCCTCGTCAGAGCCACCCCATTCTACACTCCGATATAATATGTAGTTTTTATGTGCAAAAAGTACGAAATATAATTCAGAAAAAAACTTGACATGATTTATACGTAGTTCTCTGCAAAGTGTTTTGTTACAAGTGATTTTTATGACATATAAAATGTCAATCTAACTTCTATATCGTTAAAATTTAGTGAATTTAAAACCTAAAATTGCTTTATTGATTTCAAATAAGTTTTGTATTAGCACAATTATTAGATCGAATGTAAGTTTAGAAAACACACTCCATCCATGCCATCGTGGATGGCAGTTTCGAGTGGAAATTCTTTTCTTCGCAAAACAATATAAAACGCTTCCATCGACAATATTGTATAAATTACACAATTCCTCCTTTTTATTCTTTTATTGTTTTATAATAACAAAAAAGCAATTAAACGGTGCAATTTTAAAACAAAAAAAAAGCGTTTTAAATTAATTACGACTCATGCTGTTTCTGTTATTTAAGTTGGAAGAAAATAGTTTGCAGCCCCGCAGGAGGCGCTCGCTCAGATGTCGATATGGAATTAATCACCGCCATCAAGTACTCTTAAGTCTCATCCTCCATGACCTGATCACACGCCAATCTCAAATTTATAACATAAAGTTTTACGCTTCGCCCGAGCGACAAGTGTTGAAGTCAGCTAATAAAAAGATTGACGTGATCAAAATCGAGATTAAACTTTTTTCTTTTGAGCGAAAATGAAATTTTTTTAATAGTTTGTTTTTTTTGAAATATTATTTTGCATCGGTTCCTCAAAAGATTTTTATCTTTAAATCGCATTATTAATTTATCTACAAATGGAAACACTTCTTCTTTATCGAAAGCCTATTACGGTTTTTTGTTAACAGAATCCAGCTGGGCGATGTCTTACGATAGCTTTTTGTGTCTATTAGCAATCTTTAGATATCAATTTATATTTAAAAGGGTTGAAGAAAATTTTTGAAAACTACCACTTGAACTGTTACCACAAAGGAAATTATAAATTGCGTCACCCCTTACTTAAGTTTCAGTAGTGATGCTGATGATGAATAATCCTTGATATAATTGAGATGACATGAAAATTTTCAAGTGATGTATTAGTTGCACTCCAACTCATTTTTCTCATTTAGCATCCAAGTTATTTCTATCACGCAGCTAACAAACTTGCTTTGAAGGGCACGGTAAGCTGCCGGTACAAACTGACCTGTAATTAAAGAAATATAATTTAGTTTAAAAATTGTTTTTAATTTTCTTAGCTAAATATTCGAAACCATCCCTGTTTTTCTCTAAAATGCGATTTCTTAAAGCAGAGACGGCGCTGGTATGCATACCCCCCTGCAAAAGCAAAAACGATGTCGCTTTTCCCTTTAAAACTAAAATTACAGCTGGTGTAAGCCAACTAAAGTGAGACGGAGGGGGGTGAGAGAGACTAATGGGATTTTAAATTTTCTAAAACGACTGTTTAGAAATAGAGAATTGAAAAATCTTTCAAATGAGGTAACATAATGACCCCCTTTTTAATTTCAGAATTTGAGTTTTGAACTAATTTCGTAGGAAAGTTATAAAGTGGGGAAGGAGGTTGTCGAGAACATGGCTTTAACGCTCAATGTAAAGGGTTACAGTAAACCCGCTTTGCGACTGAAGAAACTGTCTGGGAAATTGGAACTCATTTACAGGTAGTCTTCATAGAAACAGCCTTTCACAGACAGTCTCTCGCAAAGAGTCTTTGGCAACCAGTCTCTTGCAGATAGCTTTCTTGTCTGAAAACGACTTTAAAGGTAGTATTATCAAATATTTATCTATACCTAATCAAACGCTTAGCAAAAAATGAAGAGTTTTGTTAAAATGATGGTCCAATCACAGACTCTATGGTGTAGTCTACCAACAAAATGAAGCATTCTAATTGTGCTGTTTCAACAAAAGTCATCGGCAGACTATATCGCTGCTTTTACTTAATTTAGGAATGACGTGAAGCACCTTTCAGGTAGCGCCGAGACGCCTCAATGGCACGTTTGTGCAAAGTTAGAATTTAGCACCCGCAACTTACGGAAATAAAAGCAAATGCACAAGTTACTCAAAAATTATTTTCCATTCTTCCATTGAAAATTAAAAAAATATACCGGGTGACAAAGGGGTTTGGAACACTCTTATAACTCCGTTATTTATCAACATATCAAAATGAAAATTGGTGTGGATTATATGCACATAAATTGCAACTGTTCTAACTACTTATGAAAATTCTGTCACATTCGATTACGCCGGAAATGAAGCAAACTTTTGATTTTTAAATGGAACACCATATATATTTTTACTTTTTTTGACGCCATCATTAAATTTTTAATACAATAGCATAAAAAAATTTAATTTTATAATCAAAAAAAATATTTTTTTCCAAAAATTACGCAGGTTTCTAGAGTGCTGTGATGTGGTTGAAAATCATCGGTGAGAGCTAATTGTACTATGGAAATTATGTTTGCACCACAAAAGTTGAAAGTTGGTGTTCTGGAGCTTTCAGAAGGTAATTTGGTCACATTTCCTTCAATAACTTCATTTTTTCAAATGGCAACATATCGGAACAATTCTACCTGAGATAAAGTATTTTTTTCTAAATACAACGATAGAGTTGTTCCGATATTGTCACGTTTGGTTTTGTGACTTTGTACCGAGGGGGTTTGGATCATTCAAAGTTCACCGTAATTTATAATAATAAAGTTTATTAACAACTAATACTTAAAACTAAAAAACATAATTGCATATCAACTACTCTCCTCTAAGGTTACTTAACTACTCTCTCCTTTCAACTCTTATCCACGACTAACTCATTATAGTTGACTTGAGTTCAACTTCCCTTATATGCTGACTTGCATTCTGATAACAATGTAAGTTATTTCTTGTTTGTTTAATTTAACTTTTATAAATTCATTTTAATTCAATTTAATATTTTCTAATTTATTTCCATTCGTGGCATAACTCCCCTTCTTAAAAAGCGGCTGACCCAAGTCGCTCTTCAAGAATACGGTCAATAAAAAAAAAAATTGCGTTCAGCATACGTAGGATTCAATCTTTTAAAACTAAATAATTAAAATTTCAAAATTTCACCCAATAAAACATAAAAATTTCAAACAATAATTCTTATAAATCTAAAAAAAAAAAATTCAATTGGTTTTACATAATTGTTTCTTAAATTACATAAATTCAACCTAAAAAATTAAAAACACAAGAATGAGTCAAGATTTTCAAAATAAGTTCAATACACGTAAGTTTTTTCACAGGGGTTCACAATTTCTTTTAATTTGTTTATTTTAAAACACATTTTTACTGTCTTTTAATGTTTGAGATCACATTTCTTTTATGATTACACTATATTGTTTATCAATAATTATCACTGTATTAAGTTTTCACTAATTTATTTTTCACTTGGTACTCGTTGATCTGCTAAGGTTCTTCACTTCGGGACTGGATTGTTTTATACTTGTAATATTTTTTATTTACTCGCAGACTAGGTCAACACTTTTCACATTATGCTTGATTTTTCTTTGCTTTGTTATCAAGCGTCTTCATTAACTTTATTTGAGCTTCTTCTATAACTGTGTCTTCTTGTAATTTGGTTTACTTTTAACTTGTTGTCGACCATTCAACCATTTTTCCATATGTTGTCCTACATTTTTATTATTTAACTTTTTTGTGGACATTATTCAAAGTTTCCTTGGAAGGCTCTTTTCCATCCATAACTATTTTCATCCAATCCTTTACTGAGTGAGCATAATTTATTCGTGCTTAGTGTTTGGTTTACTTTAGGTGATCTCTCCAGTTTTCCTTAGTTTTGTGTGACCCTGTTTCCATCGGTTTTAATCTTGTCTCAGACTCGTTTGGCGTTTTGTCGTAAACGTTGGTGTTACATGAAATCAGAAACTACATTAATAATTTGCTTTTACAAAACTTATTTTCTAAACTTATATCTAATATTATTGATTTATGATCTACAAAATTGTTTTTTCATTTTCTATTTTCTTTAGTGTTCGATGATCATTTTTGACAAAAAAACTTTCATTTACATTGCAAAATTTTGTTTAAACTTCTACATTTTGACGTTAGTTCCCCTATTTTCTCCCTAATTTGTTTATTCTTAAGTTTTTCTAAAATACCTGTTATCTTTTACACTCTTTTCATTCAAATCTTCCTGTATTTTTTCTCTTAATACAGCTTTTATTATTGAACCTCATTGAACCTTTACATTTATTTTACATTAACCTTTTACTTTTGATTACAATTCTCTTTACTTTTATAATTTATTTCCATTCGTATCATTTCATTATTTGTCTCATTTATAACAAATTTATCTCTTTAATTCTTTTAATTATCATATTCGTATTATTGTACTCTCAACTCATTCAATTATTCTTTATTTCAATCTCACTATTTATAATGTTTTGAGTTCTTAATGCAAACGCGGTAAGATTTTAAATTTGTCGACATGTACGGCGAATTTTGCATTAAGACTCGTCCCATTTTTTGAGACAGGGCCGGCCCCTTATCTTTTTATTTTCTCTTTAATATTTAATCTTCTTTCTCTTTTTATTAATACGATTCTACCTTTTTGGTACTCACCTCAATTATTTGTAATCCTTTTCAACGAAGTTTTCTATTAATTCTTTATTTACTGCAACTACTTGTAATCCTTTTGAACGTAGTATTGATCCTTTGACCATTTTTCATCTTTATCGGTTCATCCATTTCTTCAACATTGATTTCTTCATCATTTTCTATATTCGTAGGTTCATCTATTTCTTCAATTCTAATTTATTGATAATTTTCCATATTCCTCCAATTTTTCCACTTCTAGGTATTTTGATTTGAACTTCCATTTTATGTTTCACTTCCTTATTTTTCCTTGTCTTCCAGGGGTTGTGGTCTATTCATCTGAACGCCTAGTCCTTTATGTTGATTTCCATGCTAATTCCACGTTTGGATTTGACCATAATGACTTCTATTAAGAATCTGAAACATTCTTTCAAACACACAAATATTTGATCATTTTTTCATGACCATTATTATTCTCATCATCGAACACAATTTACTTTAATCTTTATTTTTAATACCTTAAAAAAAAACCTATGCCTATTTTGTTTATTTGTTTTTTAAGCAACACAAAATTTTATCATTTCAATTTAAGCTTCCTATTTACATCTCTTTCATTTTTATTTTTCATATTAACTTGACTTGCTGGTTTCAATACAAAATTCTAATATACCCCAAGATATAATTTTTTTATTGACCAAGACCTAGCACAATAATTTCTTTCAAAAGTAACACTTTTACAGACAAGAACAACAATTACTTCTATTTATTATTTCAAGCAACACAATTTTTTTCCTTATTTTCATTTTGTACCTATTATTTTCATTTTGTACCTATTATTTTCATATTGTACCTTTAATTTTCATTCTGTACCTATTATTATCATTTTGTACCTATTATTTTCATTTTGTACCTATTATTCTTCTTTATGCACCTATTATTTTCTTTTTTGTGCCTATTATTTTCATTTTGTACCTTTTATTATCATTTTGTACCTATTATTTTCATCTCAATTTTACTCATTTAACTTCGTTTATCATATTCATCTCACATGTTTCTCATGTAAGGCATTTTTTATCATCTTTGGCACAATAATAATTCATCTCATATGTTTCTCATATAAGGCATTCTTTTATCATTTTTGGTACAATCATAATTCCTCTCATATGTTTCTCATATAAGGCATTCTTTTATAATTTTTGGTACAATCATAATTTATTTCATATAAGACCTTTTTTATCATCTTTGGTACAATCATTATTTATTTTTAATATACTTCATACGCGTTATCTATTTACTTTTTTCTTGTACACGTATTTTTCTTCTCCTTTTGCGCGTCGCTTGAATTCGATTCCATATTTTTTATTTTTTCTCTTGTCTTTTTGTGGTTCTTTTGTCTTCTCTTATCTTTTAATGTCACTTTGGCTTTCCTTTGTAACCTTTGCCTCTCCTTTTACTTTGCTCTCTTTTCTTCTGGTTAATTTCCACTCTTGTCGTAAGGTCGTTGTTTGCCTATTTTTTAAATTGTTTTTCGTTTCCTTTCTCTTTATTTGAATGTTAAAATTTTCCCAACAAACTATTTTCTAGATAAACATAAAATTTATCATTTTACTCCTTGGTTGCTACTAAAAAAATTATATTTTTACTGTCTCTAGTTGCTTTTAACTTTTCCCTTTATTTTTCAAATTTTCATTTTCGTATTCCCTATTCAAATCAGTTAAACTATTACTCTAATTTTTTTTTCTTATCTATCCTATGACTATTTTCAAATAACTTTTATTTTGCATTAACTACGTAATAAGCCTACATTATGAAGTTAACTAAATCATCCTATCACTAAACCTTAAATTTATAATTATTTAAAATGATCTATGCTCTTAATCTGAAACGTCTGATTCTTCGATGGGCAAGACCCATCATGCACTGTCCCTGTCCAGAGCGAACTCCAGACCACCGTTGCTGACAGCAACTTGTCTTCCTTGATTTTTGACTTGGACTCCACTGTGTCACTGCTCCAAAATTCTCAATCATGGTTTTGATAGCCATTTTATTATAAAAATTTAATACTTACTATTTCTAACTCTTACCCAATATTGCAAAAACTACAAAAATATTCCCCAAAAAGAAAACTACATACACCTAAATTCTAATTGCTCACGTATTACGTGACAACAATAAACCTAACATCAGCATTTCTAAAATTTTGTAAAAAAAAATTTTCACAGAAAATTCTACTATCATATATTCTCCAAAAAATTCGAAAATTTATCCCGAACTTCCCTAAAATTCTTATAAAACTTTTTAATCCTAATTTGTTTGCCATTTATGTTTAACATTTTTTTTTAATCCATTTCAGGACATTGCTTTCTGCCAATGTTGCTTTATCATCATTTTACTTTCCTGTATTGCGACATGTAATATAACCCTTTTATGCGTACGTGTAAATCTACATGTAATTCTTGAACATTAACCTTATTGCATCACCTTTATGTTTCTTTGTTAATTAATAAAAAGCACTTATCAGCAAAAAATAAAAAATTTTCCATGGACGCCTTCCGTTTCTACGCTTGGTCCTTGGTTCCTATTCCTAATACAAACACTTAAACTATATAAAATTACCAAAATTTGTCTTTTCTTTCATCCTGGGTCAGCTTTCAGTTTTCCTAATACCTAAATTTTTTCATTAGCTTATACTTACATATTTACAACTCCCAAAAACATCTCTGCTACGATCAGCTTCCTGATTACTTTGATTGACTGCATCTTTTTCGTCTTTACTCAGCTAATCCTTTGTAATAATAATTCACTTAAACTCGATGCTTTTTCAATCACTATTAACTTAAAATTTAATTGTCGCACTTTCACCAATTTTCACTAATTAAAATTGAGCATTACGGTCCTTTTGACGTGGCGCCTCCACCATTATGTCACGTTTGGTTTTGTGACTTTGTACCGAGGGGGTTTGGATCATTCAAAGTTCACCGTAATTTATAATAATAAAGTTTATTAACAACTAATACTTAAAACTAAAAAACATAATTGCATATCAACTACTCTCCTCTAAGGTTACTTAACTACTCTCTCCTTTCAACTCTTATCCACGACTAACTCATTATAGTTGACTTGAGTTCAACTTCCCTTATATGCTGACTTGCATTCTGATAACAATGTAAGTTATTTCTTGTTTGTTTAATTTAACTTTTATAAATTCATTTTAATTCAATTTAATATTTTCTAATTTATTTCCATTCGTGGCAATATGATGCCATTTGAAAAAATGAAGTTATTGAGGAAAATGTGACTAAATTACTTTCTGAAAGCTCCACAACACCAACCTTTAATTTTTGTGGTGCAAACATAATTTCCATAGTACAATTAGCTCTCACCGATGATTTTATATACCACATCACAGCACTCTAAACAACTGATTATTTTTTGAAAAAAAAAATTTGTTTTGCTTATAAAAATAATTTTTTGGATGCTACTGTATTCAAAAATTAATGTAGGTTTCAAAAAAGTAAAAATATTTATGGTGTTCCATTTGAAAATCAAAAGTTAACTTCATTTCCGGCGTAATCGGAAGTGACAGAATTTTCACAAGTAGTTAAAACAATTGCAATTTATGTAAATATAATCCACACCAAATTTCATTTCGATATGTTGATAAATAACGGAGTTATAAGAGTGTTCCAAACCCCTGTATCACCCAGTATAAACAGTTACTGTAATAATGCTTGCTATACTTACATAGGCGGCACCGTTGGCGCCTTTTTCCTTTTCAAATTTGCATTGAAAAATAAACAAAATACGCAGTTATTCTAATAATTATCCTACTTCAGTGGCGCCGCACCGTCGGCGCCCTATCAGACAAGGCGCCTCTATGCGGTGCATACCTTGCTTACCGCCTCGCGCCGCCCCTGTCTTAAAGATATTTTGCTGTTTATAGTTCTTTCAAAGTTCTTTATATAAAATGGTTTTAAACTCTGATCCAAAATAAAGTAAATCAGAAATAGTTATTTGTCTTATAAGGAGATAAAGTGACGTTTTGTGTGACAAGACTGTGTTTAGCTGAAGAACGAGCGTAGCAAGCGAGTCCGACAATACAGGCTAGTCACACAAAACTACTTCGACTCCGTATAAAACATTTAATTTCTCTTCTGCAAACGTAAAGCGTAAAACTAAAAATTCTAATTTTTGAAAGAGCGCCATCTCTTGTCAATTACTTGCAGTTCAATTGTTAAATATTTTTTTAAATTAACTTTAATTTTGTAAAGTTAATTATTAAACGCAACGAACTAATTATTAAAAGGAAAATTTAAAAAACATTAAATTTTTTTAAATTATTGTATGTGGCTTTATTTTTTTATTTAAGTTTTCTTTATGGAGAGTGATAAAGCCATTTTTTTTAAATCTTTATGTTTTCAATAATTCATTTCCATACCATGGATATGGATGGGTCACAATTGTCGTTACGTTTAATAAGAAAATATTATCATAATAGAGTTAACTACCATATTTTGGTTTACGAATCATTAAGTAAGCATGAAAGAGGATGAACGCAATATTTTGAATTTTGCTACAAAAATTTATTTATCAATCAATTTATCGATAAAATAATCGATGAAAAAATAAAAATAATAAAAGTAAAAATCTAAGAAGAACTTTTTGAGTGGTGATGTTGAATAAGTCACTGGCTCAGATAAGGTTTTTTTTAATAATCTATTATAAGTACAAGTCGTGTGCTTTTAAAAGTCCACATTTTTTCCGCTCAACCAATATCCGAAAAATGTATGACTATAGTTGATTAATAAACATGCGTTCTGTTCGAGTGGTGCCCTCTTTTCTGTGATGCCCGAAGCATGAGTTCTTTTGCTTATAAGTTAGTCCATCTCTATTTGTGAAAAACTGTAAAAACTCAATTGTTTAACCGATCATATTTTGCGCGTTAAGTAATGTTAACTGTTTAGTATTCAGCAGAAAGCAGTGAATTCATCAGGAATGATAGTACAAGTCAAGAATCTCGATTTTTGAAGACCATAATATATTAAATAAAGTTTTGTTGATTTATAACTCGTGTAGTTGTAGATTTGTATATTATATTGGTTAGGTTCCAAATCGGAAAGTGTAACCCATACCGTTCAGTTGAAACAAATTCATAGATAAGCTTTGTCTTTGCGCAATAAACTATCAACAATAAAACTAGACATAATTTTCATACGAGTTAAAATTGTAAAATAACCAAGTTTTGAAAGAAATTTCAGTATTTAATTGGAAACCTGTCACTCACCTTACTAAATTGTTTTATGGAAAAAATAGCGAGACGAAACATTGTTTGCCATTCGAATCTTAAATGAATGTTCTTAAGTTATGGAAACTACAATATACATAGAAGGAGTTTTAAAGAGCATGAATGTATAAGAAATAAAAAGAATAAAAAAGTAACTGTGACATAACTGAATTCGATCTTAGATATCCGTTTAGCTATACATAACACCTGAAGGTATGTTATTTCGAATTTGTGTAACGAGTACAAAGCACATTACAATACTACTTTCTGCAAATTTTAGACAATCAATCGCATTTTATGTGATGAATTCCTACCGTTTATTAAAAACTTTTCCAATAGTATTGGAGATGGAAAATTTAAATCTTTAACAACTTTTAACGCTGCATTCATATTTCGCTCAAGTGAGATTTGTTGGGTAGGGGTGAGAAAAAGAATTCTTTGGAACAAGTAACTGGTCTTTTTAAATCATCGTTATTACACTTCAGTCTGGAAGGAATCGAACAAAAAAATCGGTTTCACATACAGACAGGCGGATGGGCAGACAGGCGGGTTCAAGAGAGGTATACATTCTTCGTATAGCAGCTTTGTTTCTCTTCTGATGGGTGCTCTGTGGAAGATGCGATCTTCTAAACCTCTTCTTCTTCTTAGTAGCATTTGGTTTGCTACGTCATCAAAAATTACTTATTCTATAGCCAGTGTTTTTCAAACATGGTGCAGCAGAACCCTGTTGTAGCATTAGCAAATCAACGAGGTCGTGGTTTTTGATTTACTTTTGATACCTTCACAACAAAAACTTTGCAAAAAATACATCTCTGTGAACCAATAATAACAAATAATTTAAATTCTTGTATACGAGGGTGTATTGATATCTAGTTAGCCTAACTTTCCTTGAATAAAAGCACATCGCATTACCATAGCAACAAACAACAACTTATTAGAAGTGTCACCTATCATATAGTTCACATCCATTTGGACATGAAAAAAATTACAGCAAAATAGATCTTCAAAACCGTGAATGTTAACCAGAAGCGAGCAACAGTGGAACCTTGGAGTTCAATTTGTGCTCGTGTTGAAGAAGACACTGACTTCTTAAGCCGGATAACAATCCGGTGGTAACAACCATCGACGAAACTTAGGCACATTTCTACAACCCAGAAACCAAGCTGCAATATATGGAGTGGAAGCATTCTGGTTCTCCAAGACCAAAGAAGTTCTGTCTTCAAAAATCTACTGGAAAAGTTCTTGCTTTAGTTTTTTGGGATTTTCGTGGAGTAATCATAGTCGATTATCTTGATAAGGGAGGTCTATAACTTGGCAATAGTATGTACCTTTATAAAGAGGCATAATGTTGCCTAAAGGTGTCTTTTTTTGTGCTCGAGCACAGAAATAGCGCATTGCAATGGAAACAGTTCGTGCTTTGAGGTTTGAATTACTTGAACCCTCCCGTTATTCGCCGCGGATCTGGCTCCCTTGGATGACTATCTCTTCTCTTAAATGAAAAAGAGTCCAAAAGTCGTAAATTTTCTTTGAACGGAGAGGTAATAGTCACCGTAGAGAGCTGGTTTGCAGAGCAAGATAAAAATTTATTTTTGAAAGGTTTAGAGATGTTGCAAGTTTGCTGTAATAAATGTATTTTGAGTTTCAAATTTTTATCGTTTCTATAGAGGGCTGACTAGATATCAATACCCCCTCGTAAGGGGAAACCACTTTGAATTTTTGTAGAAAACCACTGCTCTATCCTAACGCCCTTTCGAGTGTCCAGGTTAGTCATTTCTTGGAGTTTTATCTCTCTTCCAGTCATCTCTTTCTATTTTTGTGAATTCTTTCATTTCTATCAATTTCATTTCTCTCCTTGCTTCCATTTTCCTCACTTTCTTTCTCCATACTGTTCTAGGTCTACCATTGTATTTCTTTTTCTCTCTTCTATTACTGCCAATGTCATTATGACTTTGATCTTTCGGTTTTCTGTGTTCTTACTTCACTTTCACTTTTTTCTATTTTTCTCAAATATCTCATTTCGGTATTGCTTAACTTCGATCTCTATAGTTCTCTATGGTTAGGTACCCGTACTTCATTCTTTGTTATAAAATTTATCTGGTGCACTTCTTCTTTCCCTTAGCTTTACCAGCTTCTAGTTTTCCATCTTGTCCATGTGTGTTTAGAAGTTTTCCTTCTACAACTATTGCAGGTGTTTTCTCTTCTCTGAATGTTGGTTCGATTGATTTCCATTCATATTCATTCTCTCTAGTTGCCTTCTGTATACTTTCACATTTTCATTTAAAACCTTTTCATCTTTTACTATTAATATAAGCGATATCACAAATTCCATCTTCTAAACTAACATAAATATTCATGACTTTAAAAAAGTGGCATAAGTTAGGCGACATAAACATTCTTCTTAATCTCACTGCAACTTGGAGAATTAATATTTACAACATTAGGTTCTTATGTTGTAAATAAATTTACCTATGTGTAACGTAATAAGTAAGATACATTTTTAGAATTACTTTATATTAAAAGTATGTTTATTGACCAGCGAGAGCAAGTTATGTGTCTTATGTTCTAAGAGAGGTATACGTAGGTACAGATATGAAGATTTTAATAATAAAATCGCGAGTTAAAACTTTTGTTATTAAATTTATTACAGAAGTTTATAAGAATTTGCCTATAAATTTAATAAGTACAAAATTGCGCTGTTTAGTGCATCGTTTTGACATTAAAGTAAATTATAGTTACAATAACTCAATCACGATTTAAGTTTTATTCCAGCTGCGCAAGAATCAAAAAAATAATTTCCAGGAACAAAAAAGTCGAGTCTACATTCGTGAAAAAACCAATCGAGAGGACAATATAAATATTTTGTTTATGTATTCACAACAAAAATTATGTTGACAAGTAAACAAAGGCGAGATAAGTCGCGATATGCTGCGAACCTAACCTCGGCAAGTTATAGCTAACCTCTAGTTAGTTACACAAAAGAACCATCACCAAATGGTATAAGAAGGCGTACATTTATAAATGTAATGGTCAACTACGTATAGACGTACTACAGACTGAACGCCTTTTTGTTTTTATTTTCGAGATGTGCATAGATTCTTAATCAAATTTTCTGGTATTCTATAAACTGTCGTTAAGAGAATGCACATTTTTAAAACGCGCATTATAGTTGTTAATGTTCGAGATTCAAAATTTATGCCGTCTATTGAGACAGAAGGTTAAATCAATGCATTGACTTTAGGCAAAGGTATCTCTTCTACCTATATGTAGATGTAATAAACTCAAAAGAAGAACTTTTAATTTAAACGACATTTAATCGTCCATTATTGATTTATTTAAAACTCGTAATATTTGTAGATTTAACTTCTTTCGGGGAGTTTGTAAATGTCTAAAAGATAGCATAAATGTTAACTTTAATTTTGACTTAAAATTTCTCTATATTTGGATATCAAGCTAGGGGGATGAGAAATTGGTCCAGGGGTTGCTGATTTTCGAAGAGAAATGTAGAAGCTTCAATATTAATATTCCATGCAGACTTGATATTAACTTTGCTGTATTAAAACTTTATATATAGACAGAGAAGATTCTGCGCCTATATATAACATTCTTTCTATTTAGATACAATTTTATATTTATTCGACATTTCTTTCTTTTTTAAGGTGACGAACTGACTCTAAATATTTAATGCGCGACACCATTTTAACTTGGTAAATTTAAAAAAATTGTTTGTTACATAACAAATAAGTATTAGGATGAAAATTAATAAACAGTTTCTATATTGGACCACAGTATGTAATCTTTTCGTTCAAGATGGTGAATATAAATTATAGCATATAAATATGGAAGGAAAGTATTTTAGATAATAAAAATGAAAATTTCTTAGATATCCATATAGGAGCTTTACTATAACCTGATCTATATTGATTTCCGTACGTGCTTAAGAATATTTCAAACATTTTGTCCGAAATTTCATAAACCGCTTATCTTGTATCAATATTTGTAGTTTATCACTTCTTTTTGTGACAAAAAAAACAATAGCGAGTTAAAACTTTTTAATCTCAATAGTGCTAGGCAAAATGCTAAAATTGGAAATGGACAAAATATTTATGGCTAGCTATATGTATGCAGGGTGTTTCATGTCACAGGATTAATATACCGAGTGTTGAATGACTTACCGATACATAGGGCTATGCGTAGCAAATAAGTATACTGTGGCAATAGCATGTAGCGTAGCAAATGTTGCTACGATACACAATTAAATTATTGCTTGTTATTTAAATTGCTATCCTGATTAACGAAAATTTTAACAACTTCTAAAATCTTTTTTGCTCTTTAAGTGAAAACATGAAGAGATGTAATACCTCTAGCATGTCTTATTTTTAAATCTGCATAATTTTTGTCTTTTTCGTGTTTGCTCTAAAACAATTAGGGAAGCAGGAATTTATAAAAACGTGATTTTAAGTGCTATAGTATATGTATCGGTAAGTGATTCAACACCCGGTACTTCAGATTATGTTATAATCAGGTTGAACTGTGTCCTAACAGCGTGCTAAGAAAATCTCATTGCCATAAGTAATACATTGTTGTTAATTCAGATCACATCAGAATTGCACTTTCTAAGATCTTCTATGGTATCTGAAGGCGTTGGATAAATGGATAAATCATATTCTTAGTTTGACTACAAATAATAACCTAAATATGATAAATCAGGAGATGTATAGGTGACCCTGACCAGTACTGCTTCATCTTCGGATGTACGAGTCTTTCAAACATTCATATTTCTCTTCTATTTGTATCTAAGCACTAAGGTCAGTATTGCATGATCTGCTTGGTCGATCTCTTTCCGCTTCCATTATATGGTCGTCAATTAAAAATTCGCTTTTGTGTCGTATAGAGCTGTACGATCGTAAAATCAGCACCACCTGGACCCTTAAATTATTGTATAAGAGACATCACCTGATCTATATAAGGACCATATATGACTAAGGTTGGGTTGCAGAAAGTTTTTAACGGCTTGTTACAATTGATGAGAGTTTTTAATGTGACGTATCAGATGTCAAAATGTAGTGACTGAAGTCACATTCTAAACTCTCATCAATTGTAACAAGGCGTTAAAAGCTTTCTGCAACCCAGGGTAAGTTTCTTAGAAAGTGCTTTTAATTCCACTTTTTGCAGCATTTATTTAGAAATATGTACAGTCACGTGCATATCTTTTGGCCACCCCGGCAATACCTTAGCACGAATTGTTGGTGCAACCATCATAACACCAACACAGTTTGTTGATTTACCACTTGTTTGCAAAATTAAGTTACCTTTTAGTTTAAGTGGGGGGGGGGGTTATTGGTTGATGGGGCTATGGTTGAACCCACAATTCGTGCTAGGCGTATAGCCAGGGTGGCCAAAAGATGCACGTGACTGTACCTACTTATTTAATAAGTCAAAATGGACTTCATTCATTTAAAAGTCAATAAGTGGACACTTTTGGACATTATCGTAGACAGGATGTAGCATCCAATATACTCTCCTTGAAAGCAATTTTCCTCACGGAACCGCTTAATAAGGTTGCTTAAAGTCCAAGCCTCACATTAGCGCTTCGAAGCGCGGCGAATGGTAGCGTGTCGAAGAGCACCGCAGTATTCAATGCATTCTTATGTATTCCTTCTCTGTGCATTTCTTCTCTGAATGCTCTTATCCACTAAGAATACATTGAACAGACAAATTGCTCTCGCTTCGCCATGTTGACTGCTGTACAGGGGACGACGGTGAAGCATCAGCATTTGATTTTTGTTATGGTACAACATCGATCTCTAGCATTTATGACTCGATGACGCCACCTATAGGTCGGTTTTTGAGTAGATAAGTATACGCTGTAATATACATATGACGATTACAGTGGAAAAGCTAGTAGGTACTTAAGTTACTTTCACAACCACAGTAGGTACTGTAAAACTTAAATGGTAAACTGAAATTAATTAGACTTGCCAACTATGTTCTTGATCAATCGAAATTGATTATGAATTTGTAGGACGAATCAAAATTGCCATGTTAAATTTAATGCTAAATTAAACTAAACAAGATCTTTATAGTAGGTACCAAGCTGGCAGTGTATTTTTGTTACATTTAGCCGCTGTCGATCATTGTGTACGTTAACATGGGTTTTAACGTTAAAGAAATATTAAGAAAAATATTAAAGAACTAACCTATTAGGTAATTGCTAAAAAGAAGAACTATGCAGTGGAAGTGCAGATGCAGATATTAATTATTATAAATAAAACATAAAAACTACGAGTATACAGAAATCACTACGTTATTTTTTATTATTATTTCATTTTTTCGTTAAAAATTGAAAACCGAATAAACTTCCAACATTTGACGCATTTTAAAAAGCAAACAATAAGCATGCCTTTTCACAATCAAAACCCACGCCCATTAATGTTACTTCAATGAACTCAAATTATTTGAAAATGGCATTTTTAAAGAAGTCAATGAAAATTTTATTGCATTTTTTTGTCATTTATTTAAAAAAAATATATAAAACTTAGAAGAAAATATAGAAATATTGACGTGAGTAGCTCAAAATAATTAAATAATTATTATTAATTTTAACCCTGTTTCTCTGTCTCAGATTAAAAATGATCACACACACACAAAAATGATGGCACCTATGAACGCTAATACATTTTTTTTAATCCCAATAGTAAACGATGGACGGCCATCCCAAACTGAACAAAGAAATCTCAACCTCCGACAACTGAAAAATTTCTACACAACTCGGGAGTCGAACTCGTAACATTTCAACAGTTCGGAGAGGGAACCACAGCTTCATCCGTTGTTGTCTAATAGATTTTTACACAAGACACATAGGCCCATTTATTACTTACTACATCGTAGGGTGTGCGCAAATTAAAAGTTTCGAGCATAGAGCCCAGAGCATAGCAGCGACCACAGCGTTTTGGGGTGCTTAAATTAAAAGCTGAGAGCAGAGAGCATATTGCATCCTTGTAGGGACATACGTATAATTCAAGCTAAAATTTCCAACAACTCTATGTAAACTCTCTACTCTACGCTTTTAATTTGCGCACACCCTTAGCCTATAGACCCGTGTCTATTACAGCCGGTCAAAACATCCACCTGAGTGCTAGCTCAGCGAATCAAGGATGACCTCTAAAAATCACTAGATTACAAACAAACGCTCTGCGCTACTAAACTCTTTCAATTGTTAAAATCTGCTAGACTAAAATATTAGCGAAAAAAATTACGTTTCGGTAGCTACCTAAAGTTTGCTAGAGGGGTTCCTGAATGTATCTTAAGTCGGTTCTGATAACCTTTTATTAGAATAATGTATGACACTTGTTATCTTCATTATTAATATAATTTAATACATTTATCAATTGTTTCGTAACAAGATAAGATCAAGGGCAATAGTGTAAAGGAAATGTCAGTTTATTATTATCTAACAACAAACGTAAACGTGTTTAATAAGAATGGCTCCAAAATTATATATGATGGACGTAAGTTCTCCAGTAAGGGCTGTTTTAATGCTAGCTAAAGCTTTAGATATAGAATTAGAACACGTTATTTTAGACATGAAGAATGAACAGCAGTTAACAGAAGAATATTTAAAAGTAAGTATTTTGTATTTAATTTTTATTAATTATGACTAGGAGTTACAAATGTTAACGTAGTGTGGCTATGCTCATAACTCATAACGTAGAATAAGATGTGTATTGGAAATATCTGGGGGTGGTTCGTGGTTAACACGCAAACAGGCGCAGACTGGAAAGGGGCGCTGAGCGCTATACCGTCCCGGACTCATGAAATTATGGCAAGTCCGAGCATTTTTCGGGATTTCTACAGGGTGAACCTTTTTATAAATGTCCGAGAAAGGTAACGGTAAGTAATTCAAAATTTTACATTGCGGGTCCTTAGAAATATCGGCTCCCCTGAAAAAGTATAGTCAGTCAACGCCTGCTGCCTGCACACATGTGCTCAAAGCACTCGTTGGAAACATTTAGAACGTTTCTTGGACGTAGCCTATCTTTATATCTATCTTCAATGTCTTCATGAGTTTTGGGTTTAGACAAAATAGCAGATCGTCCTCCTTGATAGATCATCAGATGTAAGAGTTACTCCTTAATTAACTTCAGTATAGCGGTGGAGTCGACATACCTACCTCTCTACGATAACTCTCACATCCCTGATCTAATCGAGATAAAGTTAACACATAGAAGGATTAATTCTTTATCTATACTAATATATAAAGTAAGATGTTTGTATGTATGTGCGTTACTTAAGATCTCGCGAACCACCGAACCAATTTTAATAATTTTTTCTTTCACATATAGACCGTACTTTTGGGAGTAACATAGGCTAGGTATGATTACGATATGTCAACTGGGGGCTTAGAAATTGGCAAAAATGTGAAAGAACTCCCAAAAACTAAAATTTAAAACTACGTTATACAGAAATGTACCATGAACTATAAATCAATTTTGAATGCGTTCCTTTATGGTTTCAAGTTAGTTAAATTCTATAATTTATTGACACTTAAAAATTAATATTTCAAATTTACTTTTAAAAATCTACTCTAACAAATTCGCCAAGAAATGTACTGCCTCACATTTGAAATAAAAGCGGGTGGTTGTGGGGGCCACGGAGGAGGCGGTGTTGGTAATACGGGGGGGGGCGGTGCTGTCGTTAGTGGTACACGTGTCTTCCAAATGAAATTAAAGCGGGTGGTTATAGGGTTCCCTGAGACGGGGGTACTGTCATTAACGGTGCGTGTGCTTGCCAATTGAAAGTAAAGCGGGTGGTTGAAGGGTGCCCTGAGGCGGCAGTTCTGGTGTACTCGGTAGCGGCGATGCTGACGTTAGTGGTGCATGTGCCTCTCAACTAAAATTAAAGCGGGTGGTTGTAGGGGTCTCTAAGACGGCGGTTCTGGTGTGCTCGGTGGCGGTGATACTGACTTTAGTGATGCACGTGCCAATTGAAATTAAAGTGGTTGGTTGTAGGGGTTCCTGAGGCGGTGATTCTGGTGATATCGGTGGCGGCTATGCTGACGTTAGTGGTGCACGTGCTTCACAATTGAAATTAAAGTGGGTGGTTGTATGGGTTTTTGGGGCGGCAGTTCTGTTGTTCTCGGTGGCGATATAGTACTGACTTTAGTGATGTACTTGCCTCCCAATTGAAATTTAAGCAAGTGGTTGTAGGGGTCCTTGGGGCGGCCAGGTGGTGCTGGCGTTAGTGGTGTGCACGTATTTTTCAAATGAAATAAAATCGGGTGGTTGTAGGGTGCCCTGAGGGTATTCTGGTGATTCCGGTGGCGGAAGTGCTGTCGTTGGTGGTGGATGTGCCTCCCAATTAAAATAAAGCGGGTGGTTGTAGGGTGCCCTGAAGCGGGGATTTTGGTGAGCTTGGTGGCGGCAATGTTTACATTAGTGGTGCACGTGCCTCCCAATTTAAATTAAAGTGGGGGGTTGTAGAGGTCCCTAAGGCGGCGGTGCTACTTAAAATTAAAGCAGGTAGTTGTAGAGGGTTTCCTGAGGTAACGGTTCTGATGAAACGGTGGTGGAGGTGCCGTCATTGGTGGTGCACGATAAAAAGCACCTGCTTCCACCTTTTTCCTAATAGACATCATAGCGGCCTTTTTTTGCTTCTACATATTATTATCATACATTCGTATGCCCACAAATTTCACAATATCGATTTATTGTTACATTGTAGAGTATGTTGGGCTCATATATACCTAATTAAGATTTGATAGGTTTTGCCAAGGGTTTTGCAAACTAAGGAGCCGCTAAAGTAAAAGGCCTGTGGCGTAGCCCACGGGTCCTGCTAGTTGTTGATATA
This sequence comes from Malthinus seriepunctatus, assembly GCA_963924605.1. Lineage (NCBI taxonomy): Eukaryota > Metazoa > Arthropoda > Insecta > Coleoptera > Cantharidae > Malthinus > Malthinus seriepunctatus. The sequence goes on from OZ004600.1 coordinate 56,816,824, forward strand.
AGACATCCAAACAATAAAAATAAAATTTATTTTAGATGAATCCCCAACACACCATACCAACTCTAGATGACGACGGACATTATATTTGGGAAAGTCACGCAATTAATTTATACCTCATTGAAAAGAACGGAAAAGAAACTTACCTATATCCAAAAGACATTTTCAAAAGAGCCAAAATTCACCAAAGACTTTTCTTCGACGTTGAAATTTTATTTAAGTTGCTCGTTACAACAGTTGTAAGTTTAAACTTATTATTTTTAAATTAAAATTCAAAATTTAAACATTTTTTAGTATTCGATTTACAAAGATAAACGCAATTACGTAGGAGAAGAATTTTTCGTTAGGGGTGAAGAAGCGTATACGTTTTTAGAAAAGTTTCTCGAAACAGACGAATGGATGGCAGGAAATGAAGATACATTAGCGGATTTGATGATGATTGCAAGCGTTACATCTTTGAATCTTTTAATTCCAATTAATGAAAAATATAGCAAAGTACACAGTTGGATAGTTCGCGTAAAGGCTCTTCCTTATTATGAAGCAAATGTTGAAGGGTTAGCTAACTTAAAAGTTATAATGCACGACCTCATGTCCGAAAATACCCTTTAAAAATTTGAAATAGAGTCTCTTACATTGTAGTAAGCAGAAAATCAAATGAAAAATCAATAGATAAAACTAAAACCTATGGTTTTTTATTTTTCCTTATGCATTTCAATTCAATGCTGTTTTTTGAAACGCTCAGTTGCTCCTATTGGACATAAACCTCTCGTTATTGTCTCCCAATATCCAGGTCCTGTGGATTCCTCAATCCTCTAAAACCAGAGTGTCACTTTATAACGTCATACCAGCATGGTCGTTCTCTTCCTCTTGTAACAGTTCACGGAGGATATTGCACATATTCTTGTATGTGCCCGGCATTCTTATTTATGCTGTCTTTTAAATATAAGAGCTCAGCTGGTTGATGAAATGATATCGTTGATGATTTTTTACTTACCCCTATCTACAATAAAAATAGGAGTAAAATTTTGGGGGATCTATGGCCTATGAACAAACAATAAGAAAACAGCAAATCTCACTGTCATCGAATTGCAAATACAGGATTAGAAGACGGTATGGATCTATGGACATATCCCTGAAATGGAATTGGGGATTTTAATGAAATTTTGGATATATGTGATGCGTACGATGGCCATGTTTTTGTTTTGATTGAACTTCCGGTTTAACAGGAAACGGCACCAATTTTCTATTTTAACACTTAGAGCACCAGACGAGTCCATCGGACCCGAATCGCAATTTAAATTCAATTTTTCTCATTCAAATTTGAAAATTATGAGTTGTTATTTTGTGGAGTTTTCTAACTTCCTCTCAGTCTTCCGCTCCTCTCAGTCTTCTACACCTGATGATGCTTATTAAGCGAAACTGATAGTGTAATCATTTAGAAGAAAATTGTGATATTTTACTAATAGTCCAGTAATTAGCGGTTTTAACCTCGGAATAATAGTAGAACGGCGCCATTACGCAGACCCCACAGCCCCAACAAAGATAGTTGCTACACTACGTATCAGAGTGCGTGTTTTTGCGTACTTAGCCGAGTTTTCCACCGGAAAAAATCCCCTGGAACAACTGTATATGTTTCCAGTAAACTATTATGTGCCGAAATGCTAAGTTTTATTCTTTATTAACAAAAAATGCAACGTAGCTTGAGGTATTCGCCGTGTATAGCCCGCATTATAAGGGGTGTTCCAGGGGCGTAACTACCGGGGTACGGTGAGTGCAAAGCACACGGACCCCCGTCCAAGAGAGGCCCCCACCGTTGTCACCTTCTCCCAAATTTATTTTTTTTTAAATTTTGGCTGCCGTTTTACCCTATTATATGGGCTAAACTGATTAAATCTCAAAGCACCAAAATCTGAAGAGTGCCAGAAATTTACAACGTTAAAACGCATTGACCTTCAAATGACAAAAATTTTCCCCTGAAAAACTGAAGCCCCTGAGACTTCCCCACACGCGTACTTTCAGAGGCTTCTATTAACTTTTAGCCCAAGGCAAACATCGCCGAAGCCACTGTTTTTAAAGATTACCGAGAATCAAAATGTATCGGAACACCATTTATTTCTAATGGGTAGCTTCCTGACCTTAATTTTATAATTTACTGCTTTCCGAAAAATATGAATTAATGAATAGAGGCCGGCCACTATTACCTTTGCACATGCGGGCCCCTGCAGGGCTTGTTACGCCACTGGTAAAAAAAGGTTTTCCAAAAAAAACCTTTTCCAAAAAGGTTCAACTAAAATAGCAATTTTTTGTATAAAAGCGACAATCAAAAAAAACTTTATTCAAAATACTTATTATTGCGTTTAATTTACAAACGGGTCCATTGGACCCAGCTGGTACTTCCCGCATAGTTATTTTCTTGGTACTCTTAGGCTGAGTTTTTCATTAGGAGTTTAAACTACGTTCCATCTGAACGAAGATCAATCTCATGCGCTGTACTTGTACTGTAACGTAAACGTGTTACGGCGCATGAGCTTGAACTTCGTTCAGATGAAACGTAGTTTAAACTCCAAATGAAAAACTCGGCCTTAGTGTTTACTGAAACACCCTGTATATTTTTACATATTTCAGCAGTCCTCTTCTGTTGCATTCATCAATAGTGATAGTTATGATTGTTATGACTGTTATGAGTAACAGCTGAAAGTTGGAAAAATAATAATGAAGCTCTACAGAATTATTTTAGAGAGTTTGTAGTTAATATAAGAACCCGTAAGATTTATTGTCACATCTACATAATTTTTAGTGAAAAAACTTTGATTCGGATTCCTACTGTGCAATGTCTCTTCCTTTAGAATTTAAAAATCGTTTTTAATGGACGCACGAGATATATCTAATGTTAATCATAAACGTAGTGTGTATAGCAAAAATTCCACCATTCAATATCCACTTATTTTCATTTTTTTAAATTACGTACGCGGTTACGGCCGTTATGAGATTAATATAATCCGTGGAGAAGTAAGCGCTAGCTTTGGGGGTATTTTCGAAATAGGAAATCCCACTAAAGCAATAATTCGCATAATAAATTACATAGTGATAAGTTTTGAAACTTTTAAGTTTGATCTATTATCTACCCCTATACATGAACGTGTATGTGGCAATTGTGAAGGGATTTTTAGGAATATTTATTAGTTTTAACCGTTTTACAATTTGGAAAGCTTTAACGTTCGAAAATCGATGCTCATGAATAAGTAATTTTTATAAACAAGGAAAAGCAAAGAGTTGTTCTTAAAAACGTATTAAAATTAATACTAATAGCTTATTTAAAAAGAATAAGCATTTTATCTTTATGAAAAATTTAATGGATAAAAAAATTACAATATTAACTGGAAAACAAACACAAAGGCAAAATATTGTGGCTCATAAATAAAGACCAAGTTTTCATTAAGTCATCTTTTCTTTTATAAAACCACCCTTTTGTAAAATTTAAATTTATACACTACAATTACAGTCGATCAGTTTATTTTTCATTTTCCTCGGTGTCGATTATACCGATCGACTTGTTTGGTAAATTGTTCCCTTATAATTATATTACTTATTTCAAAGAACCAAACAAAAGAACCCGATTTTTTATCAGAAAGATATCAATTCCTTTATTATTTCAAAAGGGAAGAATTTCTAGACTCGGGGTGTAATTTATTTTCATTATTCTTAATTGTAAAAATTCGGAATGATTATTGAAATTTCATTAAGGTTTTTCCGCTACAAAATTAGATTACTCAAAAATGAATTAATTATAATAAATTTTCCTCTTTTTTCTTCAACTTTTTTCAGGAGTTTCCTTAATTTAAGTTGCGCCTTTTTCGCACCAAAATGCGATGTCAAATTAATTGCTTACGCCTTATGATAAAATAACTTTTCGTTAAGGTTTAAAATGGAAAAATTTTTAAATATCAAACTACCCTTAATAAAAATGAATAAGTATATCTTATACAAATAAAAATATAGATAGTTTAAATAAGATATATTGAAGTTGACAGAATCACAAGAGCAGAAAATTCTAATGACGGCTTTATTTGAAAGAAATCTTTTTCATTTTAAAATACAAAACACAAATGAGCGACTTTGTTTGCTCAATGTAAAGATATTCCGGTCACATTTAAAAATATAATGCATGCAGAACAATATTATCGACGTCTGTTATAGCGCCTGCGTTTCGTATAACCACGCGCCTTTATTTCCTCGATGATTCAAAACGTATCCTTACAAGAAGCTGGACGTCTATTTTCTTACTTTATGCACTATTTTGTACTTTTCACGAACAATTATTCATTTTTTTTAAATTCTTCCAACTAGTTAGAGACGCGCATTTTATAAGAATAAATTAGTGGCGGGTGATTATAATACTTACACCCTCATTCTTATGCACACCCTCTAATTACTTGTAGATTTAAATTTATTTATTTTTTATTTTCTACTATAATTAGGTAGTAATATTTCTACGAATAATTTAAATTTAAAACGAGCTGTTAGTACCTTTGAAATGAAAAAATTTCTAATGGATCCTCTTAACTATATAATTTAATTTATTTTGCGAGTCGAAGCCAATTCCTTTCTTAAAGACAATAAAACATTTGTTTTAAGGTTCCCCTTTTAGGTATACATTTAATTAATTGTATTACCAATACCAAAATACCCGTAAAGTTTCCATTATATAATCCAATTTGAAGTTACGGTCCACACCATCAATTACAGAAAAACCAGTCACGTTCTGCAAAGGCGCAATATTTTCTGGTATCGAAAACAAAAGCTCGTATAAGGACGTTTTCCCAGATACATTTTTCATGTAAATGGTGTCTCATATCGCATAAAGCAATCGTTTACAATACATAAATCCGTTGAAATCAAAGCTCTCGGGTGTGGGCATTGCTCGTTTAACTAAGCTCACCTCACAGCGACCATCTGTCCGCCACTAAAGAATAGTAAACATTTAAATAGTTATGTCTTTTTTTGTGAAAAATTACAAATTTTTATTGTATTTTCAACTTAAGGAATTTTAAATTTTCAAATAGGAAATTTTACTTTCTTTAAAAAATCAAATTAGTTCGTGCATAATTTTAAGACTTAACCTGCAGTACTACTCTCCTAATAAGGCATAACTTTTTATTACTAGGGGTTGCTTGCTAACGTTACAAAATTAGTATATTAATTAATTTACATAGAAATTAAAAATTAATTTTTTAGATACGCGTCGATACCAGTTCAATCCTAATAAGGTCTTACATAAAAGTTCAGTTACAGGTCTTCCAGACTCTTAAATTTAAATATAGTGTTAAATAACTTGAAATGTTTGAATCAAAATTTTTATTATTCCAAAATGATGTGAAATTGATCGCAATGTCCTGATGGTTTCATCTTATGCTGAAATGAAATACATAAATTGTAACTCTTGTAGACCTAAATTAACTAGTTCGTCATGACAGAGGTAGGCGGTAGAATACCTATTAGTCCCTTTACAACTTTTGATGACAGTTTAGATCTGTAGAGAACAAATATGTATAACAAGATCAGTGCTTCGGAGGGCACGTGAAGCTGTCGCTCCTGGTTAATATACCTTTAGTGATGGACGAGACGAGAATTTCTCGATTTCTCGTCTCGTTTCGTATTTAAAAATTGAGTTTTGTCTCGACTCTCGTCTCGAATTGAAAATGTCACTCTCGAAAGGTTAATCTCGTCTCGTAAGCTAATTTAGTGCTCTAGTTTCGATTCTAACTCGTATCATAAATTGCAGTCTTGTCTGCTCTCGAGACGAGACCGGAAAAAAATGGGTTTCTCGTTCATTACTACCTATATGTAATTAAGACATGCTCTTCTTTGCTAATCTATAACTAAATTCAAATAAAAATAAATAAATACACCATGTCCAGAAACTCTCAAGCTCAGTGGGCTCAAGCTCCCTTATACGAAGCAATCTTTGATAAGGCGATTTACGCCGATTCGGCATAAAATCGTCTCTATAAGCTAAAGTTTCCGATTGGCAGGAGAGTTAGTGATGGATACTGTGTATAATTATCTACACCTAAACTATTCCATGTTGTTAAAACCTTCTAATATTTGGCGTCAGATAGCAAGAGCAGGAAAGTGATGGGTATAAGTATTTAGCAAGGGTGCAAACCTGTGCAAACAGGCTAGGTAAGAGGTCAGACGGACATATATATAGGTAAACAGGTAGACAGGCAGGAAGGCAAGCATACGGACAGTCAGGCAAATAGATGTGGTTATACGATTGCACGAGCAGACATTGGTGGCTCGCGACTTGCTTTAAACTATGAAAAAATGCATAAAAGCTATGTAGTATTCATGGGCAGAACTGGATTATCCATGAAATGCGTCTTTCAGGGTCCGGTGTTGAGAAGGACCCGGAGGAAAGGAAAAACTCAAAAAACCTCTAGGATTGGATTAGAAAACCGTGGGTCTTAAAGAAAAATTTTTAGCAAAATGAAAGTTTATCAAATTTCCTACAAGAATGTTCCTATTTATTTTTTCTCTATTCCTAATAATAGTTTTCCAGATACCTGCCCGCAAAAATCGTTAATGTATGAAAAGAAATTTGCCTCACATAAAATAGTACAGGAAATGTAATGTTCTACGACTTTTTTTCTGAAGACTCTTACTGTAAAACCAAAGGGTTGAGATGCTAGAGACAAAAGTTTTACGAAAAACGTGAAGAAAAAATTTGTTTCATCATCATTAACAATTTTTACGGGCGAATATCTCCAAAAGTAAAGGAATAGAGAAAAAATTGATTGAAACAATCTTGTGGGAAATTTGACAAGCTTTCATTTTTTTGAGAATAAGTTTATCCCTATGATCAACAGTTTTCGAGATATAAGCAAAAACCCCCAACGCTGGATCATTTCATCTCCTCACTCCCTTAGCCATGTAGTTAGGAGCAGGAACTGTGCATGTATCTTGTAGAACTTTCAAATTCTTATAATCCTCAGATAGATAGGCGCACAGACAGAGAGATACAGACAGATAGGTATCTATAAGTGATAAATATTACGGAGGAAGGGAAGCAGCAAGCAAGTAAGTATACTTACGGATGCAGGTAGGTAGGCAAGCGGGCAGGCAACTACACAGGCAGATGAACATGTAGACAGGCAAATAGACAAGCCAAGAGAGTAGACATCAAGAGTACGTTCCACTAAGCGATCTCAACGACCGCGCTTACGACCGCCAAATTTCCTGTTCCACTAGCTTGGTAAACGTTGCGGGCGGATTCGCTAGTGGAACGCGTTGTGCGCTTGCCGCAATATGACAGTGACAGCAGCTGTTGTTGGTACTTTGATCCATCGAAGAAGATAGGTGTCTGATAGCGATAGCTAATCAGAGTCAGGGTTTGTACAGGTTTATTTTTTCTGCGCACGCGCGTATGTAAACGCTCACGCCGACCCACAAAACTTTATGGGCGAAATGAGCTTCTTGTGGTCGTTGTTAATGACGTCATACGTTACCGCCACGATCGCGGCGTTAAGTGGAACGAGTTTGCGGACGTTGCAATCATTGCGATCGCGTAGTGGAATAGTAAATAAACTTCTAGTAAATGAAGCACATGCAAATGGACAGGTCAGATAAACCAGGCTAGAGTCCTATTTGGGTTCTAAGTAGTCACTTCGTAATGTTTAGAAAAAGTAACATACGAGCAGAAAATTAAATTTTTTCAATTACTTAGTTTTCTTTTGTTTGTTTAATTTAAGGGTTAAATTTGTATCGTAATCTTAATTTGCCCAATAATTTAGCTTTTGAAATAAAACTTTTTTCTACATTTATTTCTTTGGCAAAACTTTCGAAGAGTAGAAGCATTTGTTTTTGGTACGCTTTTAAAAACGTTCACTTGACATAGTTTTATAATTTGTATAATTGAAAAGCTTTTTAAAAAACAAATGCTAGCAGCAGTCGAGATGTCAGTTCCAACTCAGCTTTTATACAAAGTACACAAGAATAATATAAATTAAATTCTATAATTACAAAATAAATAATTTTTTTTTCTCCTTTTAATTAGAAAGTGTGAAAGTTTTTGTCCAATAACAATGAGTTTCTGTTGCAATTCGTGTTTGTAAACCAGTAGCATGGATGTAATCAAGACTTAGGATTGGACGTGCAACTTCAAACCAAGATAGAGACTTGTTCTAATTACGCAATCAAGGCTTGCCATTGGGGTTTCTCCCTTCCGAGGGCGTTTCTTTCCTGCTTTAATTACTGGACGGTGATATTCTCTTATGTACTATAAGCGACATTGGCCAATGATAAAATATCTTATTTCTCACTAATTGTTATTTCAAGCATGAAGCTTCGAGTCAGGATATTTTAAACATTTTACCATTTATATTACTCTATATGTGTCTAGTTTTTGTAACATAAAACTACATTGTCAACAGGCCACATAAACGTTAATGGATTGAATCATAACCCAATTGATTCGAAAACAATTAAAAGTAAAAAAAAGGCAATTTATAATGCAAACAAAATTATCTGATTTATTTCTTAATGAACGAGGGTTGTTAATAATTGAGGAAATAAATTAATTTATTACGTGAGTAAATTTTTGTGTACCTATTTTTAAAAAAATATAGAAAAGACATACATACATTAAGCATGTGTTCGAATGCGAGATAAGAAAGGTTTATCCTCACCCCCTACTTTGGAGGGTAAGCAACCATTTTCATCTCAGCAGTAAATCCCTTGATATATCGCACCGGTTAAGCAAATGTCCACTCGGCCAGCCATTCTACATATGTTATACATACAAATACTCACTAACCAAATACTGTAAATATACGCATCATTACCACTGGACATGAACCAGACAGGATCAACACCCTAACTAATGACGGTCAATAGTAAGTACCTAAACAAATATTTAAATTCTGACCTGATTAATTTATATCCGCGCAATAATAAGGCCTTAAATAAATTACACACAATCGTGGCGCTTAAAGGCTATTTTTTTAAACGTCGTCGTGCAAAAAAAGTTTATTAAAAAAAAAACTATCGAAAATAAAATAAGAAGGTTGTGATAATATGATCTTAGAATATCATCTTTTGAAGCTCTCACGACAACCAAAAGTAGTATATAGGTATACAATCGAGCTGTGCAAACGTCAACAATCCGAATCTACTTTTAATATATTCCTGTGTCCACAATGCTTGAAAGAGGATGCGGACTGAATATCAGATGCGGGGTTCGATCCCCAACGGACGCCGCCCGCGAGAGCTATGTGCTAAATTAAACTCTTCAGAATATATTAACATTTCGAGCGTCCGGGCTGAAGGAATGCGATGCTGCGGCTGCCTCCAATCGATCCGAAAATGTCCTCTGAACCGTCAGAAGCGAATCGGAATCTTTTTAAATTAGAAATTGGATAATCTACATATTACATGTGTTCAGAATATACGATAAAATTCTTCTTTATACGCGCGTATTTTTTTTTATTTCCATATTTGAGCTTCTTTTATAACTATTTATTATTACGTTAGGCACTTTTGTAATTATATCAATTAATTTCAAATTAGGTATAATTAAAAGAATATTTTTTTCAGTATAATTAGTTGTAGTGGGTGAGAAGAAATTAATGGTTAAACAAAATTGCTCGGCTTTAACAAAAAGCTCTTCAAAAGTATATTTTTACGTCGTGTGACTCTAATCGATTTAATAGCTTTTCTTTTTCCTAGATACTATAGAATGTCGATGTAATAAGAAGATAGTACTTATACTTACTTGAACTTAGATTATATTGTGCAATGACTTTAAATTTTATATAGAAAAATGAAATAGGTATACGCTTAGACTGTTTAGGTTAAATTTTATATTTCGAAATATTTTATTTTTATGTATAGATTTGAAAAATAGATACCTATATACAAGCACTTCTGCACTTCATTACGCCAATTTACATTAAAGGTAGATTATAATCTATCTCGACGTACTCTTAAACAATTTTGTGTGATTAGCTTTTAAGGATAGGATATAGGATAGGATAGGGTGTCATTGAAAGGCCTAAACACTCATTATGATGCAACACGCTCATATATTCAAATCTATTGGGGAAATAGACGGCACTTGTATACAAGATTCGTCTTCTTTCTTGCCGGTTTTTGAACTTGACTTTTATTTATCGTTACGATATAGGTAGAGGTGTTTTTTCCATTGTATAAGCTTAAACAACCCTATAACGAGAGTTATGGTTTAGACCAGTGTTTCTTAACAGGCACCACAGGACCGTGGCACTATACGGACTAAACTTAGCTGGTACGTAAAGAGTATACTTAGATTCTATTCTATACCTACTGTAAAAATTCAGATTGTATTAATTCAAATTGAGTAGGTATGTGAATTAAGGAAAAGTGTCAATCTATATGAACCGCAGAAGTTATAAACCTTACTTATAGATATCAAATTGAGATTTTAAAGATCCGTTGTCAAGGATAGATTTCTTCATTTTAATTATCTATTATTGTATAGATACGATAGTTGTCTTCATGATACAATGAACATGATTGTATGCAAGAACAATAAATCCTGATAGTCTTCTATCAGATATGTTAAGCAAACCTTTGAGTCACAAGTACTTTTAAGCATCCTAAGAACTTGAAATTTGGTGTCATTGTAGATCAAACTCTAAGGATCCCTAGAAAGGCCTGAATTCTTCTAAAAAGATACGAGGGGGCGTCCCCCCTTCCCCCTCAATCGGTCATCGGAGGGTTTTCCGAACTTGAAGACTTTTCTAGAAATCTTTAGGAGATGATATAGGTTACAGTGATATCAAATTTGAAATTCATGATTATGAGAAGCCTAGAAGTACTTAATTAATTATTTTGAAATTTTTGTTTCTTTAAACTTAATTCTAAGCATTAGCACCCAAAATTATGAAAGAAAAATTCTTTTTCACCTAATATTTAAGATTTTGAAAACTGAATTCACAAGAACTGCTTTAAAAAAATTATGACGCAAATGGACACTTTTTTACAACATAAAGTTTGATCATTATAAGGTAATGAGAACTCAATAAAAAAAATTCATAAAAATTGATTCATCTAAAATGATTCTATCATAAGAGTTTAATTAGCTTCTTTTATAAATTAAAGTTAATTTTAAAAAATATTTGACAATTTAAATACAAGTAATTGACAAGAGGTGGCGCGAGATTCTGACTCAGTTTTTTCCGCTAATTACGAATCTGCTGGATGCCACTTTATTAGCATTCTTGAACAAACGCCACCAGCGAGAAAAAATAGTGATTAAGAACGTTTTTTTTTGCTAATAATTCTTACAGAAAATTTATTCAGAGTTGCAATAAAGAACGTAAAAATCTATACCAAAAATGCATTTTGCATAGGTAGGGGAGAGTGGGGTATAATGATCCCTCTAAGAAAGAATGCCTTATAGAGGAGCTAAAGTAAGTGTTAAAACAGCGGATCTTTTTATAAAAGAAAGGGTATAGTTTACTTAAACTTTTGTCAAGGTCACTTGGGTTAAATGATTAAAGAGCTTTTAGGATCGTTTTGCCCCAAATGCACTTAATGGATCTAATCTAACCTACAAATTTTCAATGAGATAATACGCGTGTAACTATCTAAGGTTTCTAAAGTCCAAATATACCATAACACGTTGTACGCACATCCGATTCAATAAATAACAACACATAGGTTTAATGCAGAATTTAAAAAGCTCTTACCTTATATCAATGAGTGAAAAAACAAACAAACGAAAATAACTGTAATACGAACGTCTAAAAACTTACTACATGAACTGCCCTTAATGTAAGTGTAAACAACTTGAACTATGACATTCTGCCACGGCAACCTAGATGACACCTTTGGTTTCTTTAATAATTGGGGGGATCATTTTACCTGAAGGGATCATTATACCCCACTCTCCTCTACCTATTTTCCTAGTTTCATGGTTTTACCACAATTTGAGAAATTAGTATCTGTGTTTAGTTATTTTCTCGCTATATTTCTTGGAATGGAACTTTCAGAAATAACATATACCTAAGAAACAATATTCCTCGACGAATTTCTTTTTTATAATTATTTCCACAAAAATCTTGAAGTGTTTAAAGAGTGTTAATCAAAAATGAATTGAAATAAAAGATGAGGTCTTTAGCTTTAAGGGTTCTGATGCATCTAAATAGACGTTTGTGGCTTAAAAATAAACTCAGAAGGCAAGGAACATACCAGTTTATATAATTACTGAAAAATATAGACTAAAAGTTATTTAGCCAGACAAATGTCATTTCAATAGTCAATAGGTATTTGGCTGTATTTGCCTGAAATAACCATTAGTCCTCGACATATACCTATACTACACAAACATTTTAGTTTAAATATCCCAGGAAATTTGAGGTTAGTAGCTATAGGTATACTACCATTAGAATTAAATTAACATACGTTATAGATATACAGGGTGGTCCACGTAACTTCTAGCGCCTTGCGATTTTTTGCTGCAATTCAAATTACATAATGAATACTATATTCATCTAATGATACTTGTAATTTCGGTTGCAGCCAAAATCGGTAGGGCATTACAGATCTAATTTTGTCGTAAAATGTAATGAACTAATAATTTGAACCTAATTAGTTTGAAAATTAAGTGTTAAATGTTTTAATTTCGTAGGTCGAATAAATTAGTTAGTTAAATTTTAGTAAATACTGATTAGAAACCCCATCCCTTTCCTAAAACGTAGGTACTCGCATTTTTTATTCAATTTTCTACAACTAAATTTGTAGAAAAAGTATAACTTTTTTCAATAGGAACATTATAAAGATAATAGCGCCTTCCGGCAACATAGAGCACAAAATATGGATCTTACGGATATCAAAATCAGAAAACATTTTTATCTTGCGTCCTACGCTTCTCCAAACAAAATCTAACTACTTACTCACATAGAGGGTTTGTTTATTAATTAAATAATAACCTACAAGTTTTTTAAAATATAAAGAATAATAAAAAAAGATTTAAAAAATATAATACAGGGTGTCCCCCTTAGCATGCTCACCATGGGAATCTCGTAAACTGTAAGAGATACGAAGTCGGTTAAATGACACCAAATGTATAGCCTTGTTAATGGCCAACTCAATACTGCTTTTTTTTAAGTTATTGACACTCTAGATAATTAAAAAAAACTGAAAAAGTTTATTTTCCTTAAATGCCTATACTTAACTTTTTTATTAATCAATATAATTCCAGTTTTCAAGAAATTTGGTTTCATTTAACCGATTTCGTATCTCTTACAGTTTACAAGATCCCCATGGTGAGCATGCTAAGTGGGACACCCTGTATATAATAAAAGCGTAGGTAGGTATAACTACTTATACAATATACACGCAAGATTAAAATAATAATATAATAAGAATAGCTATGTTTTATATCCGCAGGGTTACTATAGGACTTTATTTATTTAAAACAAAATTGAATAGGTAGGGGAAAGTGGGTAAATATCGACTTTTGTCCAATATCAACCAGTGCCCTACAGATAAGCGTATGCGTAAAAAAATAAAATAAAGCATACTATATTATTTCTTGGTTCATGTTGCAAATATTGACTACTCAACAAATGTTTGTGTCGCACATGCGCTTCACAGTTAGAAGCTAGAAGAATATATTTGGAAATCAGCAAGCCATGTGAGCGTTAATTTTAATTTATTATATATCAGTCTTCCTCTCTGAAAACAATAGTAAACCATCGAGAATAATTAATTTGTCTTTTGTTTTAAACGGAGGTGTTTTAAACACTCCCCACACACGCTTTGAAGTCCATGTCAAACTAAGTCCTAAGTATACAGTTATAAACTCACGATAAAAGAAAATAATGCGCACTAGATAATAGAGTACACGCCACTGATACAGGCCTGGACTGGCTACCCAACTAACATTCTTGTCTTATAACTTTCGCTAAAAAGCCTGATTTATTTTATAAGTGCTATATTCTTGCTCCTCAAGTGCTAATTAGTTGTTAAGAGGCTTTATTAAACATTATTTTGTTCCCTGAACTAAATAATTCTTTAAAGTAGTACCATAAACGTTCTTAGAGCAAAATTATAAAATTGTTTATAGGACTTATATAAAATTGTTTTAAGAACGTTTATAAAACTTTTTTACACAACATTTCCCTTACTGCTTTATAACATTTCTGTAATTGAGCTTCTTATCTTCACTGCAACTCTTACAACATACTTATGAAAATGTACAAATAAACAAACAAATAGATCACAATAAAAACCTTAAGAAACTGTTGTGTAATAGCAAAGAGTGCATAGGTTATAGAAAAATATGTCGTAATACGCAGGTTGGGATTACGTGTTGTGATTGGTTGGACAACAACCAATCACATCCCCAAAATCAAAATAGAAAAATAATTGTTTTTTTTTTAATTAAAAAATACATTAGGTACTATGTTTTGTATTGAATGTTTGGATAATACATTCAAATTTAAATGTTTTTAAATACGATCCTGTATCTGCTTCTTTATTAGATACAACACATATTGTATACATATTTTGTAGTAATCACTAACTGGATTTAATTGTCCTATAATAGTTGCTTTCGTGGCAAATGCATTTTATAAGGAAGAGGCCATGTTGAAAGAACTACAACACGTCCGAATCGCCGCCATATTTGACAGATAATTAAATGATTTAAATTATTTATAGTAGTACTAGTTTTAGAGAGAAAAATAATAGTACTTTAAAAGTTAATAGTCTTTATAAATATATTACCATAATTTTATTATCAGAAAACGTCAATTTCAAAAATATTAATTTTTTTGGGAATTTCAATAATTTTAAAAATATTAAGCAAACGCACAGGGCATTAAAATTTCATGATATTTGTGGTATATAAATAACAGTAATCTTCGCTTCGTATGCAAAAATAATCCTGTAGGCCATGCATATCATCTCCAAAAAGCTTTGACTTAAAATTCTTAGCCATGATGGCTATCGCCATGTACCTACTACAACTTTTTTTCAATCACCCTTGAAATCTATCGTTTAGACCGGTTAAGGTAATATAGCTTGAGAACTAATTTGTTTCCTCTAGATACGTCTAAGAAAATATTATTGTATTTATAGATGTTGCTTTCTGCAGCTCTTAACAAAAAAAATTGAAATTCTAGTCATTCTTATAAATCGCCTATAAACTCATTGTATTGAATATCTATTATTGTTTCATAACTATCTGGTAAGAGTGTTTACAGGCGTTATACAACGACCTATAGTACTAAATTGTTTTATATACCTGCGCCCATTTGGGCCCTATAAGGGTTGTATAAACGTTTAGGAAACGTTTTTATTGTAGCAATTTTATTATAATTATTGTTTTGTAAACGTTTTACAGCTTTTATAAACCATCAAATTCTTAGTTGGGTAGTAGTTGGCCCCACTGGCTACAAAATAAATTGGCTCCAAATGCACTGCCGTAGCGAGTAGCGCCACTATCAGGCTCTAGGCGAAAATTTTTGAAATTTTCAAGGTCAACGAGCTTAGATTAAGTTTAGGAATTTTTATACTATAAAATTAAGCAAAAAAAAAACTTATGCATGTGTACCTAATAACTCATCTAAAGTGAAACACACTGTATGTTTCTTGTAATTTTAAATTAATACTTAGTACATTTTTGAAATCAGTAAAAAAGGCTCTATGAAATGATATAAAAACAAAATATAATGTCTACTTAAAAAAATAAAGTTGATGGTGGTTCTAAAACCGAAACGTTTGAATTCAAATTTTATTTCAGAATCAGATGTAATAGAAAAAGTTGCTGTAGAAAAGTTCTTTCAGATCTTCATAATTTTTAATAATAAAGAAAATAAAAGCAGGAAACGAAAATTCAATTTTTTGTTTTCTATATTTATATCTATTTTCAAAACAAAAGTAGATAAAGTTATGGAACTTTTCTTTTTAAATTATTAATTTCGTACCTTTGTCCTATAACCGTTTCTCTAGGTATAAGGTTATACCTACCCATATCTCCATACAAGCAAGATCCCCATAGTGCCGATCGAATTTTAATAACCCTGTAACTATAGCTTAATTAGGTACCTACTTATTACTAAAATTAACATTGATTTCACGTTAAAATGAAAATAATGGTAAAGCAGTTTTCAATTTTTTTATAAGATAGCTTACTTAATTACCATAAATTAAAATTATTAATAATTCGTAATTATGATGTCCTTAATTAGTAGTTTTGTAAATATATAATTTATGCATGTATAAGCATGTGAGTATGCAAATAGTTATAGGAAAGAATTGATTTCTAAAGAAAAATTTCATTTTCTCCGTTTCTAAATTTCTTTCTTTGCACCACCGCACAAAACTGATTCTTTCTCGCGATCCATTAAAATTATTCGAGAGAGCCTTGGTATATATGATATACTTAGTAATAAGGGATAGAAAAACACAACATTTTATGTGATTAAGTGAGATAGAGCTAGGGCGGTGCCTTTGAGCGGGGGCGGATACAATATGGCGGATAACATCCCCCCACTCTTTCCCTTCCATCTTCAATGTACCATACACTAAGAATTATAATTGCATATCATATGTATGTGAAACTGAATGAGTACGAACCGTATACAAGAGTCCATATTTCACCGGACCGTTCAAATTCCTTAAAAAGTCCGGAAACGTTTCCCCTTTCGAGCTATTTCGAATTATTGTTTTAATTATCATCTATTTATATAGTTATTTATGACGCATATTATGAAAACCATTTTCTCCAGTTTATAAGTTTTATTTCTTTATTTTGAAGTAAAAGTCGATAAACGTATAAAACAGATTCCAACGTTCAAATTTAAATTTAACTTATAAAATATTACTTATTTATAGATTGTTATTATTACAGATACGTACCGGCTTAATTAATCTACATAAATCAATCTTCAATTAGGTACTCGCTTGACATTAGCATATGCTGTAAATTAAAAGCAATTTTTATATGACAAAGGAAACAATTAATCTAATTTTGTTGTTAATTCTTGAATAATTTAGGAGCAGGACATTAAAGTGCAATTTAATATAAAGGTACTTAATATTTAAAAGCTTTGTCACAAACAATTAAACACTGTTAAAACTTAAAAATAACCATTGTTATGTTATAAATATGTCCAACGGAATTGTTAGTGTCAGTTTGAATTATTCATATATAAAAATTTATAGCTACTTACAGAAGTGGAATACTTAGGTATAGGTATACGTATACCTACATTTATAGAATTGTCTCTTATTAAAACGGTATACCTTACCGAGAAGATGGTATAATACCCATAAACACGTTTAGAATTATTTTAATTTACGTGGGTAGCTAAATAATTACGAGATCTTTTAAATTGAAATTTATAGCTAGCTAAGTAGGTATGTAGCTTAATGAATTACTATAGTAAAACGAGTCTAACCTAAGATAATAATCCAAATTATATATAAAATAGTAGTGAGACCTAAGAGACCCGTATAGCTTCGTTAATAGGGTTTCATGCGAATCTCGCAAGTTTACGAGAATCTCGAATTCTCGCTTCCCAAAAAGTTGCTAGATGCGAGGCGAAACGAAGATTTCCAATGTAAGGCGAGATGCGAATCGAGACAACGATTTTAGCTTGCGAGGCAAGATTTGTTTTTACTCTCACCTCCCAGTGTTATGTGAGAGACTTATGAGAGAGCTCTAGCTTAAAATAGAATCTAACATTTCAAAAAATCCAACTGATGGATTAAACATGGGCATATGGTCACAGTGATCTTTTGGATAAATGGGTTTAAAAAACTCTTAACCCTTCGTTAGTGTGGTGGTGTATGACATACCCTATAGTAACTGTATTTACCTATAGTTATACAATTCAAATTAGATAAGCTAACGACCTATAGCCCTCAGTAGTTTCCAATTATGGGTGGTTCAAGATGTTCTCATCATTGCCGGATGTATAGGAATATTCAGTTAGACGTGAGTCCTCAAGAAAGTTGGTTGGGGTAATTTTTATTAAGTTTTCTGTTTTTTCTTTTTTTTTTCCTGTTGTTTTGAATAAATATTTATATCTTTTTTTACGAACGTTCTATAGTGGTTTTCTTTGTTTTAGTCGACATAGAAATAAGTCCAAAATGAATGTTTAAGATAAAATTACAAAATTCTTAAAATTCTGAAAGCCTGGAGTAAAAATTAACTTGGGGTATGTCATAAACCCACCAAGCAGTCAGTAGAAATTTTTCCACCACACTAACGAAGGGTTAAGGATGGAGTGTATATCTTCATGGTCACCCAGTTTTGTAAAAGATTAGACCATCACACTCTAACAATAATTATCTAAGAATCGTTTACAGAGCATAAGGTTAGCATTAGACAAAACTAATTTTTGGCACTGAATTTTGTAAATACTAAATTAGAGGATTTCTCATCATTAAATTAATGATAACTTATAATAATTAGATAACCTACCACACGGTAGCAGAAAAGGACCAGTCATTTTAATCATCTAATGTGCTAAGATTAGTCTTGTCTAGCCTTAGCCTTAGCCTCAATTTTACAATACACATTAAAGCTGAATTCTACATTACACATTTATCCTTAGGATTTAATTTTAGTCCTAAGTAGTATAAAGATGTTTTAACAATAGCGTAAATCGGTTTATACTAAGACTAAAATTAAATACTGAGGATAAATGTGTAATGTAGAATTCAGCCTTAGTCTTAGACTTTATTTTAGTGTCAAAATAAACTGGTAAAAGTTATTGTAAAAAAACCTCTTTAAGTGTGGATTTTACATTAGCTACACATTTATTCTTAGGATTTAATTTTAGTCTCACTATAAACCGGTTCAACCTCTTTATACTGAGACTAAAATTAAATCCTAACGATAAATATGTAATGTAGAATTCAGCCTTACCAGTTTATTCTGAGACTAAAATAAAGTCTAACACTAAATGTGTATTGTAGAATTGAACCTTAGTCAGATGGATCAAATTAGTAGAAAAATAAGGATTTTGTCCTAAGTTCTATATCCTAAGTTTTTTTATGTAAAACTTAATGTAGACTATTTTTTTGTAATATAGCCATTGCTCTTGTAATTTATGATTCTGATATCATATTGTCATTGTCCAGGGGCGGCTCATACGTCGATTTCCCGGGTTCTATGCTGAGGCTCAAAAAATAAAAGCTCTTTTTTATATTTTTAACCTCAATAAATAAAATAGAAGGAGTTACAGTTCCACCAATTGGTCCAATCATAATCAAGAATTCAGGTTAGGTACAGGAATAGTTAAAAGTCGCGTGTATCTAGCACTATTTTAGGTTATGATTAAACCTTTCAAAATGACAGTAAGTTGTACTTTTGAAATTCACTATCTTAATATTAACCTATATTCAATTTTAGTGACAGTTACTTGTCAAATTTAGCGACTGAAGTACTTTTAACTCGTAGTGTACTTCCAAATCTATGACAGCGCTGGCCACGCCCTCTCAGCTCGCTAATAAAGTTGGTGGGACTGTAATTAAAATTTTCCTACCACTTCTCACACGACAATGACAAACCGTCAAGAGTAAAACTGTATAATTAAGTTCGTTGAATGTTTCGAATGTCAAAAGTCAATAGAAAGTCAATAGGTATGCAATCTGCATAGGTCCTGTACGTTGATCCATCACCATCACCAACACCAATGGGTGCTCTATAGGAGGAAAGCGCACTCACTCCAAGAAAAAGAAGAAGAAGAAGAAAATATAAATTTCCTACAAAAGTATTTTTTGAACTAAAGAAAACATGTACTTATCAATATAGTAGTTTAAAATTTTTATCTCCAATAGAAGTATCAGAAGTATGAAGTATAATCTCCTGATGTTCTAGTTTACACTTAAGAAACACTACCTATACCTACTATCAGAACCGCGAGAGAGCTATTGAAGTCACCTTGTGAAAGCTTCTATGAATTTGAAAATAAACGAATTTGGGAGTCTCCAAGTTTCATCAGAAACGACTTTTCTACAAAATAAATTTTCAAACAATTTAAAACTTTTTCAGAACTTAACCTGAAAATTAATTAATTATTTTTATTCCATTCATCGATTTTATAAACATATTTAAAAGTTTTATTTGTAAGATTTCGATTATATGATTTGGCTTACAAGAAAAGTACTAATTTGATTATCCAATAACGTTCAATAAGACTATGATTGATACCAACATTTATATAAAACTTTATTCATCATAAAGTGAAGGCTCCTTAAAAATTTACATTTAGTATCCACACTGAAAAGTTTTATACGTTGGTTACCTTTTTACATACATTAAATAAACTCGCGCCGATTTTTAATGTTAATGATTATCATATAACTTTGTATATTATGTTATGTTATAGGGGGAGAATTCAGTGAACAAAAATAATGAAAACGAATATAGATTAAGTCCGCATATATACGGGCATCGTGCAACGCAAAAAGAATAAAAATATATGTGAAAATGTTAAAATGAGTCTGGAGTAACATCTCGAAGCTTCAAAGCGAGAACAAAAAACTAATTCCGTGTGAGGGAGTAAAAGAGAAAAAATATTTATAATTCTAGAGTGGAAACGGAAACGAAACCAAGAACCGAGTTTGAGAGCAAACGGGGAGGCAACATATGAATCTCTGGAGACTAACAAGGACGGCCATTTTAATTGTGTGCCTGTGTGTGAGAAAGAAGACGTGTGTTGCAAGTCTTGCATATATGATGATATAGACAAAGGAATTGTAATATCTCTGCAGATAGCCTCTTTCTAGCCTAAAAGAAACGAAAATATACAAAAAGAATTTAATTTGGAGCGTTTTTAGATTAATTTAAATTTCTTCTTCTTTTTGTGTCTTTTGTTTTTCTTATTCAACATAAATTACATTTTCTCAAACAAATTATTTCTTAACTCATTTTTAAATTTCTTAAGTAAACGTCGCTTAATTACTCAACTGGAAGATTTCAAAAAGTCACTCGATGGAATTTCCAATTAGAAAGATTGTCGTATTAAGTTTGATTGAAAATCGATAAAACTCAAGATGTCAGTTCAGCACGTTCGTTAATATGCACCTTGAGAGGTAAACATTCTTATTACAAAAGTCTCACTGTTGATCTTATAACTTGTTGGTGTAAATTGTATGACTTTCGTAAAAATTATTTGGATAGGTGCAATTTTTTTGGCTTCCTCAAACAGCGGCCAAACCGATATTCGTTTATCCTCAAACACACACGAGTTTTTCGTTATACCATTTGTGATAAAATTAGATTGCATACTCTTTTTTACACATAAAAGTTATGATTGTAATTGTATTATATTTTACATTTTTCCTTAATACCATCCTCGAGTTTTCTTTTAACGCTTTACGAGTTCAAGAATCTCATAAGATATTTCTTTAGACGTGTAGGGTAAAAATTTTTGTGAAAAGCACTAAGAGATAATTAGTTTTGTGATGGTATACTTACCATCTTTTGAAGAAAAAGACATCAGCTTGTCTACTCGTTTGTAGCTTTTAGCTAATATCTTGGACGCCTAATGCGACCGCATAAAACAGACCCTATATCTTAGAGTTGACATATCTCACACCTGTGTCTTTTCCTAACTCGGAATATTTACATACAAATATATATGCATGCCACACATGGCATTTAGAGCATTGATGTTTAGTGTACTCATACCACTCAATTTTGCAAATTGAAATGGATTATGTTTTGATGTAGAGTTTACATCAAAAATAAACATCGAGTTTAATCTCATTTTCACATAAATGCAAACAAATATCATTAGTGTTATACCAATCATTAATTTTAACTTAAAAGTCCTAGACAATATCCTTACTCGAGTACATAAACTTAACAGAAGATTTTACAATCAAAAAAACTATTGCTATTACTTGAATAACTTCTGTACACCATTTATAATCCTGCATCTGAATTTTCTGAATTAAGACGAATTTTTAAGACAAGAACAATTTTTTTAAGTGATCCTGAAGATAGCACGATGCTGCTCATTCTCAGATGGTACCGTAAACTGGGGCTACTTTGATATAAATAGTTTTGATAGTTTTTACAACGTAACTTTTTTTGTGTATGACAAAACAATGCAAATCATAGTGGACTATAACACTTGATTCTTCCACTATGAATTTACCAAAGAACGGCCTTTTTGCTTCTACAATAACAGCAAAAATAAATAAGAAAGCCGGTGCCGAAGTAACGTGTGGACATGGGGCTACTTTGACACAATTATTTATTTTTATTTTTTAGAGAGACAAAAGAGACTTTTATTATGTCTATATCTATATTTATTATTTATTTATTAACGTTTTGCTTATATGTATTAAGCTTCTTCATAAAATAAATAAAAAATAATCATTTCATTTGCATTAAAAGTTGACGTCGCTTGACGAGCCGTTACACTTCCACATATATATATTTAGCGTTCGTTCGGTATCAAACGTTTACGCCGTGAAATTCCACCTAACTTTTCTTTTTACTGGACAAAAAATACTCACGTCCAGTGGCTGCAGATTTAACTACCTTGTAATTTTAATTTTAAACGGATCACGCAATTCGAACATATTAATATCGGTATTGTCAAATAGGTAATTTAACAAATTTCCACTATCTCTCCGTCTGGCAAGCTAGTAGGTATAGTTTTGATAACAAATTTTAGTTTCCAGTTTCAATCATTCGCCTTCATGCTTGTGAAGGTATCTTCTTACATATAAAACAACTTTCCTGATGCATATATTAGTTTTGGAGCACATTATAATGGTATCACGCCAAAATATGGAACCATCAATTTAATGTGAGATTCCAATCATATCTCAAGCCGGGTTCAGAATAGTTGATCCCTATCCACGTTATCTATCATTGCTAATGCGCAACAAATGAATCACTAATGATACTCTACAATACAACTTTACTAATTTTTCTACCAAATCCGTTTAAAATGTTGCAACAAAGTAGGTAGCTAACAGTAGTTGGGTAGTAAACCAGTGTGCAGTAGCGTAAATAATGGGCCCGCAGGGCCCGCGTTGCGGGAGAGCCCCAGGATAGAAAATGCCCCCAAAACATCGTTTAGTAAAAAATTCGTTATAAAATCGATTTGTGGTAAAGTAAAATGATTATTAACGAGGATGATGCGGCCTCCAATCTGAATTTTGCGGGAAGGGTCCCAAATCTTAGTTACTCTACTGCCAGTGTGCTAGTTTAACAAGTGCACGTCCAAACTGATTAACCTACGCTACATAGCGCTTCTTTTATGTGATAGCATAAGACAGAAAATCGAACGTTACAGGGCATTGTGAATCAATGGGCGGATTCACCGGACGTAACAGTTACCAAATCGTCCGGTGACGTACCCGCTACTTTGGGAACGTGTGCGGAGCGGTCGCCATTTTATCGAGCGCATTTCGTTTGCGCTACTTGTTCGTGTTTAAATTTGACAGATTTATTTTAAATTTTCATAATGTCAGAAATGTCGAACGTTAATATAATATAATATAATAAAATATAAATTCAATTTGTTGAATCAAAACTTCACAGATTGTCACTATGACACTTAAATAAAATTGGAAATTACCGGACGATGTAGCGCTACTAATGTAGCAGTTGGATCGGTATACGTTTGCGCTACGTCTGGTGAACGGGCCCATTGTACTTATCAATCACATTTTAAAACAGAACGATGGAACGTGGGTTCCATCAATAATAGTATATGCAACGGTTCTCGGATATGCAACAAGTCTGTTTTAAACGTTGATTACCAACCTGTAAATTCTGTTGGACAGTCTTGAAGGCACATAACTCCAAGAAAATTCTAAAACTTCCTTAGACGTGTAATACCTTATAGTATTTGCAAACTGCGTACTTGGCCGGATTAAACACAGAAATACTAACAGCATAACTAAAAGAAAGTCAGGCACGTAACTACAAGAGGTACAGGGTGAGTCCAGACCATCAAAATTTTTGCTGGCCCACCCTTATGTTCACTCTGTTAAAATGACAATAATAAGCAAAAATTAAGATACTTACAGTGTAATCTGAATTCCACACAAAATATTTGATCTCTAACCTTCCCATGGGCAGATAATTTTTTTCTACTTAGTGGACTCAACAAAAATATGACAACTGGCAATAAAAGGATCAAAAACATATTTTTCCAATTTTTTTTGCATTTTCGAAAAGATCTCAAAAATTTGATCACCGAGTCGATAGCATTTCAAAATCGGTTAAAAACGTCGGAGTTATTCAAAAATTGAAATCTTTACATTTGTAACTCATACCCATGGTTAAAAAGTATTATGGGCTACATATTGTGTATCTGGCCCACCCAAAAAAATTTGTGGCCATCAAGTGCCCATCTGAATTTAGGAAGCTAGTTACGTGCCTGAAGAAAGTCAAGCATTACTGACGAGACTAAAGCCGACGTTTGTGAATATCCGTTGATTTGCTGGTAGCCCAAATTACTCACAGGATGGATTAAATAAAGAACTTTGTTCCTCTTGGCATACACGCTGTTTTATCACTTCCTGATTATTTATTAGCCAAGTTAAATAATTTAGTAATTTTTAAACTTAGGTTATCAAACTGATAGCCATTATGACAACTGATGGTAACCTAGCGTTTTGAATCGTCAAAATGTATACATTTTTACTTTAATCTCTAGGGAGCAAAAAGCTCACTTAAGTCCCTGAAAAAAAGGGACTAAAGTATCAACTCCTGAATGTGCAAAAAAGTATTTTTATTCGCTTGTGTCAAAAAGTTACATTTTATTATTAGTTAGTTACTAATTGAATGTGGAATAACGCACGAGTTCGAAGTGTGTGAGGAACTGATTGTAAGGAAGTCATTGGCAATTGACACGAAAGATAGTGATTATGTTTGCCAGGCTTTTGGAACAGCGTTTCAAAATTGATTTAGATCAGAAAAACTTATCGAGTAATACGAGTTACCGAGTTCCCTTTCCCTCCATGATAAAAACTAATTCCGAATTAGTAGCATTATTGAAACATGATTTAGAAAGACCCAGCATTCAGCAATGACTTTATAAAATTTCACTGTATAATTGTTGATTGAAATAATCCACCATAAGAGCTTGTGCCCTCAGAAACTTAAGGTTCCAACATGTTATAAAATTTGTGGTTTCAATAGTTAATTATTAATTTCATCGCCGATAGTTTAAGCCTAAGTGGCTAGTTTTAGCCACATTGAAGCAGCACTCTCATATGTATAAAACAACGCTTTTCTTATTTTGTCAGTGCGACGCTACGGACAGTGCGAGGTGCGGTGCTTCGATGTGACCACGCACTAGACATCCGTTCTAGCTGGCATCGTATTCTTAGCAATCGAAAAAGAGTCTTCAGAAGTTTGATTAAAGTATAGTCATCTGTCTAACTAATTCTTCACAGGGTTCGTTATACTGAACTGATTGCTAAGACGGGAAGGAGCGGAACTATTTAATAAGACGAAAATATTCGTTTTTACTATTCTAAGAATGACTACATATTTGAAATCTACTTCTTCTAGTTATATAATAAATATCCATAGTCCGATGTAGATGGCTGTCGCTGTCCTAACCTACGTTGTGCGCACAACTATTTAGAGTTTATGCCATGGCATAATTTCCTTTGTGTCTGCAGATAGAAAGGAACTTGACGCAAAAACTTCCATCCCTTATTAATGCTCTATTTAAAGTCAGATTATGCGCTTCGTACCAGAATTATCAATAACAATTTCTTTTATTTTGAACGAGATGTCTAATTATGGTTATAAAAGACCTACAGTTTAACATGGATTCCGAACCATCCAGATGAGAAAAATATTAAACATTTACTGGGCAAATTACTCTTTCTAGTTTACCATTGCCTTCAGCAGAGGGAAGAAATAAATTTATTTACAACTGTCATATAATGTCTTCTTATTCAAAAATAATTACTCGATTTATGCAAAATTTATCAAAACTACATACTTAGTTGTAAAATACTGTATTTAACTCGCATAATGGCTAAATTACACTCGGATGACACTCGCCTCCCGCTCGTATTTTAAATTTCATCTTCGTGTAATTAAATAAGGTACCTACTATTATTGACTTTAAACTGGCTCTAGCCTTGATGTTTCATCAGATATAAAAATTTAAAAAAACATTCAGTGTTCATAACGTTATACTTACTCATAACTTTTTGCTGCATTCACATGATACTCGTACAATAACGTGATCTTCACGTTTCAAAACCAAGTTTTGTTTTCTTTATTTAGGCGAGCTTTAGATATTATTTTCATTTTCACGGAAATTCTGTTTTGTTGTTAATTTATAAAGATTTCAAAGATATAAAATTAATAAATCCCGAACAGCTCCCACATTGCTCATCATCGCGTGAGCTTTGTAAATTTGAAAATGTTTCTTCCTCGATCATTATTTTGAAATTTCATTTTTAGAAAAAATAAAATAACTTAAAAACCTTATTAAGTATTTGTCTGATTAATAATTTTCTTTTATAAAAAAAGAACATTTTAAACGTTCTCTTTCTATACGAAACCTGATGGGACTGTAATATTTGGCTAAGAGGAAAAATTTAATCGTGTTGTAAAAAATGAAAAATTGAGATTTAAAAAAACTTATTATGCCTTAAGGCGCAGTAATTTATAATTTTTTTTGTATAATGTTAAATCAACAACATATACGAACAATAAAGTTTCCATCCACATGAAAAACGAGTAAATTTTCACAAAATTGATTTTAAAATTTCTCTAGTGAGAGTACCTACGTCTTATATTCTGTGTTTATTTTAGTTGAAACTTGATGTTTATATAGCGTTTTAGTAAGTTAAAGGATGATAATATATTGGAAAAAGCTTTTTTGATGTGCCGCTTCTATATTTTCGAGTAAGAAGTATTAAGCTTTGTGCCTTTGATGATTTTCTCTGCATCTCATTTTAGTGTGTGTATGTATGAGGAATCGAATTTGGAGCGACGGAGTTCTGAATACCAATTGCTATACGACCCACTTCCTTCAAGTGCTTCTTTTGCGTCTTTTCTCATTTCTGTTTAGTCTAATTTGCCCGAAGTGTTTCGATAACGCTCTCTCTACTTTTGAAACCAGCGCCAAAAACAACTTTTTACAAATTCCCAAAGGCTTATTAAAACCGAATATCTTAAAACGAATATTTCTTTATAAATTTTTTTATATAAAAATTGTGTTTGCGAAATGTTAAAATGGGATTGATTATTTTGTTTGACAATTAGGTGGTTTAATTGAGTTTTATGTCGAACAATGTTGAGGAATTTTAAGGATAAAAATTAATGGCATACTTTGCGAGGTTTTAAAAAAGTGAAACTGGTTTCTTTGTATGTAATTGTTAACTGAGACAGTGAAGTGAGTAGTTCTTCTTTTATGAGAGATGTTACCTTTGAGACAAAAAGATTAAACGAGACTATTACGGCAGAATATGTCGAGATATTAATATTTTTCCGGTTATGAAATATAACCTAGCACGCGTTCTACTTGTGACAGGTGCCGAAAAGGGCGACAGAGACTACTGATAAATTGAACTGGACCGAACGAGGACCACGCTAGAAGCTGAAAAAAGACCATACTAATATTCCCTTCACGTATACCTAAAATATACCCCGTTTGACAATAACATAAGAGCGCTCTGCGAATGTCCTTTTTGGAAAACGACATGTTTCTTAACTGCTTCTTAAAAATTGTGAAACTGTCTATGATAGCTGAACACAAAAAAATAAAAAATTAAATTATATTTTCGGTGTGTCAGCTCTGTTATTAAGTGGCAGTCGGCCATCTTTGTTTTTCTGACTAGTTTTGATGTATGATGTAAAACTGTGCGGGCCTTAAAGTCTCTTCAAGCAAAACTGTCAAATTAATCAACATTCCTGCGACCCTTCCACTCAACGTTATTAGATATAGTTGTGATACGTTAAAAACAAGAGCTTTTTCTATAAAAATAAAACATATTACAATAAATTTCAGTTTTACAAGCTTTTTGAATACCCCATGCAATCTATAAACGTCGATCAAAAATTTCGAGACTTTTAAATAAAAAAAAACGATACCTAATTATGTCGAATCATAATAATATAGTTACACTTGTATATTGATTTACGTTCACCAGAAAGCAAGGTTTAGCAATAAATTGTTCTCTATTCGAGCTTAATTTGATTCCGGTTCCGGAGTTTCAACTATCTATACTGTTATCTTCCAGTCTCTCTACATTTTGCAAGTTTACATTAATACTCCAACAGATACAGCTTTTTACATTTTATCAAATTAAATTCTTCATTAAAATTATCCAACTCGTATTATTTTTAAAAGCCCATTTACGAATCCAATCGTCAATTGTTAAAACTTTCCGGACTCCTTTTTTTCCTTCCGATAAAAATCTACCTATTTTATCTCTCTCGCTTTGTATTATTTTAGTTGGGGAAGTTTAAGACGACGAGCTTTTTTAACGGCAGCATTTAAAGGGATCCAGGGCGCGTAACGGCGCCCAAAGTGGGTGGTAGGGATTAATTTAGATTGATCAGAGTCGGTTCGGACACAAGGAATTGATTAGGCAATCTGTTTTAGCGTGTCCAGTCGAGTGGCCCGTGTCCGGTACAGTCAATACCACTATCCCGACAAATTCCTACTGTTTAAATTAGTTTCTACTACAAAGTTACCCATAGTTTAAATTAATTCACTCTTTGATCTTCCACTTTTATAAATTCTCAAGAAATTTTTTTTAAAAATTGGCGCTTTTAATTAATTCATTTTTGTGGGGTGAAAATTTTATTCGAGATAAACGTATGAATTTAATGTGTATCGGACACCCTTCGGTATTATGTGGATTTTAGGAAGGTACATCAGTGTGTATTATGCGACCCTAACTCAAAAAAAACTAAGCAAAAATGTTTCAGCAATTCGTAGTCTATCCTTATAGCGCTTCATTCATCCCTGCGGGCCACCAAAGTCGTAAAACTGGCCTCCTGCTTTGCGCCACCCTCTAACGAAAACATTAGACCAATGTCGGTTTTACTACATTTCTAATAGTAACGTATTAAAAACCTCACAAAACAACCCTAATTAGGTAATAAAAAAAAATTTTAAATTAATAATTACGTCCATTCTCATCTAGTGCGATTAAGTTTGAAGTGAAAAAAAAGTTACTTTTTAAGAAAAGAAAATATAAAATTTTCCATAGAAAAATATTTTTGATGTAATCTTCTTTCCTTATCCGCCTAAACTAACTATTTTGCGCACCCCGAAATTATTATGAGAAACGCAGGGACTAAATGGGTGTCTGTCCGTTCAGCAAATGTTAGCCAAGCGGGTGCAATTCTATCTTACTTTTACTCATATTCATATTGATTACTTTCTCTTTGTCGTACTCGTGTGTTTTATATATTACCGTGGTGGGGGGTCAATTGCTAAAAAACCTTTTTTCGTCTTTCATACAAAATTCAAGCCATTTCTCTCGATTATTGCTATAGTATCTGAGACAAACATAGACACACGTTGTTTTTAAAATTCCATTTCAAATTTGAATAAACAATTAGTTTGCTTAATTACCACCAGAGGTGGATACATAACGACTGTTCATTTAAAAAAACGAAAGATGAATTATTGACAATAAATTAGTATTAAAGAACCAATTAGCGAAAAATTTCCTCCTCCCATAATTTTCTTAACTAGTTATGACTCCAAGTGGCGATTTCCTCCCCTGGTGAGTGTGTTGTAAATTACTGGAGTTTTTTATTTTTTTTGAAATAAATTAAAAAGAGAAAAATCGCACTAGGGAGTCCGAACTTGATGCATACGTTTTTTGCTCGTTCGCCCGTTCTTGTATTAGACAAGCTTAATTCTTCTACAAAACAAAGCCCCGGTAGATACATTTCTACCCCAGATTATGCTGTTATATATTTCTCCGCAAAAGAAAGCGTGTGTAGATATAATATATAGAGGTTGTCACGTGCATTATTTATATTACGCAATATTCCGTACGAGGATTGCCAACTTAATGACATTGTTAAGTTTTCGCCAAGCTTTTTTTAGAATTGTTATACTACTCCAAAAAATACTATTCATAAAAAAATTAATGGTCGTTTCAGTAATGGCTTTACTTTATCAATAATACATAAGAGTATCGAAAATTCTTTAATAGTGAAAGGAAATAATATTTATTCAAGGTGGAAATTTTATTAAAAGTAGTTATTTAATAAGTTGAGAACTCGAGACTTTTCCAAATATAATCAATATACCTACCTAAGGGGTAGTTAATTTAATTCTTTATTAATAAAAGAGAAAAACGATATTGCTTTTGGAAAATTAAGACTTTTCAATTAAATTTCCGTTTCATTTGGTCTATTATTTATCTGAAATAGAAAGGTTGGTGCACTAAAATAACCAAGAATTTTTGATAAAGTCGAGAAACTTTATACCTTTCTTTCAGTCAGTACTCGTACGTTCAAACTTTTTAAATTCCATTAATTGATTTCAGATTTTTTTATTTCGTCTTCTTTTTTTTATAAATTACTTGTGAATGTTTTATTAAACTGGAAAAATACCACATTTTACCATTTACTATTTTGTACTACGATGGAAATCTGACTTTGACAGGTTTAATCAAGAAAATTGGTAATCGTATGCTTCAAAAACATCGACAACTTATCCAGGAGCCCTTTGACATACGTACTTATACTTCTACTTAAAAGCCATTTATTTTCACTTATTTCTCGTATATAAGCTAGAGGAAAACTTCTAATTAAAATAAGAATTGAGAGACTTGTTTCATTCTACAATTAATTATGTTTCAGAAGATTAGTTGTTAACCGATGATGGTACTAAAAGTAACGGATTTTTCAACAGGAGTAGTTGAAGTTTATTAGGAAGCCCTCATTTCTATTGATGTCCCGTTCCAAAAACGATGCATTAAGCACTATTAGACCTATAGTTGGGAGCCATTGGGTGCATTCACCGGACGTAACAGTTGTGGAGCAACTATACTAAATCGTTCAGTAACTTACCCATTGTTCCACAACTGTTACGTTCAGTGAATGCGCCCATCGTATACGCAGTTTTAACCGAAACTCTCCTCTCGTTTAACAGAGACTATCGACTTCTTTTAAAAATGTCTTTAAGACTACATACCCTGATGCCTGCTACCTGGTCAAACAAATGCTGGATCAACCTCGACGAATTTCACTCGGGCCTCAGATACCCAAGGAGCTTTTAATTTCATGGTAACTTCCTTAAAATTTTGATTTTTAGGTTGTTCTCTGTAAGAAATTAAAAATTCCAAAATCATTTTTCTTGCACGATTGAGTTACAAATTAGTAATTAGTTGAAATTTATGGCTGATTTTAAGAGGCCTACATGTAAATCTATAAATGGCTGCTTTTTGTTTTCTATTTAGTTATTTTAAATAACTAGTTTAAGGGCCGTGACTATAAACGACAAAGAAAGTTTATCTCGAAAATAAAATTTATCTTTTTGAACCATGGCAACGTAGCAACGTTAGAATGTCAAAGTTTGACGTTTGAATATGAATATTAAAATTTGAGGTTAAGTTCTTTTTGCGTTGTGTTGATATTCAAACGTCAAGCTTCTACATTGTAACGTTGCTACGTGTCATGTCATGTCATGTCATGTCATGTGTCATGTCGTGTTGTCATGTCTAGATAAATTTTATTCTCGAGATAAACTTTATTTGTCGATTATAATCACGGCTCTTAGTGGTTACTTTAGCGGCAAAAAAAAGAAAATACCCTTTTCAGCATCATCTAGCATTTGGAAATGATCTATTTTTAAATTATTTATTTAATTAATTTAATTAATTATTTAATTATCTTCAAGTTTTTTAAATTTCTATTTTTACTGTCAGGTCTCTCTGGAACCCGGCTTATGCTGTGCAGTGATAATTTAAGAGAGATGCATTCGAGTTCCGTCCTCCACTTTTTTATAGTTTTATACTGAAACTGAAAGTAAATTCTTTATCCAACGCAGATTTAACGTTTAGAATTTAGAAACCATTGAAAGTATATTGATTCCCAATTACGTAATACGTATGAGTGTAAGAAAACTTCTTTATAAAGTATTAAATAAAAGTAAAATGAAGTTATGACTTATGACTTAAATAATTCACTAAATAAATTTATTAAAGTCTTTAAAATCTGCCTTCTACATATGTGTCCACCATGAATTTTTCATAAAAATTTTTTTGATTTTCCTCCTGAAATTAAAATTTTGATCAATAGCTGTTTAGAGTAGTTATGTTCTATATTATTGGCAATAATCTAATTTTAAATGTACATTGATAATATATATCTAAAAAAACTGCAAAACATTGCTATCAATGCTACCCCAACTACAATTAAAGGGTAGCAACCTTTCCCCCTTGTACTTCAATAAAAAAAGGCAACAATAACACTTTTTCAAGCAAAACGTTTTCTGGAATTTCGCCCCTTTGACAGTCTTCTCGAATGAGATAGTTGTTAATTAAACTATTCTATATACATATACAATTTAATTTTCTATTTTTAACTGATTTTATAATTTTCAACCCGAATTTTCATCCTTTTTTAATGAGAGATATTGACTAAAATACTATCCAAACGTTTGTTTTAATATATACTGAACGTTTATGTAAATTCAGAAACAGTATATTCATTAGTTGTTATGTTTGTCGTGTTCATACACACAGGCGGGCACACAGACAGGTAGAAAGACGGGCAGACAGGCAGACCTGCAAAGAAAACGTTTTATGGTAGTAGAACGACATGGTTCCAATATTTCGGTCTATTGAAAGTGGGATTTTTCAAACTTGTTAAAACCTCCAGTCCAATCCGCTTCTTCAAGCGACTTGAACCGAAAGTTTCAATTCGATTATCTTTAGGATTTCTTGAGCGACTTGTACTTTCAATCAGTTTCAAGCCACGAGCTAACTGGGCTCAATGAAATCGGAATGTTATTTGAAACTCAATAGATTTATTCGCTCGTGAGTTACCGTATACACACACACAAACCGATGGACGGATGAACAGAGAGCCAGACTGACAGAGAAAACCTTTTTTTATTATACTAAACATTTATGCTAATCAATATTCAGTTGTATAAGTAATCGTGTTCACAGACAGACAGATAGACGGATGAATGGGCAGACCGGTGTAGTCCAACGGCCGAATGAACAGACAAGCAGACAGGCGGGCATAGAAAAGATTTTATGCTCGAAAATATCCTTTCTCACCATGCAAACTTGTAAAATCTTTTTTCAAATTTTCAACATCAATGGTTACAAAACCAACCCCAGTTAGTCTGTCGGATAAACAATAATTTGTTATCTTATTGATAATGAAGGTATTAAGCCAGGTATTAAGAACACATTTTTGCTAATTGCAATTACTTTTCGCAATTGTTTTTAAAATGAACTGGAAAGGTTCAAATTTCTCACAATTCCCAATAATATTTTTATACAAATACTGCCTATAATTCTATTAAATGTACCTACATGTGCAAATAATCATTTATTACCTATGTACTATGATTTGTGATTAATTACTACCGGTAGGAAAAATATTGTAAGACCCCCCAAATAGAGAGAATTGGAAAAATTCTGAAAGTAAATGATAACAAAAAACATACGTACCTACCTATCTATTACAATAAATCAATCAAAATCGTAGACAAAGTAAGTATACGACTAGAAAATCAATTTCCATTTTGAACTCATTCTAATCCCCATTTGAGTTTAAAAAATACCTTATCCCCACATGTTCCTCAAATTTACGAGAATAAAATAATCCGAAAAAATATTTTTTTAAATCTTTGACACTATAAATTAGTTTACGCTTCTTCAACATTTTTATACCTTGTATAGAATGACGCAAAAATAGAATGAACCATATAGCTCAATGAAATTCCTACCAACTTCCTACTGAATAACACAGATAAACTCGACATCAAAAGCAACTATCAACAAAAATTAGCTTTTATAATTTTTTTATGCTTTTTTGCAAATTTAAACAATTTTTGGTTAACAATAACTTATTTAGTTAATGGTAATATGCTAATGATGATGTAAAGTGTCCCTAAGTTTTCATCACAGCTAAGCCTCTCGTAGAAAAACATCAAAGCAGTGAGAGGAAATACGCAAATTAGAAATTACCAACCTTTTAAAGAGGAAAATGCTCTTCAATTTAAACTGAGCATTTGAATTGAAATTTGAAAAAACATCTTTAAGTAAATTCATACAAAAGTTAAGGACAAAAAGTTAATTTAAATTTTTTTAAATTGAAAAATAAACAAAAAATTATAAACATTAACAAATTGGTAATTTTAAAGATATGCTAAACATTTCTTACAAAGAATTTTAATTTAAACAGCATTTCTCACGACGACCAAGACATAGTAACCATTTTGTAGTTGCGCGTCGAGGTGAAGCTGAAAGAACGTCGCAGAGCAGCGGCGACGCACGGCGTCTGGACCGCCTTTCATCGCCACTGCTAATCAGCCCCGCGTACGACACTTCATGATATCGATCTTATCTTTTTTTTTCTTCACACGACAAACGCACAGTATTTAAATATAATACGTAATTAATTTTTAATGTATCGTTTTTAATCAATTATTTACGATTTTTTTATATTTGTTTATGAACCGATTTTTAAGACAAGAGATGTGTCGTTTTTTGTTATTTTAACAGTAAAAAAATTTGCAGTAGGGACAGTCTTAAGTATTGAAAAATCCAATGATAGAAGAAGAATAATAAAGGGTCGATTGCTCTTCGTTCGCGCAGTTATTTGTATATTTGCGATGGACGCTCTGTGATTATAATTTAATTCATTTAAATCAATTTTAATAGTTTTTCTCTAACTAAAAATTACTTTCATTAACTACAAAAATTACTGTACTCGTTTCAAAACTGTTACTGACCTGCTCGCTATATGAGAAACTTAAAACGAAAAATATTAAAAATTAATAAAAAACCGTTAAATTCACTACTGTTTAAACTGATGTTAAAAATAAAACTAACCTACTCTAACTCGGAAGCATTAAAAATCGAAAATATCGATTGATTCCCCTCGACGACGATCGAACATCACAATGAAATTGGGCATTCATAAAAAACATCTCCCTTCATTTTTTTCACCCTCTAAAGTAGTCCCTGTTTTTTTCACCCTCGACATAACGTAGAATGTTTTTTGTGCCGTTGCTTTTAAACAAGAAATAAAATTTTGTGGTTTACATCAATTAAAATTTGAAATTATACATAAATCTTAAACAATTCGAGGATTAAAACGACACCTTTCGTGAATTTTTCTCACGCTTTTTCACGCAATTTTCGAGAAAAATTAAAATGTTAGGTAGGAGGGTAATTAAAAACAATCGATGAGAAATTTAAAAAACAAAAGTTTGATCGAATAAAAAAGTTGATATCTCAAAGAAAAAGTTGAATAAAATTTGAAAAGAAAACAAGAAAAACTTGTGGACTTTGAAAAGTGAGTTATTTAAATGCATTTGTTTCTGATGAGCATAAGAATGTACAGAAGAAAATTCTTAGAAGGTTTCTCCAGAATGCAAATCTAGTATTTTTTTACCCTAACGAAGACACCCTCGCTTTTTTTCACCCTCAAGTCAACGTGTAGTGGACCTGTAAAGTAAAACACACATTTAAAAAGTTCATATACATAAATATCGCGCATGACAAAATTGGTGAGCTTCAATCTTCCCTAACTTAAAAAAAATCTATAATGGTGTATATGTGTATATAAGATATGCTAGTTAGACGAAATGAAAAAAAGTTTTGGTTGCTTAACGTGACGTTTTTTAAAAAAATTCACAATCTTTATTAATTTTCCCCATTTACCCCAAAAAATGACAATCCCAAACAACGTTTCCTCGATTTGAACTAAAATAACCAAATACCACTTAATGAAAACTCCTTCTCTTGCGTAATGGATTTCTATTTTCCAAGAACAAAATAAATATGGTATTATATGATAAAACTGCAGAAGTGAGTCGCCATATAGGGATGATGTTATGTTGTTCTGACGGAATAGGCGGCTTGTTCATGCGTGAAGTTTAAAAGCTCACTGTACGAGCTTTTTATACTTGAAAGCTCATGACAGTTACAGCTATGTTGAGCTTTGAACAAAATACTCAGGATGTTACTAAACAATCAAATTGATTTTGCCGGACTAAAGTCTTAGAAGTTATTTAATACGACAAAAATAAATTTTACACAAACTTGGAAAAGTTTTAATTTTATTGTAAGGTGCAGACCAAAAACGAAACTCGCCGCAAATAGAGCACGTAGTTTTTAAGGGTGAGAAGTTAAAAGGACCGTGTATACAATGAAATTCAAAGCCTTTTTAACCCGCCTGAAACATAACAGTTACAATTTAATACTTCAATTTGTCTCAACAAATTACAATTTTTCCAAAAAAAAATAAAAATTTTTAATCTTTGAATTTTTTTTAAGTTTTATTTTGAGTGTGTCAAAGCGCATTTCGACTCATGATCAATAAAAATATAAGATTTAAAAGTTTGTTGGTGAAAATCAATTTTTCACTTGTATGATTGATTATCTGTAGTAGGCCTTTTATTGGCGCCAAATTAACAGTTCTTCCACCACAGTTTTCCCAATGGAATTCATTTGCGGTTCTATAAAAAGGTTAAGTAGAGTAGTTTATAACAAAAAAAGCAAATTCTTTTTTGGAAAAAGCTCAATACCAATTATTTATTCTACAAGTTTAAAACGATTTTTTATAAAAAAAAAATAAAATTTTGTCATTACATTTTTAATGTAAAAAGCGATACTACTACTACTACTACGAAAATTGAAAGACATCCAAGTAAATTCCGTTCCCTAAATAACCGAAAAATTTGAATTTGACTTTAGTTCTTCCTCTTCTTCTTCTTTTTGGCGCCTTCTACTTATAGGAGGTTGACGATCATTTCTTTAAACCGATTTCCGTTCTAATCGGTTCCAATTATAGACTATGGACCTGTATCAGAAAAATCGTAGTGATCATATTCAGGGCTATATTTTAGAAATAAGTTAAGTATTTGAGTTCCTGGGAACACCAAAATTTGGTTGGCTGCCCAAAGCTCTGGCTTAAGAGGGCG
This sequence comes from Malthinus seriepunctatus, assembly GCA_963924605.1. Classification (NCBI taxonomy): domain Eukaryota; kingdom Metazoa; phylum Arthropoda; class Insecta; order Coleoptera; family Cantharidae; genus Malthinus; species Malthinus seriepunctatus. The sequence continues at coordinate 56,853,966 of OZ004600.1, forward strand.
AAATTTAACAAATGGGCGGGGAAGGTGATATTTAGATATTCCGCTCTTAAGCTTTAGTTTAATATCCGGTTGATATCACTAATATTTACAATTCCTGATAGGACAAAGTTCAAAGAAGGCACTAAAGTATTTGTATATAAAAAATAAGAGCCTAATTAGTGAGAAAAATGCAGTTGAACTTGGTGAAATTCAAAAAAAACAACGGATGTTGGGTAGAAACAACATCCTGTCTTTTTTTAAATTTCACCAAGTTCTACTGCAGTTTTCTCACTAATTAGGCTCTTATTTTTTCTATACAAATACTTTAGTGCCTTCTTTGAACTTTACCCTATCAGGAATTGTAAATATTAGTGATATCAACCGTATATTAAAGTCGCTAAAGCTTAAGAGCGGAATGTCTAAATATCATCTTCCCCGCCCATTTGTTAAATATCGCCCTCTTAAGGCCTCAGGATCCTCAGAAATTGTTAGAGAAGGAAAAAAGTTAAAAAGCATTTGGGATGCAAATTCTTATAAAAAGAATGAACAAAAAAATTTGACTACTCTCTAGAATGGTTCTGAGAGCGTGGTGGGTGGGTTGAAATTAACGTCTTTTTGCTACAAACCCGCAACCATAAACTCGTAACTCATAAACGGTATTTGGGTTGTACACTGGTAAAGAAGGTAACTACTTTTTACGTAAAAAGTAAGATTTTAATTTTGGTACTCAAATAGTTTATTCCCAAAAGATGGGCCTGAATACGATAACTCAGTTTTTCTGTTATCGGCTCCAGGTTTATTAGGCGAAATGGTGATTTCCGTTCAATTTCTCCTATAGAAACGCCTGTTAAACCGTCTCTTATTAGCAATGTCCAAAATGACTATCATTGCATTTTCTCCTATATGTTACAGTTACTAACACTCCTTCCTCAGGTTTCATTTTCTAAAGTGTTAGAGATTAGGTCAGATTTTAGGGTTAGATTACGAGTTAAGTTAGATGTTAGGTTAGAGCTTACTTTAGAGATTAGGTTACAGATTAAGTTAGAGGTTAGGTTATATAGAGCTTAATTTAGAAATATTCCCTTACCCTTACCGTATTGCATCGTACATTATGCATGGTGGACTCCGATTACCGATCGGCGATCGCACGTAAATAAGGGGACCTACATGCCTCCTATGTTGAGGAAGAAGTTTATTATATGAACAAAGTATAAGATTTTTCTTCGTTGGATTTGTCTCGTAAATCTAATTTGTCAACACAATTTCCTCTCTTCGGAGCTTCTACTTTATAGCGAAAAGTCTTTTCAAAATCTCTTTAAACAAGGTAAACCATCAACCATCAGTCCTAAACTCAGTGTTTTCAAAGTAGCGAACCCGATTAGGTTGTATACCCCATTTTTCATTATAAAAGCTCTCCTGCAGATCCCAACTAACAGTTCTGAGTGCTTTCGTTAAGTGTTACCCTGTTACCCAAGTACTTGACTTATTATTATTCAAGTTTGAAGGCTCTGTTAACATAGTGAAGCCTTGACATAAAATTGTTTGTAAAGCTGTCCCTCTTTAGTACCTAGATTTACGACGAAGTATTGTGTACCTAGGTAGATACTTTTATAAATAAGTCAAATCCTGTACCTTTCGTGTATCCTACACCTATCGTGTAAATTTTGTACTACCTGCACTAGAAAATGTTAATCACACTTACTCGCGATTGGAAACTCTGCTGGTCTACAGAAAATGCCCGTTCCAGCTCATTATGTGCCCATTTGTGGTAGATTATGACGTAAGAAGAAAAATTTTAAATTCTTGTTCTATTCTTCAGAAGCAGAGCACTTTTATCTCCCATTCCATTGCCAGTTGTCTGAATTAGAGTTTTGGAAGGATAGGTACTTGGAATACCATAACGCATTTGAAGTCTTCACCAAGCAACCAAGTTAAGTGAAGAGTTCAATACTTACACGTGGAGAGTCAATAAAGTCTAAGAAGTACAACAATATAACGCTCACACTGTTTTTGCGTCCTGGCGAGTTAAATCTATCTATTTAACATTTTTAGTCGAGTTTAAAATTTCGTAGCGCCGCTACTGATGTCACTACAATGCCTAAATTGTTAAATGTTAGGATTGAAAATAGTGTGCGCGTTGTACTTCTTACTGCGATTCTCTCAAAAGATAGTTATCTACTGACGAATAGATATCTATTCCCTAAGTGTTCAAAAACCGGTTTCAAACAATGAAATGGTTAAGTTTTGGAATGTTATGGATTCATAACTAAGCAAAAATGTACCAGAGAATGGCCATTAAACTTTTTTGACTCTAATGACGAGTTTCTTCAACGTTATGGATCCATAACATTCCAAAACTTAACTATTTCTATTGCTTGAAACCGGTTTTTGAACACTTAGGAAATACTATTTGTCAGTAACTATTTTTGAAGAAACTCGCAGTAAATGGTTATAAAGTATCCTTCAAAAGTATGGAATACTTTTACAGCTGGAGTGCAATCCTCAATTTTTTTAAATAGCACTCCACCTATTTTTTAGTCTTATTCGATAGAGATTTTTTCCATCTTTTGAATAATGTATCACTAGCATACATTTGCAAAACAAAAATTTTGCCAAAACTTCTGTTTTTTTTGTAAACATGCAGATAGCCGAATTTGGAAACTCGTGTTTTTAAATAAATCGTTATCTGAAGTTTTGCTGTTTTGTTTTTTAAATTTTTAATCACAATACCGAATTAGAAGACATGGCACTCTAGATTAGGTAGTCTATTACCTTTTCTATTATCTATTACCTATTAATATTAAAATCAAGACTTTGAGCCCGTTTGGCCCCAAACTTTACTGTTTGGGGGATTTCTACCGAATAAAACAAAAAATAGGTATAGGGTGCTATTTAAAAAAATGAAAATGACATCTCAGTGCTTCCAGGGTGGGTAGAAAAATAATTGAATTTACAGGAACCAATAATTACGCCATTAGAACCATTATTTCATACTTTTGAAAGATCCTGTATAAGAAGTAAGAGTGTAGATTGTAAGTAGCTATTAATGCTTCTGCTTTTAATATTTTATCTCTTTTACTCACGGTAATAGTGTAAGTTTAATTGATAATATTTCCTGCAGCCGCTAGCAGAAAAATCGAGGTAATCTTATTCAGGCCCATCTTTTGGGAATAAGCTATTTCAGTGCCACAGAACATCAAAATCTGGTTAGCTACCGAAAGCACTGGTAAGCACTGGACTATTAGTAATAAACTAATTGGTGAGGAGGGCGGGAAACCTACCTGAGAGAAGAGAGAGAGGCTAAAGTAACAATTTACTTTTTATGTAAAAAGTACCTATATACTTTGCCAGGGGACAACCCAAATACCGTTTATGAGTTACGAGTTTATGTTTCAGAGTGTGTAGCATAAAGACGATAATTTCAGTTCAGTTGCCACCCTCTCAGAACCATTGTAGAGAGTAGCCAAATTTTCTTGTCGATTCTTTTTGTAAGAATGAAAAAATGTCAAAGTTGCATCCCGATTGCTTTTATATTTCTTACTTTTTTTCTTCTTTAAGAATTCCATTGAAAGATCCTGAGGTCTTGAGCCAGTGCTTTGGGCAGCCAACCAGATTTTCGTGTTCGCTGGCAATCAAATAGCTTGTTCCCAATAGATCCCTAAATACTGATAATGATTCTTTTAGATTTAGACTTTAGAGTAGGTAAGCGTTGGATTTAAATAGTCTGAGGTCGGAGATCGTAAGCGCGAAATTAGGTTGAGACCCTAAAAACCATACTTTTTTATACATAAATCCACCTCTGGTAATAAGTAATGCTTTATCCTATTTAGTCCTGTTGGTATATGGTGAGGATGTGGAATACGCCAAAACCAACTATACCTATAAGTACTAGATATGAATTACCTAATAAAGTATAAAAAATAAAAATGATTATCACAAAAATATTTATTTACAACTATTTTAGTAGGTATCAAGGTTAAGTAAAAATTATTATAATTTCTTGAAATGAATTTAGAACTTGGGGATAAGATAAACAATAAAATTGAAATGTCGAAATGGTGCATCTAAAATTCTAAAGTTTTATACTGTTACAAAGTTACTCTCTGCGACATCTAGCGGTGCTACGTTGATTTAGTAGACACACATCGAAGAAATTAACCAAGTTTTCTATATTATCGCAAAACAGATTTCTTGCTATTTTCAAATTTAGATTCCTTTTATTATTCATTTTAATATTTTGATATTTTGTAAAGTGCCTCAACATGAATAAATATACCTAAAATATTTCAACAGATCGAATTTTAAAATAAGCCTTTTTACTATTAATTTAATTTCCTATAAATTCTGTAACAAAAATTATTTTTGAACGCAATTTTTTTTAGTTTATATTATTAATATTAAATGCGTTTAATTTTTAAAGCCATAAATTACTTTTTAATAATAGTATAATCTGTCGTTCTTTTACTAAAAATCTCAAAGTAATTAAAAAAGCATAATCGTTTCATTTTTATTTCTAATACTTTGATCTCACTTTAAATAGTAAAACAGCACGTTTTACTACTTATTTAAAGTTATTACGAAATGGTTACTTGTTTTTTCTCGAATTTTTTTAACATCATAATAATTACAACGCGTTTGCTTCAAAATATAATATAAACAGGGTGTCCACTGTCCACGTGTCTAGATAAGCGCGTCTATTAAAGGCGTGCTAAATTAAAAATTTAATGACTTTCGTATATTAATTTATTCATGTTCCAAAATCATATACGTCATATCAATAATAATGATTATTTTACATATTAGGAGAGAAATAATCCATATTTTGTTTAAATATCAGGATAATTTTGAAAGATACGACGTTGTCAAGAAAAATTAAAGATACCTTAAAGTACATAATAAGAACTAAACATTTCTTTAAATCTAAAATATCATGTTTTTGAAGAAAAGATCTTAAAATACCCATAGCCATCTATGATTCGTATTTTAAAAAAATGAAGTTTGTGCATAACTCGAATTGTGCAACTAAAAACTTTTGACTAAGCCAGTAGAATGTGTCCATATCCCCAGCCCCCCCACTTTCGATTTTCCAAATTTTTTTTATTGAATCGAATTGTGCTCGTTTTGTGCCGCTTTGTGCTGTAAATAAAAAATTTTGTGCTGGCCTAGTTCAGAAGCTATAAGCGTACATACCTGGTGTAACGTTAAATTTTCGTTCTACATCTATTTTTCTATTTTTCTAATTTTAATTCAATTTCATTACTTTATGCTCCCTCTAGTGTTTGTTTATTGTACGTTATTTGTTGCTATTTTGTTAATTTGAAAATTTCTTCTTCACTATCTTTGTTACCCTTTCTCTTGCCGCCTTTAGGGAGGAAGTTTCGCCATTTTGGTCACTTGTTTTAAGATTGCCGTCTGAAGTCGTTTTGCAAGTAATTAACGTTATAAGTAGTCAATTTTGGATATAGTTTTTGTTGACACCCTACAAGGGGGATTATAGTGCGTTAGTTAGAAGTTATTTGCAAAATAGTAGTCATATTTGGACATACTTTTGTACCCACATGTTTGGGATTTGTGCGACGATGATAGATGGTTAATCGTATGTTTTTTTGGTTGATAGAAAAACCCTTCCTGAAGGGTTTTTTTTTATGTTCCGTTGTAGACGTTCGCTTTGTCTTACAACGTGTTAATTATTCATTATCAATCTATGGATTAAATCATTACTGGTTTTTTGAAGTTATTATTGGAGCGGTCGAGACATTTTATGTTAGTACGTGTTCTAGTCCGGCCATTTGTCGATTTGCCGTTGAAGACATCAGCAGATGCAGATAAGCATATAAAACTATTTGAAACCTTTTTAAATTTAAAAGTTATTCGAAGTTATCTTAGCAGTTATTCTTCGCTGATCAATAATTTAATTAATTCAGTTACGAATTTTGAAAGACAGTTTTTTTCCAAGTTTGAATAATCGTAATTGATAATAAATGTTATAACGAATTAACGCAAATAAATTTTGCTTGTATATAATCATTATAGAGAATAATTTCATATATTGTTTTGTAGTAATATTTATAATTTGATATTCTTGTGTAAGCTGCGCAATTGGCCAATCGCGAGGTATTCGATAAACTTATTTTTTTGTATTGTTGGGGAAATTTATGTTGAACCGTTTTATTCTCACCGATCATTTAAATAAATCGTTATATCGTTTATGTTATATTTTTCCAACCCATTTCGTAATTTTGGGGTTTATGCTTTTCTGTCCGGCTGTAAATTACGTGGCGCCCTAGAACATCGTTTATACCCAGCCCAATCTCCACTGCAGCTGTCGGAACAGCCGGATAAGAAATTTTGTTGTTCATTCGTCGAATTTTTAGGTCACATATTTTTGGCGCCCAACGTGGGGCCCTTAAGCTTTTTATTTTTGCCTATTTGGTGGTGGACTTGTTATCTCACTTTATATATAGTGTATTTTTTTTTATATTTGGTTTTTTTGGCTTAAAAGAAATTAGTTTAACGTTAATAATCAGATTGACGTAGAAATTATTTATAGCTATGGAGGTAGACAGGCTGGTTGAAGTCGAATTAAAATACGAATTATTAATTAGGGGCGGAGATAGTAATGGCAATGTCGATGCGTTGCGTAAACGTTTAAGACAATTGTTGAAGGCAGAGCGTACTGATCCTGCATTTATATTTCCTGCTTATCCATTTAGTTTTGAGGACGATTTGAAAGCACTTAAAGATGGTATAGTTAAACTTAGGCCAAAAGTAGAAAAATTCGAAGATTCAATTCACGGGTCGGTGTACAAAAGAATTCATGCTAGGGTTAGTCATTTATTAGGTAGATCACGTAGGATGAGCCAAATTGCGGGTATTTCCGAGACTAGTAAAGCTGAAGCCGATTCGATTACATCCGAATTAAACGATCTTTTACAAGCCTTACAGGCCCAGGCAAAGACTTTTGATAGTAGTTTTCATCCGTTGTCGGTTGCGACTCAGCAAGCTTCGACTCCGATCAGGCGGAATTTTGGTGTAGCTACGACTACATTAGCTACAGTAGCTACGACTACATCGTTCAAACCAGTTCCAGTTCGTTTATGGGGTCTTACGTTTTCCGGAGATAAAAAAGGGCTCTCTGTTAACGCGTTTTTGGAAAGAGTTGAGGAATTAATGATAGCGCGACATGTATCACGAGAGATGTTGTTTGATTCTGCTATAGATTTGTTTTCGGGTAGAGCATTGATCTGGTACCGCGATTGTAAGAGTCATGTTAGGAATTGGGATGAAGTAGCACTTAATCTTCGAGGTGAATTTCAACCTTATGATTACGATGAGAAACTCTTAGACGAAATTAAGCAAAGAACGCAAGGCACTGATGAACCGATAGGGCTTTACATTCCGATTATTTCAGCTATGTTTGATAGGCTTAATACGAAATTACCCGAAGATAGGAAACTTAAAATTTTGATGCGGAATATTGCGCCTTATTATCAAGCGCAGTTAAGCTTAGTGGATGTTACTAGCATAGAACATTTAAAAACGTTGGGTAGGCGATTGGAAGCCAAAAGGCAATCGATCGAAAACTATTGTCCCCCATCAGCTCGTAAATCTCACACGATAGAGCCTGATTTAGCTTATTTGGAAGTAGAATCGAAATTTGAAAAAGTAAGTGTCGATGAAGTTAATCCTTCGTCATCCAATTCGTCAAAAATTGTTTGTTTTAACTGTAATCAACCGGGTCATCGAGCTATAGGTTGTGCTGCGCCAAGGCATAAAGTTTGTTATAAGTGTAGGTTAGATGGTTATACAAGCAGAACTTGCCCAAACTGTAATAAGTCGGGAAACTTCAGAAGTCGTCCTCTTACAGCCGAGGGGAGAACGACTCAACCTCAAGCTCGGTTAAATTAAATGTAATTTTAGATTTTATCCTTGATCACTCTAAAAATGATGAGCGACCGTTTTTGAAAGTAAACATTTTAGGTAAAATTGTTGTAGGTTTACTTGATTCTGGGGCGAGCCGTACGATCGTGGGTGGTCCTGGATGGAAGAATATGAGAGACTTGGGTCTGAAGTTAAATATGAGAGACAGTAGTGATTGCACGGTAGCTAATGGTCAGAGTTGTGCGTGTATAGGATCGTGTGAACTGCCTATTACCTTGCAAGGCAAAACTAAATTAATTACAGTTTTAATTGTTCCTTCTATTCCCCATGTTATAATATTTGGGTTGGATTTTTGGAGGTCAATGGGAATAGTACCTAATTTACGCGATGATTGTTGGTATTTTGCTGATAGTCCTACTATGATCGGTAGCATAGAACAATTGTCGAGTCATTCGTCACTTGGAGAGTTAGAACAAAAGCGGTTACAGTCGGTCATTGATCGTAATTATGATCTAATGGGAACGTCTCTTGGTTGCACCAATCTCACTGAACTTCGGATTATTACCGATGCCGAACCAATCAAGCAGAAGTATTACAGAGTGTCGCGGGTCATGCAAAAGTTTATTGATGAGGAGTTGGATAACATGCTTAAATTAGGTATAGTTGAGCCGTCCTACAGTCCTTGGGCATCTCCCATTGTTATGATACCAAAGAAAGACAAAACATATCGTTTTTGTGTTGATTACCGGAAGTTGAACGCGGTAACCAAGCGTGATAGTTATCCCTTGCCTATGATTTCGGATACGTTGGACAAATTACGTGATGCTAGGTACTTATCGACGCTTGATATTAAGAGTGCGTACTGGCAGATACCAATGGAAGAGTCGAGCAAGCAATACACGGCCTTTACAGTTCCAAATAGGGGGTTATTTCATTTTAATCGCCTCCCGTTCGGTCTTCATAATGCTCCGTCAAGTTGGCAACGTCTCATCGATAGAGTGTTAGTGGGTTTAGAACCATTTGTATTTGTATATTTAGACGATGTGGTGATTGTGACCCAAACATTTGAAAAACATTTAAGTATTTTAGAAGAGGTATTTCGTAGGCTTAGGGAAGCCAACCTCACTGTTAGTAAGGAGAAATGTCAGTTTTGTCGAGCGCAAATGAAATATCTTGGTTACGTGATTGATAAAGAGGGCTTACATGTTGACCCCGATAAAGTCAAAGCGATGTTAGAAATTCCTAGACCTCGTAATGTGAAGGAAGTTAGGAGTATCATAGGTACATTCTCTTGGTATCGCAGATTTATATCTGACTTTGCTATCGTTATTGCTCCTATTACTAATTTGGTACGTAAAAACAGAAAATTTGAATGGACGGATGAATGTGAGATTGCTTTTAAGGCTATGAAAGAGCGGTTGGTGAGTGCACCGGTATTGACCTGTCCGGACTATGATAGACCTTTTTGTATACAAACCGATGCGTCTGGATTTGGGATTGGGGCAGTCCTGTCTCAACCTTATCCTGAAGGTGACAAGGTGGTTACGTATTTGAGTCGTTCGTTAACGAAACAAGAGCGTCATTATACGACAACCGAAAGAGAATGTCTTGCCGTTCTCTATGCAATTGAGAAGCTTAGACCGTATATAGAGGGTGTTCCTTTTGAGGTAATCACTGATCATGCTAGTTTAGTTTGGTTACAAGATTTAAAGGATCCCTGTGGTAGGTTAGCTCGTTGGTCGGTCAAACTTCAGCAGTATGAGTTTAAAATCGTTCACCGTAAGGGTAAAGAACATATAGTCCCGGATATGTTATCACGGTCTGTGCCGATAATCGATAGAGTGGATGTTGGGGATAATGGTGTGAATTCCGATGTTTCTGGTGATAGATGGTTCGATAGTATGTTGGGAAAGGTTCAGAGTAATCCTCTCAAATTTAGTGCTTGGCGTATTTCTAGCGGTAAATTGTATAAGTATGTTAGGAACGATTACCCTGAATTGTCAGTAGATGCTGAGGCTTGGAAAGAGGTTATTCCTAAACCTGAACGGAAGCAAATTTTAACGTCGGCTCATGAACCACCGACAGCCGGACATATGGGGGTTTACAAAACGTTTCATCGTGTGGCGTCTAGATACTATTGGCCCAAGATGCGTGCTGATGTTGCGAAGTTCGTTAGGTCTTGTAATGTATGTTTAGCACACAAACCGAACAATGGTCCTCTTAACGATCAGATGGTTTCTCATCCAAAGCCAGATAAACCTTGGCAGATAATTTCTACTGATTTAGTCGGTCCATTGCCCAGAAGTTCGAAAGGTAATTCGTTTATTTTAGTTGTGAATGATTATTTAAGTAAGTTTTCGCTGGTTTTTCCTTTGCGGAAAGCGACGTCGGCTGCTATTGTTAAACGTATAGAAGAGGAGGTATTTTTAATGTTTGGTGTACCTGAAACTGTGATATGTGATAATGGTCCACAGTATCGAAGCTCCGAGTTTAGGAAATTAGCGGAACGATACAAAGTTAGAATTAAGTTTACACCAAATTACCACCCTCGTGCGAATCCAACTGAACGGTATAATAGAACATTAAAGACGATGTTAGCCATGTACGTTTCGGATGATCATAAGAAGTGGGATAGTAATATTCATATGTTAGCGTGCGCGATTAGAACCGCGAAACATGAAATCACGAAACTTAGTCCCTATTTTATAAATTTTGGTAGGAATATGGTACTTTCTGGTGAGGATTACCAGGAGCTATCGTTTGTAGATAGAAATAGTGTTGTAGATAATAGTTTGAATCCTAGCAAAAACATCCAATTTGTAAATATGTTTAATGATGTCAAGAAGAGGTTAGAAATAGCTGGGAAAAAGCAGGATCATAACTATAATTTAAGGAAACGTGACGTAGAATATTTTCCAAATCAGCCTGTCTGGCGTAAAAATTTTGTTTTGTCCAATGCGGCAGATTTTTATACTAAGAAATTAGCTCCTCGGTTTGTAGGGCCATTTTATATTAAAAAGAGGTTGTCCCCGTGGACTTATGAGCTTCGAGATGCTAGTGGAGTGTTCAAGGGTGTCTGGCACTCGAAGGATTTGAGAAGTAATTCTACTTCTGATAGTATTTACGTTAATAAGTAAACATTTAGTTTTAGTTTGAGAAAATTTCTGGGAAATTTTCTTGTAGTTAGGGGGGGATTTTGTAACGTTAAATTTTCGTTCTACATCTATTTTTCTATTTTTCTAATTTTAATTCAATTTCATTACTTTATGCTCCCTCTAGTGTTTGTTTATTGTACGTTATTTGTTGCTATTTTGTTAATTTGAAAATTTCTTCTTCACTATCTTTGTTACCCTTTCTCTTGCCGCCTTTAGGGAGGAAGTTTCGCCATTTTGGTCACTTGTTTTAAGATTGCCGTCTGAAGTCGTTTTGCAAGTAATTAACGTTATAAGTAGTCAATTTTGGATATAGTTTTTGTTGACACCCTACAAGGGGGATTATAGTGCGTTAGTTAGAAGTTATTTGCAAAATAGTAGTCATATTTGGACATACTTTTGTACCCACATGTTTGGGATTTGTGCGACGATGATAGATGGTTAATCGTATGTTTTTTTGGTTGATAGAAAAACCCTTCCTGAAGGGTTTTTTTTTATGTTCCGTTGTAGACGTTCGCTTTGTCTTACAACGTGTTAATTATTCATTATCAATCTATGGATTAAATCATTACTGGTTTTTTGAAGTTATTATTGGAGCGGTCGAGACATTTTATGTTAGTACGTGTTCTAGTCCGGCCATTTGTCGATTTGCCGTTGAAGACATCAGCAGATGCAGATAAGCATATAAAACTATTTGAAACCTTTTTAAATTTAAAAGTTATTCGAAGTTATCTTAGCAGTTATTCTTCGCTGATCAATAATTTAATTAATTCAGTTACGAATTTTGAAAGACAGTTTTTTTCCAAGTTTGAATAATCGTAATTGATAATAAATGTTATAACGAATTAACGCAAATAAATTTTGCTTGTATATAATCATTATAGAGAATAATTTCATATATTGTTTTGTAGTAATATTTATAATTTGATATTCTTGTGTAAGCTGCGCAATTGGCCAATCGCGAGGTATTCGATAAACTTATTTTTTTGTATTGTTGGGGAAATTTATGTTGAACCGTTTTATTCTCACCGATCATTTAAATAAATCGTTATATCGTTTATGTTATATTTTTCCAACCCATTTCGTAATTTTGGGGTTTATGCTTTTCTGTCCGGCTGTAAATTACGTGGCGCCCTAGAACATCGTTTATACCCAGCCCAATCTCCACTGCAGCTGTCGGAACAGCCGGATAAGAAATTTTGTTGTTCATTCGTCGAATTTTTAGGTCACACTGGGGGGGCTGGGGACATGCGAGCCCCCCCACTTTCGATTTTCGAAATTTTTTTTATCGAATTGAATTGTGCTCGTTTTGTGCCGTTTTGTGCAGCTAATAAAAAATTTTGTGCTGGCCTAGTTTAGAAGTTATAAGCGTAATTAGTTTGAAGGTCGGCCCCACCACTTTCAATTTTCATTATTTTTATGCCATTGAAATGTGCTCGTTTCGTGCTGAAAATTTAAAAATATTAGCGGCCGTAGTTTAGAAGATAAGCATTAATGTAGGGGGACTTCTGGTATGCAAGTTGCAAGTGTTTACAAATCCAAACGGTATGACATTCCAAAATTTCGATTACACTCATTTTCGGTTATTTAAGCCACTGTAAACTTTTTTATTACGCCAAATGTAATATTTCTTGAATTTGTCAAATGGAACACCCTATATATTTTTATATTTGGATTCCTGGTAAAAAGTAGATATAAAATTTGTAAAAATATACCGGGTGCTTTATTTGAAAATCTTGAATAATTACCTTGGAATACCCTGTTAATTTTTACAAATTTAGTTTATAATTTTTACTAGGAATCCAAATATGTAAAATTAAATAGAGTGTATAGTATAACGCTTTTTGAAAAAGTAGGCCGCGTATTTTGTAAATTGACTATTATCAATATATAGACGAGACCGAGCTGGCGCACGAGTAGGAAAAATTTTCCGACGCGGTTTCTCTCTTGATTCGTATTCTTGACACTTTAGACAACGTAAAACTGCAAGGTGCCGGCAGTTTTTGTGGTCACGTTTCCCTAGGACCGCTGTTGAAAATTGCAGACGATTTACGTCATTATTTCAGAATTTGTTCATCAGATTTCTAAAAAAAATTTTTATCTGAAAGCTTATAAGATATTATTCATAATTTGTTATTATATATTTTTGAATATCTCTTCTAGTTATCTTGAAAAACCTCAAAAATCATTAATTTTTGTTAAAAAAAAAGTGATATGTCATCACATGACTTTATCATTTTAGAGTACCCCCTAGTGGGGGGATTGTAATCAAAATCTTATGGCTTCGACTCACAACCTCAAGAAAGCTCTATATGAAATTTTAAGTCAGTCGGTTAAGTCAGTCCAGAGTTAGCTGGCGGAGAAGAACTTCTCTAAAATTCGTAGAAATTATGGAAATTATGGTAAATTATATAAAGTCTTTTTTAAGGTACCAAAAGAGGTTTCTTAAAACAAACTTGACATTATATTAATTTATTAATGTTAGATACATATTCGGTAGGTAAATTAACACTTCAGAAGTATAAACAAGGTCTCTAACACAAAATTTAGTCGTACAGCAAGAACATACGAAATAAACATAAATTCACATAAACCATCATAAAAGAAGAAAATCGGGGCGAATTTTGAATATAATTTTTTCCAGGAATGAGAGATAAGTATAAAGTCATATATGCATGTTCCGTAGAATGTGTGCTTTCCTGGCAGAGGTACTGAAGTCAATTAAAGAGTACCAAAATTTATTGTTTGCTTTTCCTATTATTCTTATTATTAGTCCTTCCACGACTTCGCAATTATCATCTCATGCACCACCTGTTTGAGGTAGTAAAGTAGTATCTAAAGCTACCCCTGTACCCAGAGAACGTGAAATGCACATGCACAAGTAACGAGCGTCCTCAGCAGTATCACCTGGTTTATTAATTAATTTTAAATATATATTTTCCAAATATGATAATTGCGAAGTCGTGAAAGGTAGTAGTCCATTTCCCAATGGCGTAAGAGCTTCTTGCACTTCCCTCTTCTTTATAATTTTAAATCCAGCATTTTTTGTAGATATTTTGCTCATTGTGTCGCACCCTGTAAAAGCATGGAAAGCAGGTAGAATGTTCGTAATTGTGTCTCCTAATGAATTAGATACCAAGGCCGAGTTTTTCATTAGGAGTTTAAACTACGTTTCATCTGAACGAAGATCAATCTCATGCGCTGTACTTTTACTGTAACGTAAACGAGTTACGGCGCATGAGCTTGAACTTCGTTCAGATGAAACGTAGTTTAAACTCCCAATGAAAAACTCGGCCTAAGTGGCACCCAAGTACACGCGATCTTTTGGACGTGATTTTTAGCCAAAGACCCAAACATTTGAAATTTCTAAGTTTTGGCCAAAAATGTATTGATAGAATACAGGTGGTGTGGAAAAGTAAACGTACTTACCAGTGGCGCAACAAGTACTCCAGGGGCCCGTGTGCAAAGTTAATGGTGGGGGCCTCTATTTATTAATACATAGTTTTTGAAAAGCAGTAAATTCTAAAATTAAAGTCAGGAAGCTGTCCATAAGAAATAAATGGTGTTCCGATACATTTTGATTCTCTGCGATCTTGAAAAACAGTGGCTCTAGGGCTTAGGCTTCATGGTGCCTTAGATAAAAGTTATTCGGTGGCTCTCAAAGTATGCGTGTGGGGAAAGTCTCAGGGGTTTACCCCCAAAGCGCCACAGGCCAAAATTTTTGTCATCTGAAGGTCAACGCGTTTTAAAGTTGTAAATTTGGCGCCCCTTAGATTTTGGCACCTTGAGCTTTAGTAAGTTTAGCCCATAGGGTAAAACGGCAGCCAAAATTAATTTAAAAAAATTAATTTGGGAGAAGATGACAACGGTCGGGGGCCCCTCTTGGACGGGGGCCTGTGTGCTTTGCACCCACCGCACCCCGCTAATTACGCCCCTGGTACTTACCCAAACTGCTTATTTTTTAATCTCGCCAAGAAAGGAATTAAATTTTTGCAACTAATAAATTTTGGTACTCTTTAATTGACTTCAGTACCTCTGCCAGGAAAGCACACATTCTACGGAGCATGCATATATGACATTATACTTATCTCTCATTCCTGGAAAAAATTATATTCAAAATTCGCCCCGATTTTCTTCTTTTATAATGGTTTATGTGAATTTATGTTTATTTCGTATGTTCTTGCTGTACGACTAAATTTTGTGTTAGAGACCTTGTTTATACTTCTGAAGTGTTAATTTACCTACCGAATATGTATCTAACATTAATAAATTAATATAATGTCAAGTTTGTTTTAAGAAACCTCTTTTGGTACCTTAAAAAAGACTTTATATAATTTACCATTATTTCCATAATTTCTACGAATTTTAGAGAAGTTCTTCTCCGCCAGCTAACTCTGGACTGACTTAACCGACTGACTTAAAATTTCATATAGAGCTTTCTTGAGGTTGTGAGTCGAAGCCATAAAATTTTGATTACAATCCCTCCACTAGGAGGCACTCTAAAATGAAACAGTCATGTGATGACATATCACTTTTTTTTTAACGAAAATTAATGATTTTTGAGGTTTTTCAAGATAACTAGAAGAGATATTCAAAAATATATATTAACAAATTATGAATAATATCTTATAAGCTTTCTGATAAAAAAAATTTTTAAGAAATCTGATGAACAAATTCTGAAATAATGACATCAATCGTCTACAATTTTCAACAGCGGTCCTAGGGAAGCGTGACCACAAAAACTGTCGGCACCTTGCAGTTTTACGTTGTCTAAAGTGTCAAGAATACGAATTAAAAAAGAAACCGCGTCGGAAAATTTTTCCTACTCGTGCGCCAGCTCGGTCTGCTCTAATAGTTCATAGAACAAAGAGATTCGAAAAATATTGATTACAGCCCTGGCATCATGGCTTCAAAGTAGACTCCATTCAGCATTAAAGTGACAATATCTCCATAACGGTCAGTGATAGGTACGGTACATTATACCTTATTATTTGATTGGAAATAATATGAGGAATACGAATATCTAAAAATATACAAGGTGTTATATTTAAAATAAAAAAGTTTACAGTGGCTTAAATAATCGAAAATGAGTGTAATCGAAATTTTGGAATGTCATACCGTTTGGATTTGTAAACACTTGCAACTTGCATACCAGAAGTCCCCCTACATTAATGCTTATCTTCTAAACTACGGCCGCTAATATTTTTAAATTTTCAGCACAAAACGAGCACATTTCAATGGCATAAAAATAATGAAAATTGAAAGTGGTGGGGCCGACCTTCAAACTAATTACGCTTATAACTTCTAAACTAGGCCAGCACAAAATTTTTTATTTGCTGCACAAAACGGCACAAAACGAGCACAATTCGATTCGATAAAAAAAAATTGGAAAATCCAAAGTGGGGGGGCTCGCATGTCCCCAGCCCCCCCAGGTATGTACGCTTATAGCTTCTGAACTAGGCCAGCACAAAATTTTTTATTTACAGCACAAAGCGGCACAAAACGAGCACAATTCGATTCAATAAAAAAAATTTGGAAAATCGAAAGTGGGGGGGGGCTGGGGACATGGACACCAGTAGAATCATTGATAAAAAGTGTTTTAAAGCTAGCCTTACATCACAGTTTCTAAACGCTCACTTTTTTTTCTAAGTCAATAGAAAACGTGCATTCCCAGCCTCTTCTGCTGGCTGGCTTTTACCTACCGAGAAGCTGTGATGTAAGGCTAGCTTGTGAATATCTTTACAGTTTTAAAAAACATTGAGAAATAAGGGAGATAATGATCAAAATTAAATGAGGAAATATGAATTTTGGGTTATAACTCGAAAACAATTAAAAGATATTAAATTTTTAATTTCACTTTTGAGTTTATCTCAAAAGCGTAGACGGGTACCGTGCTTTTAGTTGTCTCTTAACTTTTATAATAACTGAGGTACCCCCATATTGACAAGAAATTTGAACCACCCTGTACGTTTACAAGTGTACACTGTACCTAACCAATACATAGTACGTATATCGCATAATGTCTTGACTTGAATTTGTTAATAAATCTGCTGAATTATTACCTGGTCCAGAAGATTTTCCATTGTTTAACCATTTACATTCGTGTTTGGCTTTTTGGGCATTTTGCCATTTTGGCAACCCTAAACAATTATACAAGGTTGTACACGTACATTCTATATCGTTTTTTCTTCCTTATCTTCTCCTTATATATCGTCCCCACAATGGTAAACTCGCAAATCTGCAAAGGACTCCGCACTTTTTATATGGAAAAACGGTTTCAGTCAAATTTGATAAAATTTTGGTAAGTTGTAGATTTTTCCCTTCTGAACAAAAGTCTCTGAGATAGAGCGCCAAAGCTCTAAGGTAGGGATCTCATCCACGATGAGATAGAAATGAGAAAGAAAGTGTTTCCACTGCAAGAAAAATCACTCATAATTTTTGTCATGCAAAACTTAAATCTCGTGAATCCACGTGAAAACATAATCTCATATTTTTTATGTTTTCACGCCGAATTATTTATCCCAACATAGCTACTATTTATGTTCTATTGTTGTGGTGCTCTTTTCTTGGTTAAGTATTTAGTTGTGAATCGTGAAGGTGAAGTGCAGTTTTTAGCGGAGCGATGGTGTCAAAAAATGAAAGAAGAAGAGCCGAGTCGCAGCGTGGTAATATATAATAGCGCCCATGAAGTCCAAAAGGTGCCATAAATATTGGGTCTGTGATTGGATAAAAAAAGAAAATTGTAGTATTACAAAAGACTTTAAAGAATGTGAGCGAGAGGTTGAGGCATGCTTCAAGAATTTTTTAAGAATGTCCTCCGAAGATTTTAAGTATTTCCTGTCGAGGATAGAGTCTACATTAAAAAGTAAGACACATTGATGCAAAATGCAATTGCAACAGCAGAGAGCCTTGCTGTGATACTTCACACAATATTTCATGAGACAATAAAACTCACGCGCTGCTTGTGAGATTAAGGTTTCAAGTGAGATAAGGAATATCTTGAATGGTGACCAATGCACATAATAGTGAAGTTTCGGATTTGTATCTCTTTCCGTTACTTAGATACAGCCATTTTAAACTCAAAAAACTGCATAAATCTTGGTTTTTGACTACTAGTGAATTTCATGCGCTAAATATTTCAAAATCTTTTTTTTTCTTAGTTATTAAATAACGCATAGAGCAAATCTTTTTTTTATTTGATAGACCAATTATTCAGGAATAGAAAGTTATTTTTAAATTTAAAAAAAACTTATATTGTGGCACAAATAATTCTTTTTATACAAATAAATCTACAAAAAGTTCCCACTTTCAACAACCCTCAACTTTTTTTCTCACAATATGAATTTTGGATTTTTGTGCATAGTTAGGTAAATTGATGCCTTTGGGACATTTCGTCGCCTCAAAAGGAAAAGGTCGTATGTGTAAATTTTGCGGTATTGAGTTATTGGTGCAGTTGGATTTGTAATTTTCAAATCTGTTTAATGGAAAAAGGTCGTATGTGTTTTCATTAATAGAAATACTTTAAAAATCGTTTTTAAAATTATCTTATGTGATTATGTTCAATAATTTAATATCCAAAAGGGTTTATGTTCAACATAGACTTTGTTATTATAAACACTCAAATGTTTTGAATAACAACAAAGACGCATGTATGTACTTATCACCTTATTCCAGTGCATTTTTATTTAGTAACTTATATTTTTATGCACATAGGACTGTTTTGCAGTTACGTTTTATATAAACTTGAGAAAGCTTAATCTCAAGTGTCACATCCGACTAACACCAACAATAATAATTAGGGTTATGTTAATTTTGTCGTGAAATAAATTTAACGACTTTGTAGTTTAAAAAAATATGTCTTTATTAATTAAAAAATAAAGTCGGAGTTACAATTGTTACTACAATTAGATTAACTGAACTACAGCTGAATTATAACTGAAAAATAAAAGGTTAAACACTGGAATATATAGATTCTACATAATCTCATTTACTACCTTATTATGTAGTACAATATGAGTTAGTATCGTAATTAATAAAACAAAATAATGTGAGATTGCTTCATGTGCAAATCTCACGAGAAAATAATTTGTACGTGCTTTTTACGTCTTTGCATTATTTGTGAAAATAACAGAAAAGCACTTCACATAGTTTACAATTTCTTAATTTCTAAATAAAATTATAATAAAATTTGGATATCATAAATCCTCCATCGTTAAGATTGAAAATACAGAAAAATAAACATTTTTTTCTTATTTTCAATTAAGGTTGAATTTGAACATCTTTAAGAATTTTAAGTTTAAGACATATTTTTGGTAACAAATTGTATTTATATAATATAAAAAGAACTAATAATATGATAATTAACAATATTAATTTTTTGATCTTTGTAATCATCTAAATTAAAAGTTATTGGTTTGCAATTACTAGTTTTGACAAAAGTAATTAACTGCGATTCGCAAAGGTAATTAGTAACATTAATTATTTTTCAAAGATTTTACATAAAATTTGGGGTTAGCGAATTGTTTATATGTTTGCTCTTTGTACTGATGTTGAAGGTGCAGAGCCATCTGCAATGAAAGATTTGCTTAGCTCATTCACGTGCCTTTTTCGTTCTTTATTATTAACATCTAAAAGAGTGGCTACATTTTTTTGGTCAATTGATGAAATTTTATATGGACCGGCAAATTTGTTTAAAGCTTTGTTTATGTTGTACAATTTTATGAGAACGTTGTCTCCCACTCGGTATCCATGGTCAGGTATTTTAGCGTTTCTTTTCGTAATTATATTTTCTTTATTTTTATGCATGTTTTCTTTTAACGTTTTATACAGATTTTCCAATTTATTTTTGTGTTGCAATACATAATCTTCATAAAATGAATTTGTCAGTTGCAGGTCAAATGGGTCTTTAGTTGCAGTATGTCCATAAACAAAATAATGTGAGATTGCTTCAAGTGCAAATCTCACGAGAAAATAATTTGTACGTGCTTTTTACATCTTTACATTATTTGTGAAAATAACAGAAAAGCACTTCACATAGTTTACAATTTCTTAATTTCTAAATAAAATTATAATAAAATTTGGATATCATAAATCGTGCGTGATTGTGATGAATAGTTATTTGTTAAAAATAAAATAATAGTGCAATCTTATTGTTTGGAAATTAAATATTGAGGTAAGTTTATATAATTAGGTTATAAATGAAAGATTTAATGCTACAACAAACATACGCCAAATTTGATTTGATTTTCAATTAATATAATGTTTATAAAAAAGTTCACCATGTTAATTATTTCCCGCCAATATAAGCAAAGAGAATAATTATTTAAGATGCAACATGTAGGCATAAAATTCTATTAAATAAATTAGATTATTCACCTTGTACATACCTCGGTATTTTTAATATTAACATAGAGAAATTTTTCTTTCGGACAAGACGAATAATGGTCAATGCAAGAAGTAGTATTACCGATACTTCTCATGAAATTACAGACAAAGCAGAAAACAACATTCAAGAAAAGCTATCTTCCACTATTATAGAAGAGACCAGCATAAACGAAAATTGCACGGTTCTAGGAAACTTTTATGTTGATAAAGATGGCAACTTACATCGTGATCTGTCCATAGACCAAGAAGCAGTGCCTTTACATTACTTTGATAATACTACAGAATCTTTTGAAGAAGCAGTTTCTGAAACCAATAATAACACAACAAAAAATAATTTAATAAGCGAAGTTAATCCAGCAACCGACAATGATAATAATAATGCTACAATTAAACAAATTGTTGTAGAAGAGGCTGCACCATCAACTTCTAAGATCAATACTACATTATGTGATATAGAAGAATTTGAATTCAACAACGATAGTATTTTTGAACATAATGTAGGAGAAAGCTCTAGCTCTAGTCATGAAAGTAGTGATGAAATTACAATTATCACCAAAAATAAGTGCAATTATTTAGAACAGAACATACAAGATCAAGAAGACACCGCTGTGTTGGAAGAAACTGATGTGACTGATGAAGTATTACAAAAATCAAGAAAAAGAAAAATAAAAAAAAAAATACGTGGAATAGATGTATTGCTATATACACGGATAGTGATGCTGATGAAAAGAGTTAAATTAATGCATTTCTTTTATTTTCGATCAGAATTTTTTAATTTTGTGTTTAGTTTATATATTTTTTACTGTTTAAAAGAGTAAGTTAACTGTTATACGTTTCAGACTGATGTTCTAATTACTATATGTATTTGCATAGCAAAATAGTCTTAAGTAACCACATGTTTATAACAATTGTCAAGTTTTTCTGTGCGCTTATTACACTAAAGTCTTATGTTTGACAAATAAATGTTAAATTAATATTATATTTATTTTCATTAATGCAATAAAGTTGTATGTAAGCACGTATTACCAATTACTAAAATTTGTATTTGAATAAACTGGAATAAAGTCGTATGTGCTGCTTCAGTATTTATTATTGATATTATTAGCAAGTCTTGGAAATATTTTGTTACAAAAAGTATCATCATTAATTTTATAAACAAATTATGTATTATTATCGATACAAAATCATATAAATGGTAGTAAAATATAAAAAGTAAAACTCAAAAACTTTCACCTTATTTTACTCAAAACTATCAAATTGCACATAAGACCTATTCCTTCTGATGCGACGATTTGATCTCCTACAACATGTAGTTGCGTATTTATTTTTTACTCGTATTTATTTTTTCATATTTTCATGCAAATTTTCTTCTAACTAAATAACCACCGCTTCGAAGTAAATGAACTAAAAAATGATTTAACACGTAGGTATAACTACTTACTGTTTTTACTTATTTGTACTTTTCCAAAAAACAAATGAATTTCATAGCCTTAATAGATACTTGCATAGTTATAAAAATATGTGAATGTTTTATGATATTTTTTATATAACTTTGATGTTGAATGTGCCAGGTAAAGTGGGAAACATCTCAATAAAATAATAAAACCCAATTTTTGTTTGAATGACTATACTAATTCGTTCTTACTTAGGCTGTTTTATTTTTTCCCATATAAATCCCATAATACGCAACTCACTCCTATTTACACAGTTCTATTATAAAATAAAAAATTTTTTAATGTAGCAGGACCACTTAATCTTATCAAATAGACTTTCATTAAATATTTCATTACGTTATAAACATTATAATTACAAAAGATTTGCATAGTAGATTAATTATAAACTATAACTAAACTAATAACTAAATTATAATGTACTAGTTTTAAAAAAGTTTTTTAGTATTTTGACAATAATGGAGTTTATAACATTAACATGGATCGATTACACAATGTTCGTTTTGATATTTTCAATAAGTGTAGGTGTTGGAGTTTATTTTGGATGTTTTGGTAAAAAACAAAAATCAACCACCGATTACCTTTTAGGTGGGCGAAGTATGAAAATTTTTCCAGTTTCCATGTCCTTGGTGGCTAGGTAAATTGAAATTTTATTACCAATTGACTTTAGCTAATTAAGTTTTTAGTTCACTTTCAGGCGTTAGCTTAATGGGTATTCCAGCTGAGATCTATATGCATGGGACTCAATACAGTGTGATGGTGTTCGCGCTCATTTTAACCTGTTTAGGAAATATTTTTATTTATTTACCAGTTTTTTACAAATTGCAACTAACAAATTCTTTTGAATATTTGGAAATGAGATTTGATTTCAAATTAAAAACTATTGCATCAATTTTGTATACGTTTACTATGTTGTTATATCTGCCAGTGATTATTTATGCACCATCATTGGCTTTTACACAAGGTAATCTCAAGATTACATTTTTTATACTAACCTAACCGATGCCTCACTCTGTATTTTAGAAACATCTAACAAAAATGTTTATTTTAGTTACTGGTTGTAATCTCTACGTAATCGCTCTTATTATGTCAATAATATGTGTTTTCTATACAAGTATTGGAGGCCTAAAAGCTATTATTTGGACCGATACTCTACAATTGTCAGTTACATTATGTACACTCGCTTGTGTATTTATTATGGGTACCATCTCAGTTGGTGGATTTTCCAATATTTGGAATAAAGCCTTAGATAGTAATAGAATAGAATTCTTCAAGTAAGCGGAAAATTATACAGTTATACACCTATACAGCCAAGCGACTTGTATTCATAGGAATTTTACTGCATGCATTAAAGTGAAAGAGAAATAGAAAATCATCAATGCCCACCCAATTCAAATGAGTGTATCTTCCACTATTAACTTCAGCTACTCATTGTAAAAGTAACACCTACGAATTTAAGTCAGTTGGCCAAACTGTATATTTCTAACAACTATATCGTATTTTCACTAATTTCAGCATGAATCCAGATCCCACGATAAGAAATACATTTTGGACGGTTCTAGTTGGAAATTTTTTTCTTTGGAGTTTTCATGTTTCTGTTGGTCCACCGTCTGTGCAAAGATTTCTTTCAGTTCCTACATTAAGCGATGCAAAAAAGTAAACAAATTTTAGAAGCCTTTCAATAATAGTAATATTCTGAATTTAAGGGCTCTAGGAATATTTTTAATTTTTACTGCGGCAACAAAAATAATCTGCATGTTCGCTGGACTTATTATTTACGCTAAATATTTCGACTGCGATCCTCTTACTGCAGGATATATGCAAAAAGCTGATCAAATAGTACCTTTTTATGTGTTGGAAGTTGCAGAACATCTTCCTGGTTTAAGTGGATTATTTGTAGCTGGATTATTTAGTACTGCATTAAGGTAAAATAAATTCGCACTCGCACGAGAAACCACGCAAACCACACTTGTTTACCTTGATAATCAGATCAGTCGTACTAAAGAGTCGATTTTTGTACTTATTTAAATCTCATTTATAGACTTCTCAATAAGCTAAATGAGCACAACACCACGTTATATAACTTATTTATATTTATTGTGTACATTATGTTCACTTATTTTTATTTTTCAGTGCATTATCTACATATTTAAACACTATCTCTGGAATAATATACACTGACTTTATTACACCTTTTCTCGACTCGAGCAAGACTAAAAAGCATGGAAATACGATAATGAAAATCATTACAGTCATTCTAGGCTGTGTTAGCATGGGTTCAATTTTTATATTGGAAAAACTTGGATCTATTTTGGAACTTGTAGTTAGTTTTGTTGGTGTAAGCGCAGGACCCATCTTAGGTTTAGTAACATTAGGAATGCTTTTTCCATTTGCCAATACTAAAGTAGGTTTTCAAATTTTTTAAATTGTTATCGTTATTGCTGAAACTTTTACAGGGAGCTCTGGTTGGTGTATGTGGATCTTTATGTTTGATGGGTTTAATAACAGTTAAAAGTCAGATATATATTTGGAATGGAGAAATTAAACATTTTTCCAAACCTTTGTACACATACGGATGTAATGTAACCGATAGCATCATAAGTAATACGTAAGTCAACTATATTGTTTACTTCTTTCGTAATCTCATGTTTGACATCCATAGAGCCTCTTCTGGAACATCTGAAGAAATCTATTGGTTGTACAGAATTTCGTTTCATTACTACTTCCTTATCGGCAGTATGGTTACAGTTATTATAGGTTTAATAGTCAGTTTGATTACAAGAAATTCAAAAGATCCCGTGGTAAATCCTGAATTATTGAGTCCTTTCGTACGACGTTTTTTGAAGCGATCCGTTAGTCAAAATAAGTTTAGCGATAAAGAATTAAATTTAATGAATAACATAAATAATATCGATAAGTATAATGTGCAACCAGAGAACGATACGCTTTTAAAAAGTAGTAAATAATAGATTTTTAATAAAATATTTTGATTTAAAAAATGAAGTGGTCACTGGGTCATAGTAGACTCTTGCATATTTTTGATCGTCAAAAAATTATAACTCCGGCCCTGAAAAAATTTAACAAAATCCAAAAGTTAATAAAAGGGACCAAGGGAGCTCAAAACTTTAAAAAAATATATATTATTTTCAATATTTCTTCAAAGTATACGAAACATAGAAAAAAATAAAAGTAAAGTATAAGATATGGTATTAATGTGGTATACGTCTAAACAGGTAAACATAAATGTATGTTAATTAGTACGATCCTTCTCCAAGGGGTACCAGAAGTTTATCTATTTAAAAGATATAAAATATAAATATAAGCAGCTCTCTTTAAACTCTTCCGAAAGAAATGGCAGTAAGAGATTGATCAAATCATCCTACCTGCTATTTTACAACCCTAACATATTATTCTTCATATATACTACCTAAACATTTTTTTCCTGTATCAAATTGTTAGTTGGTTTAAAAAATTAATTTAAAAACGGTCAACCCCCTACTGTGACTACAAGTCTTAAAAAGAATGAGAATTTGACAGCCAAAATACCAAAATCAACAGCAATCGTATTTAGTTAAGCAAACTGAAAACACGTGAGTTGTGCTTTTAATATTTAGTGTTACGATTTAAGGAAGTTTTATTATTAATTTGGGGGTTTAAAGTGTGGAAGTGACAATAACAATATGTTGAAAACTGTTACAATTTCGTTTTTATTATTTTTTATTATAAGTTGTACAAGTAAGTTTCTTTTCATTATTTACATACTGACCTATTCGCCCATTTATTGTTTTATTTTATTATTTTTATTAAATTTTATCACATTATCATCAATAATTACTAAGTTTATTAAAAAATTTGAATTTTTTTGTATTAAGTGAAATTAAAAATTACTAAATTATACATTTTAATTGTTTGTCATGTAATTAAGATTGATTTATGTGAATATTTTAGTCAGGAACTACATCCTGAACATCTGTATCTGGAAGCTGATAAATGTGGTTCTAATTTAATGGAAAAAGATTAAATTACCAGTCACCAAATAAAACACTTTTTAAGTAGATCTAACAACAGCAACAATTTTTTTATTTAAGGGAAGATGACCCAAAAATAAAAATTATATTATCTACTACAGAAAATTTTAAGAACAAATTTTTAAACCTCTTATATATTCTTGCTAAGGATGTGCGAATTTAACCGTTGTTCTTGGATATTTTTTTAACACTTAACTTCAAAACTTTTACTGTTTTTACCCCGAGAGAGAAGAATTCTATTACAGACCTCGACAAATATGAATTGGTACAATAAGAGATATTCTCGACTCCACAATTTGAATATCATTAATGTTAACATTATAATTGCTCAATCATTGGTGCTGTTTATGCTACAGAATAGGGCGCCACACGGCCATGATTATAAAGGACAAATAACATTTATCTCCAAAGTAAAATTTATATTTTGTAAACATGACAACATAGCAACGTTACTAAAGTCAAAATTTGAAGTTTTTATATAAAAACGCCAATTTTTGTATATGCTATGTTGTCATGTTAACAAAATATAAATTTTACTATGGAGATAAAAGTTATTTGTCCTTTATAATCATGAGCAATAGTCGAATTGTTATTCTGAACCAGGATAGAATTTGGGAGATTGCTGGTTTGCTCTGCCTGTATGATGACAGTATTGATACCCAGTATTCTTTTTGTTACCTATATTCTGAAAGGACTTGTCTATACATAATACATACAGGGTGTTAAAAAAAACATTCGTAACTTTAAAAGCATGTAGTGCGCATTAAAATGAGTAAAAAAGTTATATTGAGAGTTGTCCAATAGTTAACACTTTTGAGTTATGACCACTTAAACTCAAATAAATTAAATAAAATAGTATCGTTAGTGTCCAAAATTTTAAGAGCGTGTAGCACACATTAAAATGAGTAAAATAGGTTATACTGAAGAGTGTCCGTGTGTCCTATATAGTTAATACTTTTCCAGTTAGGTGGCCACAACGCGAAAAGTATAAACTATTTATAAACTATATTTAACTATTTTTGAATTTACTATTAAATATTTAATTTTGTACGCATTTAAACATTTTCTCCTATAAGTACCTATAAAACTCCCTCAATCAACGCTTATAGATAGACCACGGAAATGAATATATGTATATTTATTGAGTTCAGTGAGATAGACTCATAATTTTAGCCACCTTGAAAAATCATACTTTAGTAATTTTCTGCTTCCCTAATTATGTAATTATTTTAGGTAAAAAGGCTTCTAGTAAAAATTGTAGGACATAAAATTCTGCATCTATAGAGCATTCCAATGAAAAAGGTTAGTGTTGTAGATATAGGGAACAGCGCCTGATTTAATGTACGAATTATTATTCTTTTTTATTCTAAAAAAAATTAAATAATTAAATTTAAATAAATCTATTTATTAAAATGATTTTATAACGAAAAAAAAAGTCTGTATAGTACAAAATTGTATAAAACGTGATAAAATTGCACTGCATACTGGCAACGGTGCGCTAATAGTACAGGATCGCGCTAATTAAAATAAAAGTATGTGCAACAAAGCTAGGAGATGCCTATCCCTGCAACACTAACCTTTTTCATTGGAACAGACTATAGATCACTAATCAATAGTTATTTGCTTTATAAGGAGACAAAGTGACGTTTTGTGTGACAAGACTGTGTTTGGCTGAAGAGCAAGCGTAGCGAGCGAGTCTGGCAATACAGGCGAGTCACACAAAACTACTTTGACTCCGTATAAAACATTTAATTTTTTCTGCAAACGTAAAGAGTAAAACTGAAAATTCTGATTTTTGAAAGAGCGCCATCTCTTGTCAATTACTTGTAGTTCAATTGTAAAATATTTTTTAAAATTAACTTTAATTTGTAAAAAAAAGCTAATTATTAAATGCAACGAACTAATTATAACGGCAGAAATTATACTTAGTGTCCGGCGTAAGCCTCCGTTCTTTGAAATGGGCAATTGCTGAGCTCAAAATAGAGCGATGAAACCGAATTTACCTTAGTGCAAAGTTGCTTGCCTTCCAAGTAAATAAATAAGATAAATAATAAATAAATAAGCGTAATTTTGAAATTAAAAGTGATAGAACGACTAAATTTATGTAATATGCTTTTCTTGATGCGAGGAAAAACTATCAACATATCTACTTAATTTTATTAAAAACTGTCAAAGTTGTCACAAACTGTCGTATGTGAATGCAATTGTTGTCTAAATATAGCGATTTCCGGTCAATTTATCCAATAGAAATGGTTGCTTACACTCTCACTTACAAGAAAAGATCCTGTCAGTCAATGACAATGTAAACTCGACGGAATGAATGAGTCATTTTCCCTTCTAGGCAACGATTGCTAACCTTCCTTCCGGATCTCTTTATTCAGTGATCATAAACCATGGCTATCGCTATTTTGACATTTTGAAGTATTTTTAACATTTTTATCTAATTTCTAATTGATGTAGATGCAGAATTTTATGTCCTACAAATTTTATTTCAAATAACTAAGTGTCTAAAATAAGTAAGAAAGCAGAAAATTAGAAAAGTATAATCTTACATGTTAATTTATTTCTACTTCATGAACCTATATCTATACTCCACCTATATCCTGTAGAAAACAGATGGTTTTAGAAAAACCCTTTAATGTATTTTGTATATAAATTTTATCTTTTTATATAGTTTTATCGATTTTAATAATATTTGTAATAGCAATATGGTTCAATTAAAATTTTTTTAAATGTCATCTTACATTTTCCAGTATGTCATTCTCTTCTTAAATGACATGGGACTAACCTGACCTTATAAAATTTATTTTTTGAATAACATTTATAAAAATTACCCACTTTTTAATGTACGTTTGTATTTTAAACATTCCCCATAAATAACAATTTTATTAAAAACAATTTCTAAGAGCTCGCGACGCAATCCCTTACCACTAAAAAAGCAGTATAAAATGTAGATTTTAATAAATGTTGGTAGTGACCGTATACGAAACGCTCGCCGGGCTATATTATCCACTAGGCTAACAAGGCTAAAGCCTAAGGCGCCTTTTACAGAAAAGGCGCTAACTTCTAAAATTGCTTCTTACATGTGGCAAAATAGCCCTAAATATTGCCATTCTGCACCAAATTTTCAAAAAAATTCAAACCTCACGGCGCGGCGACGACGGCGGTACGCCATCTCCCAACAAAATTCTCAGATGGTAATTAAATAGGCGTCAAATCTGTATTAGCCTAGGGCGCCAAACAGACGTAATCCGGCCCTGAATGCTCGGTCTGTCGCGCCGCATTTAGCCGTAATTAAGAAAATTTAATGGTTTATAATGGTCTATAAGCTCAATTTTTTCGATTCCTGTACTTTAAAACTAGCAGGTTTGTGAGATCATTACGTTCTAGTTGGCACTTATTGCTACAACACCGTAACTTGGTCTGTCACTCATCGCGTGGCAGGAAGGCCGGAGAGCCATGGAGCCATAACGTACGATGTGGAAGTCCATTTTACTTCCTACTCCGCGACTTAAAATAGTACGCAGACGCGCGTCGGTTCTACTTTTCGTAAACCAGAGACATCTCTCCATAATGAACAAAACTTATAAAAATTTACTACACGGAAAACTCTAAATTGTTACAGTAGGTAAAAATAGGGAATAATATGGAGAAAAGTAATAAAAGGTTAGGGTGTGCGCAAATTAAAAGATTCGAGCATAGAGTCTAGAGCATAGCTTAGACCACAGCGTTCTGGGGTACTCAAATTCAAAGCTGAGAGCATAGAGCATATTGCACCCTTGTAGGGAGATATGATTCTAGCTGAAATTTCAAACAACTCTATGTAAATTCTATGGTCGAGGTCGAAACTTCTAATTTGCACACACCCTTAGGGTTAATATAAAATTTACCGATGGATGGTGCAAAAATCTTTATTTTTAAAAACATTATTACATTTTTAAAACAACTTGGTGCCATTATTATCAATGACAGCTTAACCTTCATAGGACGGTAAAACGAAGAACGCGTGCGAAAAATAAGTGAAAGTGATGCTTTAGAAAATTTTCATCTATTTCTGTAATTCTTGGGATTTTTCGTATAATTGACGAGCTATTGTAAAGTACGAAATTGTAGATTGACAGGTCTAAAATTATAAAGATAAATTATTATTATATTTTCAATAGAAATTAAAATTACGTTTACAAAAGTTTCATTCGATAACGTGACAAATTTTCCTGCTGTAAGAGCTAGAGGGGTTGTCGAGTTAGACATAATAATATTGAGACTTTTACGTATTGAACTTCCACAATAATGCCATTCCAATTCATATTGGGCTGCTCTCATTTTTTCACACTAATAACAAATTGAAATTAAATAAATATTTAATATTTTAATTTTTAGTACCTCGTTGCTTAACTCGGCCCCGTGAAAACAAAATCCTGCAAGTCCTAATAAAAGACTAACTAAAAGGAAAAGGTTTCTTCCATTTTCAACACTCATCAAAGGATTCTAAAATTAATAGAATTATTCGCATCAGTTACATAAATTTTTATATTTATTCAGTTTTTATTTCGTCTCGGAGACTTGAGTAATATCAGTTGCATCTAGTGACCACTGGGCAGTATTTCTCTATGTAAATGTGGGAATATGGCTCAATATTCTCATTTAACTTACCACAATCGCGCTCATAAGAGTAAAGCACATTGTGGACACAATGACAAGAAATTCGACTAAAATTGGAATATTAAAAGCTTCTTCAACGGATCTAACAAACCTAAAATAATTTAATGAACACGGTTCAATTAAATAACAATTGTACCTACTGCTCAATTAACACGTGTTCTTTCACGTATTGGTTTATTTTCTGACTAATTATTTTATCATATTGTCCATAACGTGAAATGTCTTTCTGTGTTATGAAATTATTTATTTCCAGA
Source organism: Malthinus seriepunctatus (assembly GCA_963924605.1). NCBI lineage: Eukaryota > Metazoa > Arthropoda > Insecta > Coleoptera > Cantharidae > Malthinus > Malthinus seriepunctatus. The sequence continues at coordinate 56,884,757 of OZ004600.1, forward strand.
TACGAGTACCTAAGAACTTGTAATTGCACGGCACCAATTCCAATAAAATTTAAAATACTACAATTATACAGCAAAATCGATAAGGAAATAAGAATTGTCATGTGCATTTAAAATATCCACAGTACGATAAATTTCCAGGTTGATATTTCCTCAAGATTCCATGGAGTTGCTACTACTGTAGAACGAGTTTTAAAATAAAGAATATTAACTAAGGGACTTATATACGAACATATAACACTAAACGCGATTGTTACAAGAAACATTTTTAATAAAATTTTATTAAAATTTACTTTATTTGTTATACGACTGTGTAAGGGATTATCCTTCTCAACAAATATCATCTCGTTTAATTTATCCAAAAGTTTCAAAAGGTTTTGACCAAAGAAATAGTTTACCACAAATTTTGAATAACCCGAAACGGCTACGCCAATGAAAAACATAGTTGTAAATGCCAGCTGACCGTCATCTGGACCCGTTTTCATAAATGCAGAAATGGTGATAACTAAATGTATTTGTACAACTATAAAGTTTATGTAGGAAAAAAGTTGACTTTTCCAGGACAAATCTTGGAGGGGCCACAATCCTATAGCTGATAATAGTTTATTGTAAAGCTTCATAATATTATTGATGTCAGAAATTGTCGTCTAAAATTATGAGTTTCAAAATCCAGTAAAAAGAATTAACCTTTTATGAACGTTTCATGCACAAATTACGGTACGAACATGCATCAATATATTTAAGCGTATCTTATATTTACCTCCATTGTCTTTAAATTTTGATACTCGTAAGTCGCCAAAATTAAAAATACTATTTGGCCAATCGAAAAACCTACTTTGATTCTCTCACAAACTGAAATTTAAATGAATGGATGAAAATGAACATGAATTGTGCTTATACTCTCAGGAATATATATTTTGAAAATTACAAGAAATGCAGCGTGCGGATGTGCTCAAACAACTACTCACTCTCATACAAAGATATTTTGCTTTATACTCAACTTTATACTAAAATAATACTATGATACTAAAATCAATAGAAAACTTATAGGTATAGTTAAAGTTATTGACCAATAAAACAAATATTAATTATTCAATATAAAAGAAACCTTTGAGGAGTTAGGTATTTTTTTCTTTATTTATACATACCGATTATAATATAAAAAAATATTATATTATGAAAAATTGGAACATTAAGTAGGTATAATTATGCTGATAGAATAGACTGTTACAACATAGGGTTTGCAATCCCTGGATCCCGATTCCCGGGATCCCGCCCGATTATTCAATCTCGAAATCCCGGGGTTAGGAATTTAAAAATCCCGGGCTTTCCAGATTAGTTTTTCTAAAATTAATAAAAATAAATCTTCTATTTTACAAAAATTTGTGTTTTTGTTATCAGGATTTGTTATTCAGGACTCAAAAAAATTGGATGAAAATTTTTAGTTGGAATTATCCAAGTCTTACGTTTTCGAAGTTTTTAATAAAATAATTTACAACATGTTCTAAATTATTGTATGTAAATAACGTCTAAAAACATCAAACTTCAAATTTATTTTTTATAGCTCTTGGGCTTTAATTGCCAAATACTTGTCTTTTCTTTGGACCTAACTTTGGAAATTATTGTACTTACTTTAAAATTGGAGACAAATTTTGGCATCTTAAAAGAGCTTTTACAGTTTCACAATTCACAAATTCATTGTTTTTAATTGTCCTAAATATCTGTTAACGGGTTTGTTTTTAAATTTAAATAATTTTTTGGGGAAATCTAAGTAGAGTATGTAAATCCCGGGATCCCGGGTTCGCGGGATTGAAAAAAAATCAATCTCGAAATACCAGTATTAGAAAACTTCAACGGGACTGCAATCTCTACTTTTACACTAAAAAGGTTGTTTCTCCACAGATTTATGTAGGGATAATTATAAGTTTGATGTAAATTTAAGCGTTTAATTTAAGTCATAAAGATTTCATAATCTGAAAAATCAATAAATCCGCCATATTGAAAAAACCAAGCGCCATTTAAAAAAAATTAAATAACAAAAGTTATTAGTATTGGTCAACTCTACCACCTGGTACAGTTTATATTGGTACAGGTACCACCTGTACAGTTTAGATAACAAACAATATCTGCTATACATTAATTTATCAGGATAGCTATCTTAAGAGCTCTATCTCAGAAATGTGAGGGTCTAGAAGTGTTCGCCCATGGAGACTTTTGTTCAGAAGGGCAAAATCTACAACATACCAAAATTTTATCAAATTTGACTGAAACCATTTTTCCATATAAAAAAGTGCGGGGTCTTTTCGACTTTTATTTAAAAAGTTTTCTTTTCATTTTGACACAACTCCATTTAGACCTAATAGAGGTCGTTTATAAAGACTCGCCCTGTATAAGCAGACCGCAAGCAATAAATTGCATTTTTTCAAATTTAGATTTAAAAAGTGGAAAACTGCCCACTCTTTGGAGTCAATAGAAAACGCATTTAAAGCACTTGACTATTACAATCTTTAAATGCAGTGTGTCCAAGAATGGGGTTGCCAAGAGGAAAACAAATTATTTGTGATTTATTTGAAAATTATATTCTTTAAAAGAAGTTTTGCTTTCTTTCAAAACCCCAATCATGTAAAAACATCAAAAACTAGTTTTCAAATAAATAAGTTATTCAGCTTTTTCGGTAAAGTTTTGGTAAATTAATGAAAAATTTAGTAATATCATTCATATTCTACTTTGATTACATCATAACTATCGAGAAGTTCTTGATTGAATAATCAGAACATTAAATATGACTGTCTGTCATCGGCCTCCTACATTACTAAATTTTCATTTTTCAATCCAAAAGTTTTTAGAAAAAGCTTTATCTGTTTCGATGCTTTTGCATATTTGAGAGTTTGAAAACAATTAAACAATCTAAACATCTTCTCAAGAAAAAAAAATTCTGAGAAATTAAAAATAAAATTTCTTTTCCTCTTGGCAACCCCATCCTGGGACCCACTGTGTGTGTATAATGGGCTTGCCCTTCGTAAAATGACATAATTTTTTACTTAAAAAAAAGTAATAACCAATGTATAACACCATGTGTAGTCGAAGATGGGAGGGTTCGTAGTAATAAACAACAACAACAAACGCTTTCTTTTAACCAAAAATAATAGTTATTTACCTAACCAGTTATGAAAAGACAAATTTTATTTTGACGAACGTAATATTTGCTAAAAAGAGCGAACGAAGTGAGCGAGTTTTGTAAATTACGTGAGTTAAATAAAATTAGTCTCTTCATAACGTGTTAGGTACAAAATTTTATCTGACTTCGCTATGAAATGAAAAATAATTATTATTGCGGAGGTCCGAATAATATATCAAAGCTTGCTGCAAACAAACAAATACATTATGTAATATTACCTCAGTTATGTAATATTTCATAGCATCACTAGTTATGTAAAATTGGACGTTTCAAAGCGTCAAAAATGAATTTAAAATGTGACATTTCATAGCGGGGTTAGATAAAAATATCGGGGACACCGATATTTGTTGTTGAGTTGTACCACGGGACAGCAGGTAGATTTAATCCTATAGACGAGTTGTAGAGGTAGTACGGAATCTCGTGAACGATGCCCTTGAAAAAAGCTACGCGAAGACTGGGTTATTTAGAAGGAAGAGGGCTATTGTAGTGAAATTTTAAAAGATAAACACATTGACTAATTTATATAAATGACGAGAGATTTAAAAATTTTTAAAATTTTTTAGTAACAAGCAAGTTATTCACATTTTCGACTACTGCGATGGTGCGACTCATCGTTCACGACATTCCGCACGGCCTCTACCACCGATTTTTTGGGAGAGGATTAACCGTTTATAATAATAGAACAACCTTGCAAGTTAAACAGTTTTTTCTACTCATATTAAATAATTCATTTATTACTAACGTATTTTTAATATAGAAAGTAACCCATTCCTCAAATAATGTAGTAATTTATGATTACTCAACGACTACCTACCAATCGTATGCCTAGATTTTCATTAATCTTCAGGTCATAATTTAAGTTGCCTTGGAAACCATTGTAAAGCAAAAATCAAAGTAGCGCATCGCGACAAATTCAAACGTCAAAACTGCTAAAACAAAAATACGAAAATCAAGTTTTGTGAATACTTTAACCAAAAATGGACAGTGCAACCGTGATGGACAGTGACGAAGACATAATTCTAACTCCACCAGAAATTGAAAATGCAGCAAAGGAAATGACGCTAAATTTACTTCCTGAAAAATCTCGCCATAAATATAATATGGTGTACAAAACGTTTATGTATTGGTGGGCCACAAAGTCGATAAGTTCGTTTTCTGAAAATGTACTTTTGGTATATATTGGCGAATTAGCCGAAAAATACAAATCTTCATCTTTATGGGCACATTACTCTATGCTGAGAAGCACCATTAGCATTCACAACAATGTAAAAATCGAAACGTACGCAAAATTGCGCGCTTTTTTGAAACGAAAGTCTGAAGGTTATGAGCCCAAAAAGTCAAAAACCTTCACTCCTGAGCAAATCAACACCTTTTTAACTCAAGCTCCGGAGAACGTATATCTGGCAACAAAAGTAAGAAAATGTAGATCTACTTGGTTTTTACTGTGGTTTTAATTTTCATTTTTAAGGTTGCATTAATAAAGGGGATCATGGGCGCGTACCGAACCAACGAGCTCCATGCCATGAAAATGCAAGATCTTGAAGATTTGCACACTACTATAGTTGTAACAGTTCCTGTCACAAAAACCAAACACCCCAGGAAATTTACAATAACGGGCGATTTTTACACGATTATTAAGAAGTACATCAGTCTACGGCCAGCAACAGTCACATATGACTCTTTTTTCTTGAATTACCAAAAAGGGAAATGTACTTGCCAAAAAATAGGGATCAACAAATTTGCCAGTATGGGAAAGCAAATAGCTTCGTTTCTAGACCTACCTGATGCAAAAATGTACACTGGGCACAGTTTTAGACGATCATCGGCAACCTTACTAATCGATGCAGGAGCAGATGTCACAGCTCTAAAAAGACACGGGGGATGGAAATCCACAACCGTCGCAGAAGGATATATTGACGGTTCAATAAAAAATAAAACGGATACTGCGAATAAAATTTTAGGCGCTGTTCAAGGGACTAGCAGCAACAACACCGTAAATAACAAAAGTAACACTTTTACTGCTGCCGACATAAATCGAAACACTCCTTTTTCAATTATAAATTATGGTACAGTTAATGTTTATGTTAATAAGAATGATTAGTACATTGTTTCCTATTTCTTTATTATATTTTGTTAATTTTGTTCAATAACATAATAAAACTTATTTAAAAATTGTGCGCAATTATTTAATACAAGTAGAAAAAGTATAGTATCCTACTCGCGGGTAAAGCTCATTACTCACTCGAATGCTTACGAAACTCGGTCGTTTCACTCCCTCGTTCCGCAACGATTCTATGTGAGTAATGAGCTTCATTACCCTCTCGTTGGATAATATACTATTATTCTATATTAAATAAAATATATATATTAATTTTTTTAAATTTAATTAAAATACATTTATTAATTTTTTTAAATTTAATTAAAATACATTTTTAATATACCAACGAAACTTACATTAACGAAACATTATTAACCGTAAAACTACTGCGGCGAATAATGATGGCTTAAACATATTACAAATTCCAGTTTAGTGATTTTGTTTTCGTTTAATTGATTAATTTTTGATGTTATAAATTCTTGTCTTTTTCTAGTAATAGATTTTAATTTTTTTATACTGGTCGATCCATTAGCAGTCTTAATTTTTGCGAATGTTTCATTTTGAAGATTTAGTAACATATCCACAAAAATAAATATGTTTGGGTGAGTAGTATAAAAACTGTTTTTTAACAGAGGGTGAAATGATTCACAAGCGTTGGTAGATCGATACATACTATTTGTATTAGATGCCCAAATTTTTGGAATAAATTTACCTTCTTCTGATATATAGTTATCGACTATGTAGTCACAGAAATCTATAACTCTTTTATCATCGGGCATTTTGTCAAAAATTTCATTAGCAAAAAAATCTCCTACTTCATTAGGTTCCAGAAAATGTAGCCCGAAGAATAATTTTAAGAACTTACCAATTTCAGAATTTGGGTCTCTATATTCACCTGACAAACCTAAATTTAAAATTTTTCGATACCATGCTTGGCATAAGTGAAACCTACACCCTGTTAAATTTGAATATGGCCAAAAGCTCGTAATAGCACTGTGAATTGCTTGTTCAAAATCTATTACTACATTTTTCGGATTAAAAAATAAGTTCAGTGCTTTACATTTATCGCTAACGGTTTGAAACAATTTAAAATATGTACTACTATTTTTGTTAGGTAAAAGAGCAAATATGACTGGAACATAATAACCGTTTTTAAAAGCATGTATGGTAAATAGTTGGTAAAAGAACTTGGTACAATACTGAAATGTACCATCCATATAAATGGTATCACAAGAACACAAAAAATGTAAATTTGTAAAACAAGCAAAAATAATTAAACTGTTTTCCCTGTCTAGACAGCAAAGGAAGTCTTCATTTTTAATTTTAGTTTTCATATTTAAATTAAAAACTGCATCAAACACCTGATCTATATCCTTCGGTAATGCCGGTAACACATGTCGTCGTGCATCATATAGATTTCTTCTTACACATGACAGATCATTGCTTCCAATGTCTAAAGCCCAATCACTGTTCTATACAAATGCAAAAAAAATAGTATATTACTTTGCAAGGGAAGTAAGTAGGATTTACCCTACCGAGAATGGTTTGCAGCCCGAGTGGAACGAGGGCTGCAACAGACGAGGTAGAGTAAATCTCTTACTTCCCGTGTAATGTACATTATTTTGTTCACTACCAAATAAATAAATATAATAAAAATTACGATAATTTCTGACATTTATAAAAAAAAATAGCATTAGCTTAGAAATTGCAATCTGACGTTTATAAAAAAAATTAGTAGTAGCCCTTTCGACGTTGCTAAGCCGTCACTTTCTAAAAAATTGAAAATCAACAAACAGTAGGTATCCATTTTATAATTTGCGTGTCAGTAAAGAATTTTTACGAAAATTAAAAATGGAAAATAACGAAGATTTTAATGTGGATGAGGCGGCAAACATTGCGTCTTTGCAATTATTTACAGAGAAGTCAAAAGCTCGTTATGAAAACGCATATAAATTGTTCAAAAATTGGTGCATTGAAGAAAACGTTAAGTCTTTAGAAGAAAATGTTCTTCTAGCATATTTTTTGGAACGTTCTCGAACATTCAAATCACCGTCAAGTTTATGGTGTGAATTCTCGATGTTAAAGAGCACGATTTCGATCAATGAGAATAAAGACATTTCAAAGTATCTAAAAGTGTGGTGGCTTTCTTAAAGCGAAAAAATAGCGGTTATCAACCCAAAAAATCAAATGTATTTACCAGGGAAGAGCTAAATAGGTTCCTAACGGATGCCCCGGATGACATATGTTACATAGTATCGCACTTCTGCGACACTATTAGCTGATACAGAAGCGGATATTATTAGCTTAAAGCGACACGGTGGATGGAAATCTACGGCTATAGCGGAAAGTTATGTCGCAGATTCCACTCACCAAAAACTTGACACTACCAATAGAATTTTAAATGGTGGTCCAACGCCAGCAACTAGGAACTCTTCATCAATGGGAAATGAATCGAGTACTTCAAATTGTAATGGAGTCAGTGAAGAATTTGTTAACATTAGTGACAATGGTTTTGAAAAAAATAGAAGTCTAATTAGTATTTCAAATTGCACTAATATTAATTTAACAATTAATGTAAATAAAACCTAAATAAATAAAACAATTGCATTTAGAAATTTACTTCCCTAGGGGAGTAAATTTTTACTTCCCTAGTGTCATGGCAACCACAAAGCATGAGGTAAAATCAACCTATACTTCCCTGAAATTGCACGAGTAAATGTCACTTACTTGACCGGTAGTGAACAAAACATATTATTAATACAAATAGGTACTTTGATTTTTAGTACTATTAGTTCAAATAAAATACGTTAGTTCTTGTACTTACATTTAATTCCTTATGAATTAATTTAGAGGGTCTTTCTGTGCTATCCTCAATAGCTTTTCTTTTGGCGCTATTACTGACGGCTTGCCTAGCAATTGTCGTTTCAGGTTCATGATTATGTTCAATTTGAAATTCCAAAATAGTACTTTCATCTGCCTCTGTATAAACTTTTGCGTTGCACCTACTTTTCGTATTAGTGCAACGCCATCTTATCTTACCACACTTTGCAGTATGTGCTTTTGAAAATTTAAAGTTGTTTAACACCAACAATTTTGCACCTTTTTCACTAAAAATCGTTTTAACTTCCATTACTACTTCTAAATAACGCACGACTATCACCTATCAATACGAGCAATAAACAGCAAGTAGCAGTAAGAATTGTTATTACCCCCCAACCCTTAAAAAAATACAAAATTTTCATTGGTTATTGGTGTTACCGAAAGTTTCAATAATTGCGCAAAGATTATTAGAATTACTGAGAAATATTAAAATACAGTTTTTAGAAATTTGTAAATTGTACAAAATATTTGACAAAAGAAAATTCAATACCATAAGTGAAAGTATTCAAATCTACCTGTCAAAGCCATTGTTACTAAAAAGTGCTTTTTTATACCTGATTTCAATTTGGTGGTACAACTCGGTGATCAAAAAAGGGCAACCTTTTTCGTTTTCGGATTAAGTCAGGTAGACGTGGTACAACTCGGTAGTCCCCAAAAATATTTATTTAACCAAAGAAATAAAATTAACTATTTATTTTAATAATAAAAATAACGCTGATTAGGTTTATAACAAAAAAAATAAAAACTTTATGTTTTTGGGTAGTCCCCAAAAATATTTATTTAACCAAAGAAATAAAATTAACTATTTATTTTAATAATAAAAATAACGCTGATTAGGTTTATAACAAAAAAAATAAAAACTTTATGTTTATAACGAAGATTACGAATTCAAATAAAATAAAACGTTGTTAAAATAAAACCTCATAATTTTCAAACAAAGATTATTCACAAAATCCAATAAAAAACGTCCTTCGGATGCCGACAGCTCTTTGGACGCCCCTCGGATTGGTGACTCACTAAGAACTCTCTCATCGAACGTAGGTGGGGACGTGTGGTTAGCCCTAAAGCTTGACCAGCGTTCCTCCCGATCGACAGTCGGTCCAACAAACCCAAGACTGTAATCAAGTCCCACTTATAAATGATCAACAGTCGGCCAAAAGGTCAAAATTGTAATCTTTTTCCAAACGATCGGTCAAAGTCGAAAGATCGTTTAGAAATGCCACACAAATGATCGACAGTCGCATCAAAGCCAATACTGTAATCAGAGTCCTACCCAACAGGAATGTACTGCGGTAGCAGCGATCAGCTTAACCCTACAACTGCAGCTTATCTCAGCCGCTGGTGCAGGACGCCAGACCATCAACTACCCACAGCACAATAAGATCTCACTGGCACAATAAAACAAGGTGTACCTACAGTCAATGGAGACAGTTGGTCACGGACTCTCCTGAAATCAATGCACGTCGAATATTTATTAATTCTCCACCACCAAGTTCCTAGCACCAATAGAACTCGCTTGTTCGATTTAACTACGAAGTGGGAACGTACATATTACTCCGTACGCTTCGTACTCATATCTCTACGATTATCACTCAGCTAGTACATAAATGCGTTTTATGCAATTATGTAGGTGGTGATAGATGCGGGCTTAAAAGAGACATCGAATGGTATAACTTTCGAGGGATTACGTTAATTATAAATAATTTTAAAAAGCATTTAAAATAATTAAATATTTTAAATAATTTTAAAATTAAGAGAAATGAATGAAAATATTAGTGACGTTACAAAGGAAAATTAAAAAGTTGAAAAAATATATTTGGGATACCTGAAGGGCCAAAATAAATTAAAATTAAATAAATAATTTTAATTTATCGAGGGGACTGAAATTGAACCGGGCGCGACCTCGATGAGTACGTTAGGTTGTAAACGCCGGATAAATATTTATACCATGGCATCGCAGATGGTACAAAAACGGATTATCAGATAGTTACTGATGGATTATGTACGAACTATTTTTAATACAAAATACTCGGGCGCGCAAACGATGTTAATTTTTCCCGTATCAGAGCGAATTACGGATTCGTAACACTCTGACACGTGTAGAAAAACGCATCGTTACAAATGTATAACGTTTACTTTTCTCCACATAGGACACGGACAGTGTGCCCCCTGATTCAGTTTACAATAGGAAAATACATTTTGAAATAAACAAGTTATTAAGCAATTCGAGACGTTATTGATATCAGAATTATTAACTGTGACTCTCATCGAGCTTAAATTTTTTATTAGTTATTTTTTTTAAGTCTAAAAATGTCCAGATTCTACATTGTTAAATCCCCCCGTATACACCATACATATAGTATACTATTTATTTCAGCTATATAATTAATTTTTTGTTATTGTTTCAGATAATTTAGTTGCTCAAGCATCGCAATGTCCAAATTCAAATTATTACGATGATAATACTATTGTGGATACATCTTTTAAAAATTTGAAAGGAACATGGCTTTCGGAAAGGTAAGATTGATTGATTAATAAATTATTTAATTCAACACAACTCCAACCGCCTAACCTGTTAATGTTAAATGTACAGAACCCCTGCAGTCGTTGGATCTTTTTTTAATTTTTAAAGACATGTCTTCAAAGATACCTTTGATTGACTTTTGAGAAATTTTAATTTCATTAAAATTAAATTATGTACAAACCATCAATTTAGATCTGAGATATCCTATAACACTTGAGATAACCGCGCACTTATTAAGAAGGCATGTTAGACTTGGTAATTGTTTTTATTATTAATCAAAATCGTAGGAATGCTTCCCAAGAGAAAGTTATGTAATCAAAATAGTTTTTTTTTAATTAAAATTAGTTAGTTAAAAGTTGATTTGAATATACATATGATTATTATTTTCAAAGGAGCGATAGCAAGATTTTTAGCAATACAGTTTTTTTCTCTCGTATTTTGTGTTTCATGTTTGTACCATTTACCATGCCGACTATTTTTTATTTAGTTGTGAAACTCGCCCAGGACCACAATACGTATTACGACACTACATGTTTGACGCAGATGGAAAATATAAATTAATACAGCATCACTACTGGGACTACTCGTGCTCTACACCAAAATTAACAATCACAACTACAGGATATTTAAAAACAAGAAGGGACCTGCTGTTTAATCCAGATGCATTCAGTGGATACGCTAAAACCACTAACATCACTATTATACCTCAAGATTTCAAAGCAGCTAAAGAACTGGAACATTTAATTTCTGAAAATTGCCCTAGTGAGTTATTTCCATAACACTTTAATTTTCTTAAATAAATTATGTTGTCTTTCAGATCAGTACTGGAAATCTTGGAGAAGATACGAAGAGCATTTAGTTTATTCGACTCCTTTAAAACATAAATTACAATTTCACGATCACAACAGACATAGCCATTACACCCATCAACATACACGTAACAACTCAAACCTCATCACATGTTTAGGAAATTTAAAATGGGTCTTTAACGAAGTAAAACTCATCAAAGTGCAGCTTCGCTTAAATTCGCAAACATCAAATAAAACGAACGAAATGCATTGGGAACTTTTGTTGGGCGATATTCCATCACGATTAAATCTTCTTCCACACTACATTCCGACAAGTTTTCAAACTCCTTTACTAAAATTGTCCAACGGAGAAACTGTTAGTTTGAAAGGAAAAAATTATTATGTAAAATATTCTTGTAACGTTTGCACCAAATTGATTAGCAACGAAAAGATGCCACCACATTTGATTGAAAAATTGAAATTGCCTTCTTATATTTGGGGAAAGTGGTCTTCCGAAAAATGCGAAACTCGTCCTTTAGGTTTATATTTGAAACGAAAATTTACTTTCTACAATAACAAATTAATTTGGATCGGTGAACATAAATTTTATTCGGATTCTTTTTGTAAAAATCAAAAATTTGTCATTACCGCTTCTGGTAACTTGACGTTGGGAAAAACGAATTTATTGTTGAACGAAGCAACAAGTATTGACTTACAAATGAACAAGGCGACTTTAATTATTTTTGATCAATCAATGGCGTACACAATACCTTATGGAACTTGTGGTGAAGATATATGGAAAGTTGGTGTTCCTCAAGAGTTGAAATTAACTAATGGGTGTATTCACTTAGGCATACACATTCCATCGACGTATTTTGATGTAATTAAAATCGAAATGAGTTATCAAGGATCGTGGTTGCTGTTTCTCGGACAAGCGGATTCTGAAAATATGCCACTTAGTATAAATGAAAGACCTACTGCTTTTCAAATGCCTCTAGTCAAGTGTGGAGCATCTAATTTTGAAGAAGATTTAGCTATTTCCACGAATCAAGTTAACTGTTTAAAATGGAATATTGTATTATGTTTAATATCGTATATTTTTTGTATTATATAGTTTCATAAATGTTTTTATTTTTTTTAATGAAAGTTGTAAGTACCAGACTATAGGAGTTAATAATAATTTTATTTGTGTTAACATTACATCAAAAATATTGACTTAAGGATAGGTTTATCTTATCTTAAAAATTCTTCTCGTAATTCGGTATACAGTTCTTAAATTTTTTTAACTATTCTTAAATCTTATCATGATTATATAAAACAAGCGTCAATCATCCTACTACGCTTTACTAAGGCGTCTAGTGTTATCTGAACGTATCTGGTTTTTCAGATCAATTAAAACGTTATTTTAAACGACTTCAAAACGACACTCAATGATACTATGAATACAAAAGTTTTGATTTTGTTCCAAGAATGATCTGCTCAAATACGTTTGGAACTTGTGAGCCACCCTGTATAAACATTGTATAGTAAATTTTTATAAAACAAATTGTTTTTTTTTATCTATCACCACTAAAATGCAACAAAAAAAATAACAACTTCTGAACAGGTCTGGCGGCACTTATGCCAGGATATACTTTTGGCAGACCAGTAGTTTAATGTTGGTTAATGTTGTTTCTTTGGAATTTTACAAAAATTAACCGGATCTTCGATAACGTAAAGTTTTCTACAGTAAACTCTCGGATTATATGAGTACGAGTAGATTTCGAATTAGCTGGTTCTCACCACTGTAAGGGGGTTATCATTACATTAGCAAAGAAGGTATAGAGTAGTTCCAACGTAAGATAAGTATGCCACGTCACGAAACCTGCGGGAGGCGTGGCATCAGAGCCCAGTGGCGGAGCTAGTTATTTCTTCTGTCAAAAAATTATTTTTAAAATTGTTGATAAAATACCTAACAGTATTTGGGCTAAAATTTTAATAGTAATTCTCTGGTAGTGTACAAGATCAAAAAATGTCATTGGCATCCAGATTGCGTGGCTTTAAGGGGAGGTAGGAGGATTTTAACTTACGTACGCGCAGATGGTAAGTATAATATGATAGTATTCAGGTAGCCACTTCGTGTAATTGTTAGTTACACATAATTTAGGTTGTATAGAAAACATACATCGTTTCCAGTGGCTTTAACAGCGTTAAGAGGTCAATAACAAGAGGTTAATAACAGTCACTTTAAGTTTCATTCTTGAAAATCCACATATGCAGATACAAATTTGGAATTAGCTAGGATTAAGGATGTAGATAGAGCTTGTGAAAAGGATACCACCACCAGTAGTGTGCATCATGGGGTAAATGTGCCCTTAACCTTTGAAGAAACTTAGTGAATAAGAAATAAAAATATCGAAATTGTGTTCCCTCCATTTGATAGAACATGAAATTCTGAGTAATTTATGTTTATATTAAATTTACGGTGGAAACAATATTTTTTCAGAAAAATGTAATGAAAGAAAATAAAAGATAGGCCGCTGGAAATTAGTGAATTTGAAATAACAAAGGTAGAGGTAGCTTTCCCAGTATCTAGCCAGGATGTATCTATTTAATTATCAACAGAACAAATCATGTCCATAAAAGTCCACCATAGAGGATATATTTTGTCTTCTGTTTTGACAACACACACTCTCTATCGACTCTCTAAATCCGTAAAAAGTGATTTTACGGTAATTTTTTGAAGACCATGAAATTATCTATCCGAGCTAACAAAACTGTTTGTTTTACTTTCCATAATAATTAATACATAAAAAAATAATAAGAGCAAATATGTTATGTTATATTAATATTATGCTTCTTGGGAAGCATTCGAAAGCATCCACTGAATTCGGATGCCAATGACTTTTTTGATCTTTGTACACTGTCAGTGACTGACTATAAAAATTTGAGCCCAAATACTGTCATGTAGGGGAACATGGGGCACAGAGGACATAGTAAACCTTTTTTATCAATTTCTCTTTTTCTTATTCAATTAATGGGAAACTAATACTTGAATCACCTAGGTACATATATGTTCCTGAAATGTAAGTAAAATATTGTTTCTTAAATGCTACTGCAAATCGCTGTAATTAAAGATAAAAGAGCGATTACCTGTGGTCCTCTTCGCCCCGTACATGGGGGCGAAGAGGACCGGCAAGTGGGGTAAAAGAGGACCATTATTTGCCAATTGAGTAAATCATTGTGATATTGTTTTTATCAGTTTATTTCATCATGTTATAATTTTGACAAAATAATAACAACTTAAGATAAGTTTTTAAAAAGAGAAATTACAAAAAAGTATTCATTTTAGTGTGTTGAATAAAATGATCTAAGTATTTTACAAAATAGGCATTGTCCATCTATCCAGTACCATTAAAATATCCAAAAGACCCTACTGGACACGCTTTTCTACAGTGGATTCATTTTTTCCCTCGTAAATAAAATAAACGAAGACACACAACTACAGATGCTGATATACCATATAAAACACATATTGAATCAAGCGGACCTCTGTACCCCATTGGCGCGCTTTTCTTTGTTTGGAGGTTCATAAGCTAAAGATTATAGGTTAGGTCAAACTTTTCACTTGAATATGTTAAACTAGTATCTTAACAATAACTTATGACGATGAGCTATCATTAACCACGTTTCATATTAAAGATAACAACAAACTAAAGTAATTGAAAAATTAGATCACTTCCAGTAAATTTTGAATTTATCTTGTACATACAGACTAAGATTGTTTACAATACAACTATTTGAATTGCTAGGTATACTACAAAATGTGTAAATTATGCATTTTGGCTGTTAACTTATAGATGAAGCAGCTGGTTTTAAACTAATCGGGGAGGTCCCCTTCGCCTCACCGGTCCTCTCTGCCCCATCTTCCCCTACCTATCGCAAAAGTTAACTTTTAATTTAAATTCTTTCTTGGGAAGCATTCGGAAGCATCCACTAAATTTGGATGCCAATTTCATTTTTTGATCTTGTACACTGTCGGTGAGTTATTATACAAATTTGAGCCCAAATACTGTCATATACCTATTGCAAAAAGCTAACTTTTAAGTTCATTTCTTTCTTGGGAAGCATTCGGAAGAATCCACTGAATTCAGATGCCAATGACTTTTTCGATCTTTGTATACTGCCAGTGAGTTACTATAAAAATTTGAGCCCAAATACTGTCATGTACCTATCGCAAAAAGCTAACTTTTAATTTCATTTCTTTCTTGAGGCAGCATTCGGATGCATCCAATGAATTCGGAAGCCAATTGCATATTTTGATCTTGTACACTACCAGTGAGTTACTATTAAAATTTTAGCCCAAATACTGGCAGGTATTTTATCAACTCTTCACACACAACTTTTAATTAGTGAGGAGAGCGGGTAAGCCACCAGAGAGGGATGTCAAATGCAAATTCTTAATTGTTAGGTCAAAAATAGTTGATTTGCCAAAAGGTAGCCCGAATACTGTTTGGGAGTTGTATGGTCTGAAAATGTTGACTTCGGCCCAACTTCAACGCTGAATAAGCCACTGTGGAGGGATGCCAAATTTTTTGGTCGATTAATATCATCTAAATGAAAGAATGGCAAAGTGCCAACCCGAATACTGTAAACTTTTTTACCCAATATTTTTAACAATTTCATTGAAGGACTGTGAGCGCTTAAGCCAGTGTCCACGGAAGCCAACCAGATTTTCGTGTTCTGTGAGTATCAAATAGCTTATCCCCAAGAGCTCAGTTTGAATACGATCACCCCGTTTTTTCTGTTAAGGGCCCATGGTCTATAAGTAACTATACGACGACACTGTCTACGTTCGTTTCTAAGCAACGACAGTACAAAACTACTGCGTAACTTTAACGAGTGGTGTACTCATCTTAACTTGAGACTACTCTAGTTCAGTCGGCGATAGCTTTTAGTTGGAGCTGCGCTAATAAAGACACGTCTGGTTTACTTTATTGAGCATAATATTTCAATTTTACAGCCGACGTTTGCTAGAGCATGCTGTCTTCTTTAGTATACCACTTTTAAAGTGATATAAAAATATCTGACTACTTAAATTTTCTATTGAATCTAAAATTCTCTCACAGAAGCTATCGCCGACTGATTGTTACGTTTGGGACCTAGCGCAACGGATAAAATAAAAATACTTACCATAAAGTATTTTTTGTTAATACAGCTTGACCAACCGATTTTGTGAGCCGGAAAATATGTCCACAACTAAAAGAATTTTATTTAAAATATTTTTTGCAGGAAAAGATTCATCCAATCATAATTAAGAATTTAGGTTAGGTACAGGTATAAGGTCTGTTCGTTTGTCTTGCACCAACTTATTCCAACTGCTCTAATTCACTACAATTTACTCCTTTTCTTGACGAGGAATAGGAAATGTAGAAATGAACACGGTTCCGAGAAACTAGTGCAAGACAAACGAACAGACCTATAGTTAAAAGTCGCGTGTATCTGTTTGTTCATTACTTATTTTAATATTTTCCTTTAGGTAATTTTGTTATAACTAATTATTTAACTAATTATTAAGCAATTTTTAGTTAATTGTAAATTTTTCAAATTCGCTGCCTTAATGTTAACCTATATTCAATTTTAGTGACAGTTACTTGTCAAATTTAGCGACTGAAATACTTTTAACTCGTAGTGTACTTCAAAATCTATCTAAGCAGGCAAATTCCTTTGTGGGCCTGTATGATTTATGTCGAGTTTCTCTAACGTTATGGATCAATAACATTCCAAAACTTAACTATTTTCATTGTTTGAAACCGGTTTTTGAACACTTAGGAAATACTATTCGTCAGTAGATAACTATCATTAGAGAAACCCAACATTATTCTAAGATATTAAGATCTCGTTAACGAGCCTTTAGTGTATTCTTACAAAAATGAATTGAGTAATTAAGTTATGAACATGTGCTGAGTCGTCTTCCGCCATGACATAAAACCCTCACCACCTAGATTGGATTTTGAGGGATGACGCTTTCTAAAGATAAGACGTGCAATGTGCGTCAATGTTGTTGTTGTGCTTATTAATAAAAATAATAAAGGGAGTAAAGAATAGGACTTCTGTTAGCAGAAGGTCATTTTGACTGCTGATTTGAATCTTCTATAACATACTCAAACCATATGATACTGTAACTAAACTTTAGTTATTGTATCATGTAGGTACGTATTCAGTCCATCCTGATATAAAAAAACCTGTGATTTAAAGCGCAGTAGCTAATCGTCTTATAGCGTATTTGATTGCGACCGCACCGACACGGAGCCAGTGCGGTTCTGCACCGGTGAAGTGCAATCACGTAAATGATTTACACCGGAACACCGGTATAGGTAGGTGCACTGTTGCGGGCCAACACAAATAAAACATGTAAAATTGGGGTAGTACAAATGAAACTGCACTGGCACCGCGCTGGTGCGACCAATCGAATACGCCATTATACTGTCTTATAAAACTCCACAATACTAGTTGTTTTTGGAAGAATTAATCATGTATTATCTGAACTCTAAAAAATTTAAAATCACGGAAGAAGTATTCATTTGGGGTCTAAAACCAAAACCATCGACCTATACTTAGTACCTATCCCTATATTTCTCTAGGGCGGTTTTAGAATTATTGCTTTCTTAAGCGATTCTGGGAAAGTTCCATATATGAGAGAGAAGCAGTTATTATCTATTATATCTAGTAGTGGAAATTTTAGGTAAATATTTTGCTTTATTATCGTTATACCTAGAAATTTCATCTACACCCAATGAAGTTAATTTTAAAGTCCCTGTACGACTACAATAATCTGAGCTATGATAGCGGGGTATTTTAAGGAGCATTTTCTATTATTTATTCCCAGATCTGTTATTGCACCTGAAGGATCGGTAAGACTGGAATTAAATTAAAATTACCTATACAAAAATTAACAATTTCGAAACTCTCGCTTTCTATGGCTACCTGAGCACAAGATATCCACACATTTCAGGCTTAAAAAGTTTCTAAAACAGGAAAATCTTTAGTTTTTCTAAAATTACAATACAATCCTAAAATATCATCTACTCGAGACATGGTTAAATATATTTTGAGACTGTGACGAAGAATGAATAGTAAAATATTAAATTCATTATATTAATTAAACAGGAGTTATAAATTAATGTTTCTCTAAATATAAAACAATAAATTATAAAGAATTATCATACTTATGTAAACTTTAATTGCGATAGTTTCAGAAATGTTAAAAGACATTTACTATAAATTAAGATTTGAGGTACTTGCACTTCTTATTTTGACTAACTCATCCATAATGCAATAATTTCAGGTAAATATTTCATTTTAATTATGCCTAAATTTAATATTAATTTTGCAGAGAACAATGGATTCTAATATCGCTCTTAACGCTACTGAAAGTGCAATTATCTCATTTTCCTATTTGGATTATGGGTTATTTTGTGCCATGTTAACTTTAAGTACCCTTATTGGAGTGTATTTTGGATGTTATCATCATCAAAATACCGTAGATGCGTATCTTTTCGGAGGCAAGAAAATGCACATTTTTCCAATCGCCATGTCGTTAGTTTCAAGGTTATAACAATTTAATGAAAGTGTGGCGCGTTTGTTACGAAAGAATAATTTCAGCAATACTTCAGGAATTGCCATGTTATCTGTACCTGCCGATATTTATAAATTTGGTGGAAATTACATTTGGATTTGTTTAGCTATAATATTTAGTTCAGCATTGGGTTATTTTGTGTACCTTCCAGTTTTTTTAAAACTTGAAGTGACAAGCACCTATGAGTATTTGAATTTGAGGTTTGACAAAAAAATTCGTCTATTAGCATCGTTTTTGTTTGCTGTATCAGCGTTTCTGTATAATCCGATAGTTATTTACCTTCCAGCACTAGCCTTTTCACAAGGTAAATATCTTTTAATTGTTTAAACTTTAAACTAACCGAAATCATTTTTTACAGCTACAGGGATGAATGTTCATTTTATAACTCCTATTGTGTGTTGTATTTGTATTTTTTATACTACTATTGGAGGTTTAAAAGCTGTCGTATGGTCAGACACTCTACAGTCATCGGCTATTGCAATATCCATGGCTATAGTTTTTGTAATGGGCATAATATCAACAGGTGGTTTTTCAGTTATTTTTGAAACATCTCTAAAAGGCGACCGCTTAGACATTTTAAAGTAATGCAAACCAATTTCAAAAAAATTGCTTTAAACTTGGTTTTTCAGCTTCAATTTTAATCCCACTATAAGGGATGGAATCTGTGCTTTTACTATTGGAGCAACAGTCAATTGGTGTAATCAGTTTTGCATTAGTCAAGCAACTATTCAACGCCTTTCGGCAGTATCGACTAGAAAAAAGGCCAAGCAGTAAATAACTTCAACTCTTTATAGACCTGTTGACTATTTTCCCTAATTTTTAGAGCAATTATAATATATTGCATTGGAGTCGTTCTTATTAAGGCAGTTAGTACATTTACTGGACTCATTATTTATACAAAGTATTGGAACTGTGATCCTGTCTTGGCAAATAAAATAGCCAAAAACGATCAATTGGTACCATATTATGTTATGGACGTAGCTGGAAGTATACCAGGGCTACCAGGACTATTTATTGCTGGAGTATTCAGCGCAGCCTTGAGGTAAGAATTACTGCAAGGCAGTAAAAAATTTACACGAGTACAGCAAAAATATTTTATTCTGAGACGCTGTGAACATGCGCAGATACCTAGATTTGTAGTTATCCCCACCAATCCAGCAGTAGTCAACGTATTTAAATTATTAAACGGGCGTGGCCAAACCTGCGCGAACTTACCTCAGGTTAAATTATTTTTGCTCTACGTGGTATTAATATCCACCACCAAGCACGAGTATGAATATTGCGTCAGCTTCAGGTTATCATACGACTGCGAACCTTTCACTTCTGGACGTGTTATATGCTTTTCCGATGACCAGATGATCACTTTATTCGTTTTAATAATAATTAATTTTATCACAGTTACAAATTAATGTTATCATAGCTTAGTGTGCCATACCAGAGCTTAGCGAAATTCACATATTTGTGGTCGTCGAAAAATACAATTTTAAAACATTCATTAACTGTAAAATGTTTTTAGTACGCTTTCCACAACACTGAATACTTTATCTTGCACGATATACGAAGATTTTGTTTTACCTTTCATGCCTGCTGATACAACTGAAAAACAAGCTAGTAACGTTATGAAGTTGATAGTAGTTATATCGGGAATAATATCCGCATTGTTGGTATTTGTAGTAGAGCACTTGGGTGGAATTTTGCCATTAGCTGTTAGTTTTGGTGGAGTTGCAGGTGGGCCGTTATTGGGATTATTCACATTGGGAATGCTATTTCCAATGGCAAACGCAAAGGTACCTCTTATATCCACTGTATATTTTGAGAGTAATCAACAGTTTAATTTAAGGGAGCCTTATGGGGTGGAATAAGCGGATTAGTAGTTGGAGGTTGGGTGATTAGTATGAATCAATGGTACAAATCGCAAGGCTTGATGGAAACTTATGGAAAACCCATTAGTACTGAAGGATGCAACTCATACATAAACGCATCTTTACCGTAAGTAATTTAAAACTTACGTGCTATTTTGTAATTTGTGTTTTTTTAGACAAAACCAAGACTTTTCAGATGAACCTTTTGCGTTGTTTAGAATAAGTTTTTGGTATTTTGTTACATTTGGTATGGTTATTGTAATTGTGGTAGGTTTAATCGTAAGTTGGTTCACTAGTGCAAACGATCCTCCGGTTCATCCAGATTTTATAAGTCCAGTTGTACATCGTTTTTATTTTAAACAAAAAGATAAAGTGAAACCTTATTTAAGTATAGAATTAGCAAAAGCTTTAGTGACAAATGGAGCAAGTGCTCCTAAATAAATTATTTTATGTACCTACGTAATTAAACATTTTTTAATTAAACAATTTGTATCTACAGTTATACGTAATTTTGTTCAAGTAATCCTTTTTAAATGAATGTGTTCTGTTTATGTTCTTATCTATCCAGATACAGCGTCATTCCTAAGTCAAAAATATCAATGTGAAAATCAATAGGGTATTTTCCAATTTTTTAAATATCGATTATTCCCGAGTTATTGCATAGCACTCTAAGGTTTTTAGGGTGCCTAAAAACTCTATTTTTAGGCACTAAAAATATGTTAATAAAAAAGGTTTTAGCAAAAACTGCTTTAGAAAAAGAACGTTTCGAAGCAGTTTCAAAGTGATGATCAAAACGGAAGTGACGTAGAAAGTCTTATAAATGACGTTTGTTGGTTCGTTGATTGGTTACATGTGTTAAATGCCTATTAATGACAATACAGGTTTTAATAATCACCATAGTGTTAATATCCACTATGGATAATAACAATGGTATAGAGCATTCCAATGAAAAATGTTAGTGTTGTTGTAGGTATAGGAAACAGCGCTGTCTCATTTAATATAAGTACGAATTATTATTTTGGCAGTCATTCAACGTGATCGAACTACATTGAAGTGGGAGATAGATAATAAACACGTGAAAAATTATTATTTAAAAAATTAACGAAATTGATAATTTGAATATAAAAAAAAATTAGCGCTGACATATCTGTGGCTTCAATTAAAAAAAATCTTTAAGATCGGTCCAGTAGAAGTACGCTATTATTATACAGGGTGTCCCTGAATAACACTGACAAACACTTACATTGAGTTCCTGGGACCAAAATAGGACTTTTGGCCCTCTTGAAATTATGCCCTATAATGTCCCCCTACCAAGTTATACGCTCTCAAAGTTGTGTTAAAAATTTTGAAAAATCGCTTTATCTCCAAAAGTACTGAAAATATTTTAATGATTTTTACACAGTAGGCATATCTTATAAAAGTCATCCTGTGGTAAAAATTGCATAAGAATCGCACCACTAGAACTACTCCTTCCTTCTGAGGGCGTTAACTTTAAACCCATAAAATACTAGTTTTTGCTAATAAAAATATTAAATTCGTTTAATTAATTTAATGGGGAATTTTAAAATAAACATTTTGTTTATTGTTTCTTCTAAAACCAATGGTAGCTACTACCCTACATGCATTGACGATTGAACACCTAATACTAAGGCAACAATGTTTGCGACCTGCAGTTTGCAGTTTAATGTTCCGTTGCTTTCCGATAGATGGTTCTGTATATGTAACCTATATGAGATCCAATTGTTAACTTCTTTTTTATTATTCCGGGAATCGGACTAGGAGATTCTACAGATGAGATACCGGGATGTATCCTCGAAACTCGATAAGTACGTTGCCATCAAGATATCTTTTATGGTGGTTGATTATTAAAGTCACTTCAATTTTGTTATCTACGAAGTGTCACTGATTTTCAAAGAAAGTTTCTCGATCTTCTTTGAGTGGCTGCTACTAAAGGACCAAAAAAGTAATAAAACCAAGAAGAGTACATAGAAAATTTAGAAAACAGGAGTAAAAAGCACTTGGAGAGAAGATGACCTTGGAAATCAAAATGTTATCGAGGCGACTCCCGGTGCTGGGCTTTACTTCGTAGAGGAGATAGACACAACAAAATCGCTTTTTTTCACTTAAATATTATTTATTTACTATCCTGTTTAGCTTAAATGAAATACTAGTTATATGAGATCAAAGATCGCATTTGCGTAGATCATAAAGAAAAACTAATAATAAATGGTTTTTATGACTTTGACTCTTCAAGTACTTTAAAATAGCCCTAGTTTTCACAGAAGGGTCGAATGAAAGTAAGTGAAAGATACTATTGTCGTAGACAAATGTTTCTTAAACAACCCTGTTTTTCAAGCTTTGGGCAGTTTTAAAATAGTAGATATAAATTGTTATGTCCTTTAAAAATCCTAATCCGTTCATTGTGTCGATATTACAGTTAATCATCACCAAAGCCATAAAAACCTTTTATTTATTGACCATCTTTACCTATATGTACAATTATACAGATTAAAAGGAAAAACAACATAGAAAACCCAAAACAAGATGAAATGGGACTCAAACTCCCAAACGTGCCGATGATAATGATGTTTGCAAGCTGAGATATCTGAGTGAGAAGTAAATACAAGATTGAGATTTAATTAAACAATTCATAAGTAAATAAATATCTCACACAGTGCCACATTTATTAATACATAAAATAATTCTTTTAAAAATAAATGAAATGCGTATTTTTTCCATTCAAATCCAAATTTAGCCAACTATTTGCTTCTAATTTAAACAATTAAAAAGACCATAGTTATACGTCAAGACGTAAAATAAATTATACTAATCCCAAGTTACATATTATACATACAGTGAATACCATTAACAACGCAACATAGCCAACATAACGTCGATTGTAAGATATTGTTACAGTTCGTTTATATGACAACCTCTGACAGCAATGCTAAATCGCGTTCCATTTAATTTGCAACACCAACATGCAGTAAATTAATTTTAGATAACAATAATTATAAAAATCGAAATTAGACGATCTCAAAAGTTGGTGTAAGGCTTTCTCATAGGTTTAATTTAAAAAAAGCTTTATACGCATCATTAGGCCAATTTTTTTAGGAGGATTGAAAGAAATGAAAAACATTAAAAATGCGAGGCTTATCGTTTTCAAAACCACCAGAAACTTACACAAAGAGAGAAGGAAACGCGTACGGACTTTTGCTTTCCAACGTTAGATTTTTAAACATATTATTTATGGATGAAGCAATAACTTTCAATTTACGTGAAGAGGTAAAATCACCAAAATTTTAGATACTGGAGCAACTGCACCTGCATCTTACGTCAAGAAGCCACAGACCCTAAAAAGTGAATGTTTGGGCAGGTTAATAGAAAATGATATAATAGGACCATTCTTTATTAAAGGCAATTTAAACGAACAAAAATATTCTTCTGAATAATAGAATTATTTCTAGTGAGAATTACATTTGAATATGGATGAAATCTAGTTTCAGCACTACGGGCCTCCACCTCACTACACAATGGCAGTACGAAATTACTTAAACCAAATTTTTCTATGTCGTTGGATAGAACGAGGGGGTAAAATAAATTACCGGCGCGATCTCGCTTCATCGATAAATAATATTTTATTTAAAAATCCTGTGGGCTATTGTTGATCCTTTTGACCATCGGAAAGCAGAAGTCCATAAGCGTTTCCTCATCTCCTTGTATAAGTTGTGGTGGTTTCAATAACGATACCTAAGACTTGTATTTTTCACGTTTTTCATTTCTTTCAATCTTATAAAAAAATATTTTGGTCTAAGAAGAGGTGTAAAACGTGAAGTTTCTCAAAGAACACCTACGAGAAAACTTTGACACCAACTTTTGCGATCGTCTAATTTCGATCTTTATAATAATTATTATCTGAAATTAATGAACTGCATGTTGGTGTTGCAAATTAAATGGAACGCGATTTAGCATTGCTGTCAGAGGTTGTCATATAAACGAACTGTAACAATATCTTACAATCGACGTTATGTTGGCTATGTTGCGTTGTTAATGGTATTCACTGTATACAAATATACATACCTAAATAAATACACCTTATGATATACGCATTACTTAACTACTCTAGTAACGATCTGACATTTGTTTATAATAAACTTAAGTAATAATAGTTAAAAGAACTTATAACAGTCAACTGATATTATCGTTTTGTTCTACTGGTTCTCATTTGAGAAGGAAAGTTATACTTTCCATATTACTCAAATTAGGAAACTTTGAAGTCGAATTTCAGATTCCTAATCTATACACTGTATAGTATGGACAGCTGTATTCATCCCACTTCTGAGATATCTGCCTTTTCCCTATCATATATTGATCCTGTTCAAACATTAAGGCTCCACGTTTGCCAAAACATAATTAGCGGATTTTTTTAGATGTTGCAGCAAACTGGGTATAATAGACTCCTTTGTTGCAACTTGAGATGGAACGTACCACTTTCGTAATCAGGCATGTAACTACGGGAGGGCCCTGGCCTGCCTAAAATTTTGCTGGCCTACCCTGATAAAATGACAATAATAAGCGAAAATTCAGATATTTACAGTATAATCTGAATTCCACACAAAATATTTCATCTTTAAAAAGTTTCACGAGCTACAAATTATGTATTTGGCCCATCAAAACAAATTGGTGGCCAAGAAGCTAGTTACGTGCCTGTTCGTAATGGAAGTGGATAGACGCTATTTCCACCTCAACCTTTAGATAAAGCTAATGATACTGGAAGATGAACTATCGCTGATATTAGGCGGATTCCCCTAATATGAATTCTCTAACAGAGGTCAGTCCTATTGATTCTTCCACTTCAGTGCATTCTCTGCATCTGGGGCTGTTGCTACTAACGCCTGCCTTCTGGATTCACTTAAGTACTCGTTATTGTTCAATCCTTCCTATTCTTTATTTATGCACCAAGGAAGTGTTGCTCTTTCTAAATATTGGCTATTGGTATAAAAAAATAAAAAACCTAAATAAGTAAATAAATAATTCAATTTTGGTGTTTTACGATCTCATAAATTACCACTGTTATTTGCCAAGTCAAAAAAATAAACAATTTTGCACTGTGTAATGACTAGAGAACGGATTTTTAAGCATAAAAAATCTCAAAAATAGCTCTTAAAATGGCATGAAAAACTCCAATTATATGCATTAAATATACATCAAAATTACATAACAAGCTTTAAAAATAAAAATTTTTTGACTAAGTAATAATATTTTTATTAACAAAAATTTTGATTGCAACAGAAAGATGTAAAAATTAATTGAATATTTTAAAAAATGCAATAACTAATGTATTTCTAAACTTTGCATTAAAAATTTGTTCTGATTCTGACGCTTAAAAAATTGT
This sequence comes from Malthinus seriepunctatus, assembly GCA_963924605.1. Lineage (NCBI taxonomy): Eukaryota > Metazoa > Arthropoda > Insecta > Coleoptera > Cantharidae > Malthinus > Malthinus seriepunctatus. The sequence goes on from OZ004600.1 coordinate 56,911,097, forward strand.
TAAAAACTGCGCTCACATACGCTGGTAATAATGATATATTACTGATAATAATGATAATATTACTAGCATAATTACTAATTAGTATTGATAAAACTAATGTTTTTATTTTCTAATTACTTATGTATTTAAAAAAGAAACATAATAAGTAATTCTAATATTTTTGATAAGCAAAAAAAAAGGAAAATTATTAGCTAAAACTTAGTTAATTTAAATTTTTTTTTAAATATTGCGAAAATATGACCTAAAATAGCACAAAAATAATTCTAAGCATAAAAATTGAAAAATAAGCATATAAGCATAAAAAAAAATTTGCCATGTGAGAGTGTTTGAGGTAAATCGCAAAGATTTCAAGTCATATTTGCTTTGATATTAATTTTTACCTCTAGCAAATTTGCTAGGAATCCGTTCTCTAGCTAATGACATGATAAAGCAATAATTAATTTAAATTTTCTTGTTCGTTAGAGAGAGAAAAATAAATAACTGATAACACAAATACAAAAGTTGTAATCAATTAGACGCTTAGCAGTTTATAGTTCAATAGTTAAGAGATATTTTTTAAATATGGACATATTACCCGAAGTATCAAAATTTGTGTTTTCATGGATCGACTATACAGTATTTGCTTTATTATTGGGTTTGAGTGTTTCTATCGGTATTTATTTCGGTTTTTTTGAAAATAAACAAAATTCAACAGATGAATATCTTCTTGGGGGAAGATCTATGAAAACTCTTCCAGTTGCAATATCTTTAGTAGCAAGGTGTGTTTTAAAAGTCACCAAAATGCCAATTTACCCAATTTCTTTAGTTTAATTATATTTTTTTCAGTTCTATATCAGGTATAACAATCTTAGCTGTACCTTCTGATGTGTATAGATTTGGTGCAAATTACTTATGGATAACTGTTTGTATTATCGTTTCAATGCTTGCAACCACATACATCTACCTACCAGTATTTTACAAACTCCAATTTACAACAATATTTGAATACTTAGATGTTCGTTTCGATAGAAAAATTCGAATATTTGCCTCATTTTTGTTTACGTTAACCATATTTATTCACAATCCAATTATAATTTACATACCAGCACTTGCATTTTCACAAGGTAAGTTTGCAATGGAGAACTTTCAGGTAGTTGGTAAAATGACTGTTTTAAGCAACTGGAATTAGCGTTCATCTCATAACACCAATAATAAGTTTAATTTGTATTTTTTACACAACAATTGGAGGATTAAAAGCTGTCGTTTGGACGGATACATTGCAATTTATAGGAATAATTGGTTCTTCCATTACCATATTCTTTATGGGAATATCAGCTGTGGGTGGAGTTGACTATGTTTTTACTAAAAATGTAGAAGGGCATCGATTGGATTTATTTAAGTAATTAAATGTCTTTTTTTTATAGTTTCAGTGTTAGCAATTTTATTTCAGTTTTGACTTGGATCCAACTATTAGAGATGGGTTTTGGGCTTATATGATTGGCGGAACTTTTCATTGGATTGCTCTTATAGGCACAAATCAAGGAACATTGCAAAAGTTACTTTCAGTTTCTACAATTAACCACGCTAGAAGGTGAGTTATTAATAACTTTATTGTCAAGATAACGAGTTTAACGCACTTTTGTAAGTACTACTTCATTGAGCAAGTGTATGTTGTTGATCTAAAGTTTATCTACGTGATCTAAATTCACATTAAATTGCTTTTAGGGTAATGTTGATGTATTGTTGTGGAATGATCATTTTAATCTCAATTAGCATATTTACTGGAAATATTTTATATGCGAAATATTATGACTGCGATCCCATGTCGACAAAATTAATTTCACGCTACGACCAAATTTTGCCACATTTCGTTATGGAAATTGGTGGAAATGTTCCAGGATTGCCTGGAATTTTTATTGGTGGAGTATTTAGCGCAGGTTTAAGGTACGCCAAAAATACAACTACTGTGGAAATGGAGATTAAAATTATTCTTTTTAGTTCATTATCTGCTTGCCTAAATACAATTTCTGGTACTGTCTACCAAGACTTTATTTTACCATTTATGCCTCCTGATACAACGCAGAAAACGGCAAGCAACATTTTAAAATCAATTGTTGCTGTAACCGGCATTTTATGTATTTTATTAGTTTTTGTGATAGAAAATATGGGCGGTATGTTAGCACTCGTAACTGCTTTACAAGGAATAGTGGGAGGCCCTCAAATTGGATTGTTCACACTAGGTGTTTTGTTTCCAATGGCAAATTCAAAAGTCAGTAAGCATTAATTTTTTTAACAAGTAGTAATTAATCATTTTTTAGGGTGCGCTTTACGGAGGTATTATTGGCTTATTAATAACTTCTTGGATAGCACTTTTCAATCAATGGTATAATTTGCAAGGCATGCTTCATGATTTTAGTAAACCCATATCAACCGAAGGCTGTGATTTTATTTTTAATACGACCACAGCAATGTAAGTGAATTTAAAACTAATTAATTACTTATTTAATTAATTACAACAAACAAAATATTTTAGATTACATACTACACCTGTTGAAAGACCTTTTGTCATATATCAAATATCATTTTGGTACAATACATTTATAGGCGCCACTTTAGTGATTGTTTTTGGTTTAATAATTAGTTGGTTTACTCAAGAAAAAGATGCTACCGTACATCCTGATTTAATCAGTCCAGTATTAAGTTCGTTCTATTCGCAAGATAAAAAATATCCGAAAACAATGAAATTTCAACAAAATTTAGAATTGACTATAGAACAAAAAGAAATGGAAAGTTTAATAGAAGAAAAAATAATTAACAAGTAATTAAAGAGTTTTGCTGTTTTGTTAATTCAGTACTGTACAACATGATTAATTTATTATTAAAATTAATTTTTCTATCTATGTTATTAGCCTTAAATTGATAAGGATAACTATAGAACTAGTTACTAGGATAACGTTATCACTTATCAATGATTTATTATTTCCATAGTTTTCCTTCACCCTGGAAAAAATTGGGATTATTTCTTATTGAGGAAGGTGACACTACATGAATTGTTAATAATATAATAATGCACTTTCTGATGAAATTTTGCAGTTGGCAAAAAAAACGAATGAAATTAAACTATCAACTCATTTTAATAGCAAAGCACTAAAAACAGATAATTTCGTTCAAGTGCCACCCCAAAAATTAACTTTTTTATAATTTTTATTTTTTATACTAGACTTTGAGACACGACTTCACTGATGGTAAAAGTAGCTTTGATACTTGGCATCGGCCTGTTAGTGTAGTCAACGAACGAAAATTTGACCTGATTTTCCTACTTTTTTTGTAACAGCTATTTTTTTTGACTAGAAAGCACTTATTCTTCGACTTTAGTGTAAAATTTTGACTTGTATAGGCGGATCGGGACCAAAAAATTTTCGTTTTGTTTGTAATGAATCTCTCTTTAAAACTACCTAAGTTAAAATAATTTATATTAATTTGCTAACCTAAAAAAAATTCAAAACCGCCGTCTGTAACGACTTTGTTTCGTTACTGTTTTTATTTTCTAATCTTACCTAATCTTCGTTATAACTTTAATTAAACTTTTCTTTAATTTAAATCTATCATGCGTCGTTTAGTTCACTTAATTAGCTAGGTTCAGATTGTTCTCGTTAGATGGCGCTAGCAGTCTCATTTGCATAATTTATTCGGTTGATTTTTAAATTTTCGCGCGTTTTGAATTGCGGAAATTAATTAGTCTAGTAGGGGTGATATCGAATTGATATAATTTGGTGGATCTTGGCAAGATTTTTCATTTCTGATTTGACGTTGTTAAATGATAGGTGTGAGTTACCTTCATAATTTAGTTTGTGGTTTTAAATTTTTCAACGGTCAATAGTTGAGGTTTTCTTGAGTTACCGTTTTGTCGACAGAAAACCTGTTACGCATTTTTGCAGAAAATAGTTTTGTTAAGATTTTTATTCATCCGAATACATCTGGTTACAGACGTAAGTAGTACTATCTAATTTTGAGTACGCTAGTAGTTAACTTGGTTTTTTCTGTATTTAGCCCTTCTTTTCATTCATATTCTTCGTTGTAATTTTTGGGTAACGTTATCATATAATTTGGGGACAAGTAATAAAAGTTCATCACGATCGTGTATTGCGTAAATGATAGCAGAGTTGGTTTGATTCGAGAGATGGTGCTAGAGTCCAGTTATTAGAATTAACAGCTTCTGGATTCCGTTACGTTCAAGTCATCTGGACCTAAAATAAAAAGATAAGCTATTAAATTTTATTGTTATCTCATCTTGCTGGACGCCATTTTGTGAACTCTTCAAGTTGTTTTACCAAAGTTTTTAAATATTTCCTTTGGCAGGAGTTCTGCGATATTACTTCCAAGTTTAATTCAACATTTCAGTGTTCAATTTATTTTTGTAGAATTGTATCGTCAAATACTTATTCATTATACATCGTAATTATAATTTTATTATAATTTTTTTTTCATTTAGTTGATTCATTCCAGTTTTGGGATTTTGGTCGACGTTCGATTATTTGTCCTGAAACAGTGCAATTGTATTTAATTATTTGTTAATTCATTTTTGTTGTTTACTTACACCGTGTTAAGCTTCGATACAAGCGCATCTATTTTATTAATCATTACGTTAAATTGATTTATCACAGAAACGTTGTTTTGGGGTAAAGTTTGCAAATTTTACGAATTCTCATGATAGACTAGGCGCAAAAGTTAAAGTATTTTATGCAAGCGGCATTTCATATAACATTTTGGTAACCGATATTTTCCCAATATTTCAACTGTACTGAATACGAAAACTGCGGTTATCAAAGCGAAATCTTAACCGGAAGCGTGATATTCAAGATGACACCCAAGATGTCAGCTTTGTTATTTTTGATAAAATAATTATGAACAATTAGGACAAATATTGTCATTGGTTGGGATAGATAATTTTATACCCTACAATTTTTATTAGAAGTAAAATTATCTTCAGATCACTCCTAAAAGAGCTAGAGTTGATAAAAGCACCAGTGTTGTATAAACCGTCTTAATACATAAAGCAGTATATGGAAGCATCTTGGTGAGTTCAGCGAGGTAGCTTTCCCAGTATCCAGCTACGATGTATCTGTTAAAACATGATCAGAGCAAATCAAGTCCATAAAAGTCGATCATAAAGAGGTCGATCATATCTTCTGTTTTGACAACACACGGTGCTTCTCCCGACTCTCTAGACCCTTAAAGAGTGATTTTACTGTAATTTTTTGTAGACCATAAAATTATCTATCCGAGCTAACAAAAATATTTGTCTTAATTGCCATAATAATTAATCCATCAAAATAAATAAAAAGAGCAAACATGTATATTACGACGATTTTTACGCACACGATGTCTTTAGCTGGCTTTCGCTCCTTAACAAGCAATCTTACGGTACTTTTACATTTAATAATAATTGTAGAGAACCTTGTATATCTAATTCAATCAAAACAGTTGTCCAAGTTTCAATAATAATTCCTCCATCCAAATAAATCTTAATTAATAAAGCAGACAACCTAGTCGCCATCTTGAATATCGCGCTTCCGGTTTAAATTTCACTGTGGGTAACCGCAATTTTTTGATTCAGGGGGGTCGAAATATTGGGAAAACATCGGTTACCAAAATGTTATATGAAATTCCTCTAGCATTTCGATACTGGGATTTTGTTCCAATTTCACGGTGCTTCTTCCGACTGTAGCTCCTTAAGGAGTGATCTGAAGATAATTTTACTTCTAATAAAAATTGTAGGGTATAAAATTATCTATCCCAACCAATGACAATATTTATCCTAATTGTTCATAATTATTTTATCAAAAATAACAAAGCTGACATCTTGGGTGTCATCTTGAATATCACGCTTCCGGTTAAGATTTCGCTTTGATAACCGCAATTTTCGTATTCAGCAGGGTTGAAATACTGGGAATACATCGGTTACCAAAATGTTATATGAAATGCCGCTTGTATGGTTAAGGATACGTTTTTTCCGATAACAGTCCTAGTCTATGAGCTACGTTCCTCTGCGATTTGGTAATTTAAATTAAGTTTTGATTTGGAATTAATTTGGTTCCAAAAATTTTAGTCAATATTTTTTTTTGTATCGTTGCGAGACGGTGAAGAGTTGAATTACGATAGTTGGTAGATTAATTAAGTTAATTAATTGTTTTATGGAAATAAGCTTCCATATTTATTTTTTTTGTATGAATTATATGTTGTGAACTATCTTGATTATGTCTATAGCTATTTATCCGACTTTTGTAAATAAATATTTTCTTTTGCCAGGATTTATTTCTTTTATTCCCAACTACAACTGGGATCGCTGAGCTAGTTCTTAAATCCTGACAAGTTTGGTGGGTCGTAGTTTTTATAGAGAACTTGAGTAATAATTAACGTTATGGTATGAAACTTTAGTAAGTTGTAGCTAATATAGTAACTAATCCATATTGCGAGTTGGGTCCAAAAATATTAAGAATAAAGGCTAAAATTTACATTTTAGTTCGAATATTTGTTGTGAGCAAGAGCAATTGGAAGAAAAAGTGATGAGATGATGAGATACCGGGATGTATCCTCAAAACTCGATAAGTACGTTGCCATCAAGATAAATTTTATGGTGGTTGATTAAAGTCACTTCAATTTTGTTATCTACGGAGTGTCACTGATTTTCAAAGAAAGTTTCTCGATCTTCTTTGAGTGGCTGCTACTAAAGGCCCAAAAAAGTAAAAAAACCAAGAAGAGTACATAGAAAATTTAGAAAACAGGAGTAAAAAACACTTGGAGAGAAGATGACCTTGGAAATCAAAATGTCATCGAGGCGACTCCCAGTGCTGGGCTTTACTTCGTAGAGGAGATAGACACAACAAAATCGCTTTTTTCCACTTAAATATTATTTATTACTATAAATAATTACTTATATACTATTTTAAAACTGCCCAAAGCTTGAACAACAGGGTTGTTTAAGAAACATTTGTCTACGACAATAGTACCTTTCACTTACTTTTATTCGACCCTTCTGTGAAAACTAGGGCTATTTTAAAGTACTTGAAGAGTCAAAGTCATAAAAACCATTTATTATTAGTTTTTCTTTATGATCTATGCAAATGCGATCTTTGATCTCATATAACTAGTATTTTATTTAAGCTAAACAGGATAGTATAGTGCTGAACTTTTATAAACGATAGGGCAATGACGACTAGGGCTGGGAAAAATATCGATATATCGATAATTTTATGGATATATCGATATATCGACTAGTCGATGTTTTTAAAAAAATATTGATATATCGATATATGGATAAAAATATCGATATATCCATAAAATTATCGATATATCGATATTTTTCCCAGCCCTAGTCGTCATTGCCCTATCGTTTATAAAAGTTCAGCACTATACTATCCTGTTTAGCTTAAATAAAATACTAGTTATATGAGATCAAAGATCGCATTTGCATAGATCATAAAGAAAAACTAATAATAAATGGTTTTTATGACTTTGACTCTTCAAGTACTTTAAAATAGCCCTAGTTTTCACAGAAGGGTCGAATAAAAGTAAGTGAAAGGTACTATTGTCGTAGACAAATGTTTCTTAAACAACCCTGTTGTTCAAGCTTTGGGCAGTTTTAAAATAGTAGATATAAATTGTTATGTCCTTTAAAAATCCTAATCCGTTCATTGTGTCGATATTACAGTTAATCATCACCAAAGCCATAAAAACCTTTTATTTATTGACCATCTTTACCTATATGTACAATTATACAGATTAAAAGGAAAAACAACATAGAAAACCCAAAACAAGATGAAATGGGACTCAAACTCCCAAACGTGCCGATGATAATGATGTTTGCAAGCTGAGATATCTGAGTGAGAAGTAAATACAAGATTGAGATTTAATTAAACAATTCATAAGTAAATAAATATCTCACCACAGTGCCATATTTATTAATACATAAAATAATTCTTTTAAAAATAAATGAAATGCGTATTTTTTCCATTCAAATCCAAATTTAGCCAACTATTTGCTTCTAATTTAAACAATTAAAAAGACCATAGTTATACGTCAAGACGTAAAATAAATTATACTAATCCCAAGTTACATATTATACATATACAAAAATACATACCTAAATAAATACTCCTTATGATATACGCATTACTTAACTACTCTAGTAACGATCTGACATTTGTTTATAATAAACTTAAGTAATAATAGTTAAAAGAAGGTTTTTGAACTTATAATAGTCAACTGATATTATCATTTTGTTCTACTGGTTCTCATTTGAGAAGGAAAGTTATACTTTCCATATTACTCAAATTAGGAAACTTTGAAGTCGAATTTCAGATTCCTAATCTATACACTGTATAGTATGGACAGCTGTATTCATCCCACTTCTGAGATATCTGCCTTTTCCCTATCATATATTGATCCTGTTCAAATATTAAGGCTCCACGTTTGCCAAAACATAATTAGCGGATTTTTTTAGATGTTGCAGCAAACTGGGTATAATAGACTGCTTTGTTGCAACTTGAGATGGAACGTACCACTTTCGTAATCAGGCATGTAACTACGAGTAGGCCCTGGCCTACCTACAATTTTGCTGGCCCACCCTGATAAAATGACAATAATAAGCGAAAATTCAGATATTTACAGTGTAATCTGAATTCCACCCAAAATATTTCATCTTTAAAAAGTTTCATGAGCTACATATTATGTATTTGGCCCATCAAAAAAAATTGGTGACCAAGAAGCTAGTTACCTGCCTGTTCGTAATGGAAGTGGATAGACGCTTCTGTTCTAATTCCACCTCAACCTTTAGATAAAGCTGATACTGGAAGATGAACTATCGCTGATATTAGGCGGAATCCCCTAATATGAATTCTCTAACGGAGGTCAGTTCTATTGATTCTTCCACTTCATTGCATTCTCTGCATCTGTGGCTGTTGCTACTAACGCCTGCTTTCTGGATTGACTTAAGTACTCGTTATTGTTCAATCCTTTATTTATGCACCAAGGAAATGTTGCTCTTTCTAAATATTGGCTATTGGTATAAAAAAATAAAAAACCTAAATAAGTAAATAAATAATTCAATTTTGGTGTTTTACGATTTCATAAATTACCACTGTTATTTGCCAAGTCAAAAAAATAAACAATTTAGCACTGTGTAATGACATGATAAAGCAATAATTAATTTAAATTTTCTTGCTCCTTAGAGAGGGAAAAATAAATAACTGATAACACAAATACAAAAGTTGTAATCAATTAGACGTTTAGCAGTTTTTAGTTCAATAGTTAAGAGATATTTTTTAAATATGGACGTATTACCCGAAGTATCAAAATTTGTGTTTTCATGGATCGACTATACAGTATTTGCTTTATTATTGGGTTTGAGTGTTTCTATCGGTATTTATTTCGGTTTTTTTGAAAATAAACAAAATTCAACCGATGAATATCTTCTTGGAGGAAGATCTATGAAAACTCTTCCAGTTGCTATATCTTTAGTAGCAAGGTGTGTTTTAAAAGTCACCAAAATGCCAATTTACACGATTTTTCTTGTTTAATTATATTTTTTTCAGTTGTATATCAGGTATAACAATCTTAGCTGTACCTTCTGATGTGTATAGATTTGGTGCAAATTACTTATGGATAACTGTTTGTATTATCGTTTCAATGCTTGCAACCACATACATCTACCTACCAGTATTTTACAAACTCCAATTTACAACAATATTTGAATACTTAGATGTTCGTTTCGATAGAAAAATTCGAGTATTTGCCTCATTTTTGTTTACGTTAACCATATTTATTTACAATCCAATTGTAATTTACATACCAGCACTTGCATTTTCACAAGGTAAGTTTGCAATGGAGAACTTTCAGCGAGTTGGTAAAATGACTGTTTTAAGCAACTGGAATTAGCGTTCACCTCATAACACCAATAATAAGTTTAATTTGTATTTTTTACACAACAATTGGAGGATTAAAAGCTGTCGTTTGGACGGATACATTGCAATTTATAGGAATAATTGGTTCTTCCATTACCATATTCTTTATGGGAATATCAGCTGTGGGTGGAGTTGATTATGTTTTTAAAAAAAATGTAGAAGGGCACCGATTGGATTTATTTAAGTAATCGATTTTCTTTTTTTATAGTTTAAGTGTTAACAATTTTATTGCAGCTTTGACTTGGATCCAACTATTAGAGATGGCTTTTGGGCTTATATGATTGGGGGAAATTTTCATTGGATTGCTCTTATAGGCACAAATCAAGGAACATTTCAAAAGTTACTTTCAGTTTCTACAATTAAACACGCTAGAAGGTGAGTTATTAATAACTTTATTGTCAAGATAACGAGTTTAACGCACTTTTGTAAGTACCACTTCATTGATCAAGTTTATCTACGTGATCTAAATTCATATTAAATTGCTTTTAGGGTAATGTTGATGTATTGTTGTGGAATGATCATTTTAATCTCAATTAGCATATTTACTGGAAATATTTTATATGCGAAATATTATGACTGCGATCCCATGTCGACAAAATTAATTTCACGCTACGACCAAATTTTGCCACATTTCGTTATGGAAATTGCTGGAAATGTTCCAGGATTGCCTGGAATTTTTATTGGTGGAGTATTTAGCGCAGGTTTAAGGTACGCCAAAAATACAACTACAGTGCAAATGGAAATTAAAATTATTCTTTTTAGTTCATTATCTGCTTGCCTAAATACAATTTCTGGTACTGTCTACCAAGACTTTATTTTACCATTTATGCCTCCTGATACAACGCAGAAAACGGCAAGCAACATTTTAAAATCAATTGTTGCTGTAACGGGTATTTTATGTATTTTATTAGTTTTTGTGATAGAAAATATGGGCGGTATGTTAGCACTCGTAACTGCTTTACAAGGAATAGTGGGAGGCCCTCAAATTGGATTGTTCACCCTGGGTGTTTTGTTTCCAATGGCAAATTCAAAAGTCAGTAATCATTAATTTTTTTACCAAGTAATTAATAATTTTTTAGGGTGCGCTTTACGGAGGTATTATTGGCCTATTAATAACTTCTTGGATAGCACTTTTCAATCAATGGTATAGTTTGCAAGGCATGCTTCATGATTTTAGTAAACCCATATCAACCGAAGGCTGTGATTTTATTTTTAATACGACCACAGCAATGTAAGTGAATTTAAAACTAATTAATTAATTATTTAATTAATTACAACAAACAAAATATTTTAGATTACATACTACACCTGTTGAAAGACCTTTTGTCATATATCAAATATCATTTTGGTACAATACATTTATAGGCGCCACTTTAGTGATTGTTTTTGGTTTAATAATTAGTTGGTTTACTCAAGAAAAAGATGCTACCGTACATCCTGATTTAATCAGTCCAGTATTAAGTTCGTTCTATTCGCAAAATAAAAAATATCCGGAAACAATGAAATTTCAACAAAATTTAGAATTGACTATAGAACAAAAAGAAACGGAAAGTTTAATAGAAGAAAAAATAATTAACAAGTAATTAAAGAGTTTTGCTGTTTTGTTAATTCAGTACTGTACAACATGATTAATTTATTATTAAAATTAATTTTTTATATCTATGTAATTAGCCTTAACTTGATAAGGATAACTAAAGAGCTAGTTACTATGATAACGTTATCACTTATCAATGATTTGCTATTTCCATAGTTTTCCTTCACCGTGGAAAAACAGGGATTATTTCTCATTAAGGAAGGTCACACTACATGAATTGTTAATAATGCACTTTCTGATGAAATTTTGCAGTTGGCAAAAAAAACGAATGAAATTAAACTATCAACTCATTTTAATAGCAAAGCACTAAAAACATATAATTTTGTTCAAATGCCACCCCAAAAATTAACTTTTTTTTAATTTTTATTTTTGATACTAGACTTTTGATATTCTGGGAATTAATATCGACAATTTTTTGAAGACACGACTTCACTGATGGTAAAAGTAGCTTTGATACTTGGCATCGGCCTGTTAGTGTAGTCAACGAACGAAAATTTGACCTGATTTTCCTACTTTTTTTGTAACAGCTATTTTATCTTAATCGGTCGAAACCATCCTGTGAGTTTGTGTATGAAATGTCTTAACCCAATTTTGACCAAAAAGCACTTATTCTTCGACTTTAGAGTAAAATGACTACACTATGAGTTTTTTTTATTCTAAAATTCATAAAAAAGAGCATTATTAACGTTATTATAAAAGTAGTATTAAATGTTTTGCATATCAGCGGCTTTGAAAACAGATGAAATTTCTAAAATTTTTCAAGAGATCAAAAATAATAATTTCCCTCTCTTGTGAAAAATCCCTGGACACGCTGTTTTAGTATTTTTTATTTTACGGCGATTCTGAATTATATTTTCAATATCTTCACACCTCTTTTTAGTTCTTTATTATTTGTCTATAATATATCATCTTTATTCTGCTCAATTTATTTTATCTTTAATTCTATTTTATTTACTATTTCTATACTTTTGTGTCATATGTGTTGCCTACTCTCGTAGTTCTCATGCTTGTAATTAATTAATAATTATATTATTTAAGTTAGGGGTCGTTTTTGCTAGCCGTTAACTTAAGCTTTAACCTTGGATAGTAACATTGGTTTCCCTATAGTCAACTTCAAGATTAAAGCTTAAGTTAACGGCCAGCATAAACGATCCCTTAGGTCAGGGCTGTCCAACTGGCGGCCCGCGGGCCGTATACGGCCCGCCAAATTATTTTTACGGCCCGCGAATTTGTTTTGTGGTGACTGTGTTATAATATTATTAACTTAATTTCATATTATTTATCAACTTTCTTGGCCCCCGAAATGTTTGGTGAAGAAAATATGGCCCGCGGGCTATGATAAGTTGGACAGCGCTGCCTTAGGTGGTTTAATAATCGCTTAAATTTACTCCTTAAAACCATGAATATTATAGTTAGTTTAGTAATTATTGCTTTACTCAAAAATTTTTAATTCAAGGGGACTCGAGGATGCAAATTAGCTCAATTGAACCGCACCAAAATAACGAGCCCGTCGATATAAAATTTGTAATTATCAATTAAAATTTCAACCTTAAAGTAATTAATAAAAATTAATTAAGGGTTGTAAAATACTTAGGGAGGTTAATTAATTACTGAGATAAAAAGAAAAAACACTAATCAGCTTCAACAGCAATTTTACCACTCCACGTGGTTAAAAATGAATTTAAAACTTTCCAATCCTAGAATTAAAAACTGTTAGATAAAGAAATACTAAGGTGATAAGGATGAAATAATTATTGTAGGGTTAAACATAATTGAAGAAGTAAATTAAAAATTACAAGGAAGCTTTAGCCCTTCTGGTTGTCGAGTTATAGGGAAATCAGTGCTTATCGTTGATAACGGTGATAATAAAATAATGAAAAGTAATTCTGGTCCAATCTTGATAAGATTGGACTCAAATGAAAGTGCTTGAAGAGCTGACCAAGGAAATGTAAAAATTATCTCCATTTTGATCTCAGGAGCGGCGCTAGAAAAAAAATAGGGCAAACATGACAAGTAGCTGCTTTAAACGATACAAAATTTCCAGGATGCTGTAATACTGAACCAGTATTTAGGTCCAGCATCCGGATGAAATTCTGCATCGTTATTGTCAAAATTCAAAATAATTACTTAATTAAAATTTTTATTTGATATCTACTAATAATAATTAATTACTGGTTTAATACTTTGTGAATGAGATCTTTACAATATTACATTGGGCGGATTCACCGGACGTAACAGTTGTGCAACAGTTACCAAATCGTCCGCTGACGTACCCGCTACTTTGGGAACGTGTGCGGGAGCGGTCGCCATTTTATCGAGCGCATTTCGTTTGCGCTACTTGTTCGTATTTAAATTTTAGATTGTCACTATGACACTTAAATAAAATTCTAAATTACCGGACGATGTAGCGCTAGTAATGTAGCAGCTGGATCGGTATACGTTTACGCTACGTCCGGTGAATGGGCCCATTACCTTGCTATTACATTTTATTGAAGTACTTATAATTATTTTGCTTCGACAAAAGTAATATAATACCTATTATACGGCGATACTGTATAGAGTACACGTGGTGTACTCATCTTACGTTGTGTTTACTCTACAAACCTCTTTAATCAAACGCGTATTAATTATTATTAATAAGATAAGAAATATTCTTTAAAACGCAATTTTCAACAATTTCGTGTTAACTAAGACCAAAAAGAATTAAGTTTATATTTGTGTTAAAAGGTTAAAACTGTCTTGTTCATTCATAAAAAAATAGAAGACTACAATCTGATTAACTTATTATTAAAAATATTTTTCTCTAAATATAATCTAGTTACAATGTCCTATTTTTATATTTTCTTTAATAAATGCCTTGATAGCAAAAAATGTTTTATTATTTAACGAATTAGTATAGGAATTATTAATCTGCCAGTTAATTGCTTGGATAACGTCAATCAATAGTTCAACTTTAAAAATCCAAATATTTAAGATGTATAATTTCAATATTTCCGTAATTTTCTCGGATTTTCTGTAACCCTAGATAAAACTTAAAACAGCCGACTAAACAGATCTAAAAAGTCAGACGAAAACAGAAAAAGTGTATCGAGCGCGTAATTCCCACCATCATTCTATGGGCCTCTTCTTCATTACAAGAGCAACAGAATCATCAGTTACTTACTCATAAAGATTAATGTTTAATACGCAGAAATAATTTGTCCACGACATTTAATTATTGTAGGATAATTGGGTACAATAATAGCTCCTTTCATAACTTTTCAACAACTGTTGTACGGTCACAAAATATAAGCCGTGCATCAGTATTTTATACAGGGTGACTTATAGTTCATATATTCTCGTTTTTCTTTAATTATACACCAATAAATGAATAAACTATCCTGGGTACCATGTCACTGGTCGGTCGCCTGCTCAAAAGAACTACTTTAAAAAAATACATTTCAGTCTTGAAATCAGTGCTAAAAAAATTGGAAGAAAAAGAAGTTGAAAAAGTCGTTTTTAGGCGTATTTACACACCTACAATACAAATTTTTTTAATTAAAAAAATGTCAACTTCGATGAATTCGACTTACTATTTTCAAGCAGAAAATGACACCTGACACTATTCTGATTCTGATATGGCACTTTGAGAAACAATATTTTCAGTTACGATGATAACGGGTGGTAAAAAAATAGAATAAAAATAACTCAAGAGATGATTTTGATCTTTTGGGACTAGCAAATTTTGTCATTGTTATGCTTGTTGTTTAGTATGACAATTTAGTACTCTCACCTTAAAAAGTATTCGCATATTTTCCTTTTACATGGTGAATGAGTAATCAAATTTGAATAACAAGAATAACGTACTATATTCAACGGATTATTTTTTATTATCTTTGTTAACTTCGTTTTCGTACCTAATTATGTTTAATTATACCTATTAGTTTGCATGTTTACTGGATCAGAAAATATTAGCAATAGCAATTACTATAATAAAATTACTCGTAATTGGCTTTTATTCATGAATTACAACATTTCTATAGTAGAAGGAAATATTTATTTATTTATTTATTTAACAAAAACGTAAATTATATGTACAGTGTACACGCAAATATACGGATATATGATAATATAGTGTGGGATGTAGAGGAAATTACTTTTTCTAGCTTTTTTAACAAAGAGTCATGAAGAATGAAATGATTAATTTAAATTATGCAAATGGGAACTTAAACTGTAATTTCCTTAAGAGCAAGAAAATATAAGATTTGAGAACTGATAAATCAGGTCTTTTTCGGACTCAATTATTCTTGGAAAATCAGCGAACGAAAACTGTAGGTCGAGAGGGGGTGAGCACTAGTGTGAGAACCGTAGGTAAATGTTATTATTTTATTAAACACTAAAAGTCACACACTGTCAAAGACAATAAGCGCTAAAAGTCGAAAAAAGCTTTTTTAAAGAAAAAATTTTTTTTTGATTATTAGTAACTCATTAATCACTTAAACAACACTCCAAAGAAGGCACTTCTAAGAGCATATTAATAATTTATGAAAAATGAGGCTGTAACTTGAAGTTGAATGTTCTTGTGGGTGAAAAATACCCATATACATCCTAGGGTTAATAGAAGTTGGCAATAATGATCTGTTGTATCTACTATTTACCTAATAGGTATGTTCACCTAAACTAAAAACTTGGTACTTCACTGAGTTTTTGTGTAAATTAAAAAAATTAATTTGTAATTTATATAGGTACCATGTACCACTGGGAAATTAAATTTAAAGGTCGAAACATTTCTATACAATTTAATTAATGTTTCACGGTCACATAATTGTAAATCTGCTTCCACTTGCACACCTTGTTACCTACCTTTCTTGTTTCTTTCCCAAAATTGTCAAACTGCATACTCAGATTGCTATACGGTACCAGTGATGACCACTGACTGCAGTTTTTGTTTTGAAATTGAAAAATGACAATAAAGTAAAAGGTAAACAGTAAATTAGCTGATATAAAAATAAATAATAGCAATAAAAATAAAATTAAAATTAAATATGAAACAATAAAGAATGAAATTTGTGAAAGGGGGAGAGTGGCGATTTGAATGAATAATTAGAAAAAAAAGAAATGTTATCTATCAGTCGTATGAACCTCTTTGATCTAATCCGATGTTAATGGTCTTTTAGATTAAATTATAAGTTTGTGTGTAATTTTTCAGTAATCATTCGCAGTTCTGGTACAAACATTGTGTGCATGTGTATAGTGTACAGGTAACTCATTTGAAACGGTAAGAAGTAATTTTTAAATTTTAATTGTCTCATTTCCATGCAATTTGAAAACGAATTAACCAAAGAACCTGTTTATTATTGCTGTCATATTGCTAATTAACCTTTATGTGTTACCTAATTGTATTCAATATGTGTGTGCAAAAAAATTAACACAGTTTTCGTACTGACTTTTACTTTGACTTTGGGTTATCTATCAGACGTGTGGAAGTACGAGTAATGCAACAGCCGATTAAAATTACGTATTTCAACAATCAAGGAATCATAGACTTAGTCATTGTTAAAGTATGGACGAATATATCATTTTAATATTAGTGAAATTTTAATCATTTGTTATACTTTCCTGCAACCGCTAGTTAAAATCGAGCGTTTTTAACAAAAATAATTTTATTATTATGTAATTAATGGCACAAACTTTTTAATGAAGTGCTTAATTTGTGTTTACTTGGATTTACATACAAGAATTTAAGATAAATCTTTAATTATGACAAGTTGTAAATTAAACTAATCTTATAATAGTCTTAAAAATTAATTGTTTATTTAAATAACACAACAAACAATGCAAAATTTGTCCAAGTAATTAAAATAAAATTAATCGTATAGAGTAGAACCCAGCCGTCCGAAAAAAGTGTACCGCATAATCATAAGTATAGTTCAGCCAGGTTTAATTCACTTGTGACTCATTGCTCTAAAATATGCACCAATCTGTAGTAAATGTATGTCCGTTTTTGATGCACAATATCAGAAACGTTAAAATTAATTAAGTTTAATTCATTATTTGTCCGTGGTGGCGACACAGTATATTGCGATGTGCATTTTAGAATTTTAAGTTAAATAAAGTTGTAGTGATACAGTTTACTTTATTTTAAGTAATTCTCTTCGCCCTTAATTATGGAATACATTCCTAGAAACGCTTTAAACAACGAATGAAACGCAGTCAAAGTGCAATAACAGATTTCCGATCCATTTATCTATTGACAGAAGGTTCAATGGTCAAGATTTTTATAAAATGTCTACCTTGAACCTCCTGAAAGTGGACGACTTTACTAAAATATATGCTTTTTTATGATGATTAATTATCTAGTATAAATGCTATTTTGCTTAAAGACTTAGTCAAGGGCGCCTAAAAGTGAAAAGCAGAGGCACTGGGTTTTAGGACCCGAGAAACCTCCACATCTTGCCACTGTTAAAACTGACGATAAAAACATCACACGATTAGCAAATCAACAAATTCAACGATTTAAGATAAAATAATTTCTCAGTGGATGCACAGATGCACACACACAAATTCGCGAGTTCATAATAACTTCATAACATTTTACACCCCAGTAACCACCCCTATGATGCACTTTTTGTGTTAACTGCAGAGGAATCCAAAGATCTTCTCAGAAACGCGTTGATTATTTTAAATCAATATTTTTGTTGTACGAAATTTTGTATAAAGTGGTAAAAACTGCAAACGAAAATTCTACTTTTGAGACAAAGCTAGGTAGTTTTGAAGAAAACGGTCCTCAATAATTTATTGTGTCGCTGTCCATTTCGTTTAAACACACTTTCTACGAACGGATTTAGAACCAAGGACGTGGGTACTAGTCCTGGGGCCTGTAACAGAAAAAAGGGGGTGATCGTATTCAGGCCCATCTTTTGGGAATAAGCTATTTGAGTGCCAGCGAACACGAAAATCTGGTTGGCTTCCACAGGCAGTGGCTTAAGGCCTCAGAGCTGTTAATAATAAATTAAGTGATATGGGCCATTAATAGCTTTCAGCCTTTTAAATCACCTGGTATTGACGGAATCTTTCCGGCCCTACTACAAAATGGAGTTGATATAATCGCTCCTTGTATAACAACAATCTTCAAAGCTAGTTATGCATTTGGATATATACCCACATCATGGAGGAAGGTAAAAGTGGTGTTTATACCAAAAACGGGTAGAAGACCTCCTGAAGAGGCCAAATCATATCGCCCGATCAGCCTATCCTCTTTTCTACTTAAGTCAATGGAAAAAATTATTGACAATTACATCAGAAGCGAACTTCTCAAAGAAGCTCCGCTTCATGTCAAGCAGTTTGCCTATCAATCAGGCAAAGCCACGGTGGATGCGCTCCATCACCTAGTAAGGGAGGTGGAAAAATCCATCGCAGCAAAAGAAATTGCGGTTGGCCTATTTATAGATATAGAGGGTGCCTTTGATAACACCTCATTTAAGTCTATAAAAACGGCTGCTGCAAGGCACAGCATTGAACCATCCACGATAACCTGGATAGAAGCAATGCTAGAAAGTCGAATAATAACGGCTTCCTTAGGAGGGGAAGAGACTTCAATGGATACTGCAAGGGGATGCCCACAAGGTGGGGTTTTATCACCCCTGCTTTGGTCCATCGTAGTGGACGACCTACTAACAAAAATAACTGGCGAAGGGTTCTGTGTACAAGGATACGCAGACGATATCGTCATTCTAATAAAGGGCAAGCATGACGGTGTTATTTCAAGCCACATGCAAACTGCCCTAAACAAAATAAATGAATGGTGTGAAAAGGAGGAACTTACTGTAAACCCTACAAAAACCACCATAGTTCCATTCACTAAGCGCAGGAAGCTAACATTAAAAGCTCCACAGCTACAGGGAATATCAATACAATTTTCCAAAGAGGTAAAGTATCTAGGGGTAACTCTGGATGCCAAACTCAACTGGAAATCTCATGTAGAAAAAACTCTTTCCAAAGCAACGGGGGCCTTCTGGGCGTGCCGCAAACTCTTCGGAAAGACATGGGGACTAAAACCAAAGATGATATATTGGTCATATACATCAATAATAAGACCCATTGTCACATACGCCTCGTTCGTGTGGTGGACAAAAACGAATGAAATCACAACACAAGGCAAGTTGCAGAAATTGCAACGCCTAGCGTGTTTGGGTACAACAGGGGCTATGAGCACAACCCCGACTACAGCTATGGAGGCACTTTTAGACCTACCACCCCTTCACCTACGGGTGAAGAGGGAAGGTCTTCAAACCGCCATAAAAATTGCACAGAGCAAGAAATTCAAAATGGGTGACAGAACAGGTCACCTAAAGATCCTGGACTTTTTACAGCCAGAATTGTTTGAAAAACCCTTGGATATCATTCCAAGAGTGTTTGACTTTCAGACACCATTCGATGTGGTCATTCAAGACCGCAACACGGCGAGAAGTCAATCGATACAACTGGAACAAAACTCCTCCATTTGGTATACAGATGGATCTAAAACTGAACAGGGAACAGGTATAGGCATATATGGCCCAAAATATAGGGCATCAATAGCCTTAGGAACCTATCCCACAATTATGCAAGCTGAAACTCTTGCAATAGATCTATGTGCCCGAGAATGCCTTCGAAGGAATTTAAAGGGTAAAAAAATCTATATAATGTCTGACAGCCAAGCTGCGATAAGGGCACTCAAAGCCAATAGCTTTGAGTCATTATCCACTTGGGAATGCAGACAATCTCTCAAAACTCTGGCAAGGGGCAACAAAGTTGCCCTTCATTGGGTGCCAGGTCACGAGGGAATTGAAGGAAACGAAATAGCTGACGAACTAGCTAGAACAGGCTCAAAAGCCCTCCCGATTGGACCCGAACCATTCTGTGGACTATCTAGAACACATAGAAAGGCGGAGATCCAAAAATGGGAAACTGAAAACAAAAATTCTCACTGGAACAACGCACCAGGACAAAGACAGTCGAAGAAATTCATTAAGTACTCGACCACGAATGCTAAACAGCTTCTTCTATTATCAAAGAACGAAATCAGACTAATCACGGGTCTGTTTACTGGACACTGCCCAGTGAGGTATCACCTAAAGAAACTGGGATTGGAGGATAGTGACATATGCAGACTCTGTGAATCGGAGATTGAATCCGCCGAACACATTCTCTGCAAATGCGATGCATTAGCTCGGCTTAGGCTGAAACACTTGGGGCAGGCTCAATTGACGCCTGAAGAAGTGAATAGTAAACTTCTCAGGGACATTCTATGCTTCGCTGGCAAGATTGAATTCCTGAGAACATAAATACGAGTAGGGTTATGAACAAAAGATCAACACTGGTCGCAGTTCTGTAAGGCTTAGAAGCCAATCGACCCCTAAGTACAATACAATACAATACAATGAGTGCCAGCGAACACGAAAATCTGGTTGGCTTCCACAGGCAGTGGCTTAAGGCCTCAGAGCTGTTAATAATAAATTTCTAATTAGTAAGGAAGGCGGGAAACCCACCTGAGAGGGATGGCAAAGTAAAATCTTACTTTTTATGTAAAAAGTAGTTACTTTGGCAGTGGACAACTCAAATACCGTTTATGAGTCACGAGTTAGTGTTTGCAGGTGTGTAGCATAAAGACGTTAATTTCAGTCCAGCTGCCACGCTCTCAGAGACATTGTAGAGAGCAGCCAATTTTTTTGGTCGATTTTTTTTATAAGAACGATAAAATGTCAAAGTTGCATCCCGAATGCTGTCATATTTCTTACTTTTTTCCTTCTTTAAGAATTTCATTGAAGGATCCTGAGGGCTTAAGCCACTGCCTGTGGAAGCCAACCAGATTTTCGTGTCCGCTGGTACTCAAATAGCTTATTTCCAAAAGATGGACCTGAATACGATCACCCCCTTTTTTCTGTTACAGGCCCCAGGACTATACGGGTACCTACCCTACGTATTTTTTTAGAGATTTACTTTTTTGCTTCTGCACTCGAGAGCTTGAGTTTTAACATTTCAAAACGAGCATGCTTGTCGTATGCTACGTCAAAACATATACGGAATTAGCACCTGATTGCTCATTAATAAGGGTAACCTAATAATGAAATGACTGAAAAGTTGCTATTACTTTCCACTACCTGTGCTCATTATACATTAAAACTTCGATTTTAAAGTCTTTAGTAACACTTGCTATCGCTTTTTCAGAAACATGGATTTAGCAGCCCCCGATGTGCCAAGATTTTTATTTTCATGGATTGATTATTGCGTGTTTGCTTTCTTGTTAAGTTTAAGCGCTTTAATAGGAATATATTTTGGCTTATGTGGAAAACAAAACTCTACAAACGAATATCTTTTTGGTGGAAAAACGATGAAACCGATTCCAGTTGCTGTTTCGTTAGTGGCAAGGTAATCTGTTCAAAATCATTTGAAAATTATAATTTTTATAAACTCTTTTTTTACAGTTATGTATCGGGTATAACAATATTGGCAGTACCATCCGACGTATACAAATTTGGTGCAAATTACATATGGGTTTGCGTCTGTATGATAATAACAACACTCATAACTACCTATGTCTTTTTACCAGTATTTTTCAAATTACAATACACAACTATATTCGAATATCTAAACGTTCGGTTTGATAGAAAAATTCGAATTTTAGCATCATTTCTCTTCACAATAACTTTAATTATTTACATTCCTATTGTCATTTATATTCCAGCACTTGCATTTTCTCAAGGTAACTAAAGTATTCCTAACAATACCAAACAAAGTTTTATTCTTTTGCTTCAGCTTCAGGAATTAGTGTTCATCTCATAACACCGGTTATAAGTTTAATTTGTATTTTTTACACGACAATTGGAGGTTTGAAAGCTGTAATTTGGACAGATACTTTACAATTTGTTGGAATAGTCGGTTCCACCGTTACTATATTATGTATGGGAATATCGGCAGTAGGAGGATTTGACTATATTTTCAAAATAAATGTAGAAGGAGAACGTTTGGATTTATTTAAGTGAGGAAGCCTTATTTCTTATTTTCAATGATTTATTTTTAATTTTTTTTAAGCTTTGGATTTAATCCGACTATAAGAGATGGTGCTTGGGCTTATCTTATTGGAGCGACTACTTTTTGGACCTCCCAGTTAGCCATACATCAAGGAACTCTTCAAAAATTACTTTCAGTTCCTACAATAGGTCAAGCTAAACAGTAAGTATTTGAAAGAATGTTGTGACAGAATAAATTTTCAAAATTCCATGATTCCATTATCAATCCTTCAGAAAAGATGATTTTTTAGATAAAAGTTGTAGTCTACGATAATAAAATGTTAATTTTTTCAGAGTAATGCTAATCTACTGCTTTGGAATTGTCATATTAGTATCGATTAGCGTCTTCACAGGAAACATTTTGTATGCCAAGTATTCGCAGTGCGATCCCTTGACAGCTAAATTGATTTCTCGGAGCGATCAAATTCTTCCTTATTTCGTTATGGACATTGCTGGAAGTATTCCTGGATTGCCAGGAATATTTATAGGTGGAGTTTTTTGCGCTGCTTTGAGGTAAATAAAAAATCCCAATACAGGGTGAGGCAGAGGAAACAAATAAGAATAACTCTTGCCTTGAGGAAAACCTACAAAAATACTTTTACATTCAGGTGCATTGGAAAGATTTCTAGTACACTTTTACGGAAGTTGTAGCTGTATGAGCTTGCTAGAATCAACGAGTATGGAATATGATAGCATGGTATGGTTTTGAGGCAGTAAAAGTGAGAAGAGATTATGCCCTTTGCATTGTCATTCTCTTCAAAAGAGTACGGGCCTATTAAACCAAATCTTGTAAATCCACGCTAAACTGAAAGTCGCTTTGAAGAGGTCATTTTCTGAGTTCGTAGTTCAGCATCAGCTTTTCCTTTATCAAGTAATGGATACACGATGTGATGACTAATGAGCTCTAGTCTTCCATGACGAAGCCAGAATTAGCTCCACTCTAGCAGCTAACTAACTACCAACTATGTAATAATATAACGATTCTCTGTCTCGCCCAATGTTTATAACAAAATGCAGAAATATTTAATTTCAATTTACAGCACCTTATCAGCTTGCTTGAATACTATATCCGGTACTATTTATCAAGACTTTATATTGCCATTTTTACCGAAAGATATTACTCAAAAAATGGCTAGTAACATTTTAAAATTAATTGTGGTTGTAACTGGTGTACTGTGTATACTGTTAGTATTTGTAATAGAAAATATGGGTGGAATGTTAGCTCTAGTAGCTGGATTACAAGGAATAGTTGGTGGTCCCCAACTTGGATTATTCATCCTAGGTGTCTTGTTTCCTGTTGCTAATTCGAAGGTTAGTATTAATTTTGATAAATTCTTTGAAATCAACTTAAGGGTTTAGCCAGGATACAGATTTCTATTGTACAGTGCATTAAATTTTAATGACTACTTGACTACGGTATGGGGCCAGGTTTTGAACCTGGGATGTTTACTCTAAATCCGTAGCGTAGCACCTTACGACTAAACCATCACGAGTTCCACTTTTTATAATTATTCAATTTACATTTAAGGGCGCCCTAATTGGAGGTGTTACTGGATTATTAATAACATCCTGGATTGCATTTGAAAATCAATGGTATGCAATGCAAGGTTTACTTCGTGATTTTAGTAAACCTGTATCTGTCGAAGGTTGTGATTTTAACGTTAATGTTACAAAAACCACGTAAGTTTCTATTTCGAAGACTCCATTTATAATTTTTTATTATTTTTTATTTCAGTTTGAATGTACAACTTGAAGAGGAACCTTTTATTTTATATCAGATTTCATTTTGGTACAATACCTTTATAGGAACTGTTTTAGTTATAGTTATTGGTCTTATTGTTAGTTTGTTTACTAAAGAAAAAAATACAACTCTTAATTTAGACCTATTTAGTCCAGTTATACATTCTTTAATTTCAAGTAGAGATAAAATAATTAGAGATGTACCCGAAGTTCATGATTTGAAATCTATATCTAATCATAATCATAAAAATAAACAGAATGGTATAGGTAGATATTAATAAAAAGAATTACTTTACTAGAATTAAACTGTGATTTTAATTGTAGTGATCACATAAAAATGAACAACAATACTTTATTTACTCAACAACCAATAAGTACATAAACAAAATAAGCGGTAATAACATAACACGTGCATCATCGCAACCTCACACACATCATGTCTCTTCTGCCCACAACACCCGCGCCACACTCAAATCTAACAAAACGCCTACAATTCGGCCTTCCTGACCCTAAGGTCGCCCCTGACCTAATACAAATCAAAACATAACGCATTCAACACAAATGATTACACAAACCTAAATGGAACATAAAACAATTTATAAGTCACATAACATAAACGCATCATAATCAATTTCACATAACATTACATAAGAGTTACAAAAGACATAATGAACATAAGACATAAGTACATAATGAACATAAGACATAAGTACATAAAAGACATAACAAGTACGTAATGACCTAAAACAACATAAATGGCATAAACATAAGAACGTTTTGACATAAATCAGCATAAGTGACATAAATCACATAAATGGCATAAACATAAGAACGTTTTGACATAAATCAGCATAAGTGACATAAATCACATAAATGGCATAAACATAAGAACACTTAAATTTTTAAACACTAAAACAAAACTTTACGTACATCTTATAATCTTACTTAACCGTTACCTTGCCAAGGCTTCATTCGCGAAGGATCAAATACCCCTGTGAATGGTTTTTGTGTAACTTGAAACCCCTCCACGTCACTGATAACGTATCTATCGTTTTCTAACACTTTACTCACGACATAAGGTCCACGATACTTAGGAATTAATTTTTTATTAACGCCCGGTGTCACATCTACATTAATTATCATAACATAATCCCCTACTTTATATTTGCGCGCACTTTTATGCTTTTTATCATAGACTTCTTTGTTATAATTTTGGGTTTTAATGATGTTGACTGAAGCTTCGGATCTAACTGATTTTAAATCTACCACCTTTCCTTGCTGACTCTGCACATATAAGTCCAAGACATCATCAACTTTTCCCCTTTGATGGACTCCAAACAATAAAATACTGGGTGATTCTCCAGTGGAACGATTAACAGTATTATTTAACGCAAATTCAACATCTGCAACTACTTGATCCCATTTACTTGGTTCTGAACATAACTTAGCTAACATAGGTGTAATTGATCGATTAATTCTCTCAATTTGACCGTTTGCACGCGGACTTCCCGTTGCAATTAATACATGTTGTATTTCTAATTCTTCCATAAAATCCTTAAAATCATGAGCTGTAAAGGCTGTTCCTCTATCTGAAATTATTTTCAGCGGTTTGCTGTATGCTCTAAAATAATTGGTTAAATGTTTCTTAACTTCTCTCGAACCTGTCGATTGACATGGATATAACTTAACAAATTTACTGAAGGCGTCTACTACGGCTAATAAATATTTGTATTTGTTTGATTTTTCTAACGGTCCATAATGGTCGATGTGAATAACTGTAAACGGTACATTTCCTTTAGGGATGTTATGCAAATAACCTTCTTGTTTTCCCGACATAGGAGAATAAGTAATGCATTTTAAACAATTTGTAACATAATCCTTTACATGTTGTCGTAAATTAGGAAACCAATAATTTCTTTTTATGATTTCAACCGTCTTATCGCAGCCAACATGTGCGATATCGTCGTGACACTTTTTAATAACCGCTGCTCTCATTTTCGAGGGCACATAAAATAATACACCGTCTTTGTGTTTGCGATAAACAAGTCCGTTTCTTAATTCATAAAATTTATCCTCACGTAATTCTAGATTATCTCGAATTTTCTTGATTTCTTCATCACCACTTTGCATTAAACATAAATTTCGCTCAAATGTATTTTCTTCCAAAATCAAAATATTTTGCCTACTGAGCGCGTCTACATGAGCCATTCTAATACCTGGTCGATGCTCTAAAGTGTAATCATAATTTCGTAATCTGAGTGACCATCTTAGAATTCTAGGATTTATCTCTTTCCTTTCTAATGTCAACTTTAAACTATTACAATCCGTTACAATTTTAAATTGTAATCCTTGTAAATAAATATGAAAACGTTCGAGCGAATAAACTATTGCTAAAGTTTCGAGTTCGAAACTATGGTATTTTTCTTCTGTTGCTGTTGTTCGTTTACTGTAGTAAAATACAGGGTGAAAATGGTTATCGGCCTGTTTCTGCATAAGTATTCCTGAATATCCAATTGCACTCGCATCTGTATGCAGTTGTGTTTCGGCATGTGGACAATAGATGCTTAAAACTGGTTGAGTACTAAGTAATAGCTTTAATCTTTCAAAAGATTCTAGTTCTTTGGATTCAAACGTAAATTCAATATTTTTCCTTAAAAGGTCATAAAGCGGCTTTGCAATCAACGAAAAATCTTTAATAAAGCGGCGAAAGTATGAAGCGAGACCTAAAAAGCCTCTTAAATTTCTTAACGTTTTCGGCACCGGAAACCGTAATACCGAATTAACATTATCCGTACTAGGACGAATCCCTGTTTCATCAATAACATATCCCAAATAATTAATTTTCCTTTCCATAAAATAACATTTGTCTATTCTTAAAGTCAATAAATTGTCAACCAAAATATCATAAACTTTTCTCAAAATTTCCAAATTCTCTCTAGCAGTACAAGTAGCAATTAAAAGATCATCCATGTAAATTATAATTTGATCTTGATCCAACAGTTCTCGGAATGCGGTGTAAATAAAACGCATAAATACTTGAGGACTATTACGAAAGCCAAAAGGGACTTTAACAAATTCATATTGGCCAAAAGGTGTAACAAAACTTGTGTACTTAATAGAATTTTCTTTAATCCCCACATGATGAAATGCATCTTTCAAATCAAGTTTACTAAAAAATGTCTTGCCTTGCAATTTTTCAATCTGATCATCGATATGCGGTATCGGAAAATTATCCCTATCTGTAATTTTATTTAAATCTCTGTAATCGCAACACATTCTTAATTTTCCAGATTTTCGTTTAACTAAAACTATCGGAGACGCATAAGCTGATGAACTTTTCCTAACAATTCCACGTGTAATAAGATCATCTATAATTCCCTTAACTTCGTTTTTTTCATAATTTGATAACCTACTATAATAATATAATAAAATGGTTGTACATTTGGTTTTACAAAAATTTCCATCTCCAGGTCTGTTACTGGTTTTTCCGGTCTAACTGCGTTGACATAATAATTTTTGAAATCTTCATAAAATAATTTCGAATATTTACTGTCCAAGCTTTTATTTAAATTTATTTTCTCAATGTCGTTGTCATTGCTTGCTACACAGTCTATTAACAATACTTCGTTCTCTAAAAATATCTCGTTATCGAGTTTCTTTATTATCATGATATTTTTACTCAAGGTGATCATAAGATTATTGTTGTTTAAAAAGTCACGTCCCAACAAACATGAATAGGACATTGTATTGTCTGGCACCACATAAAATGAAACGTTTGCTAAAATGTTTTGCACACGAATTTTACATTCAAATTTGCCCGTAATTTGTAATTTTGTTTTATTAATACCCATAAATGGTAAATTATTGTCAGTAGCGGCACATAAATTTAACGGAACTACGCTTTCGCAAATAAGACTAATTGGACTGCCACTATCAAAAACGGAATTTAAATCTGATTCATACTTATCTCTAACAATACGTATCTGAAGAAGATGAGCTGGATTTTCGTCGACATGAACTAAGTGGGTTGTGTTGTCTGCCTGTTGTCTTCGAGGTTCATTTTGTTGCTGCTGCCTTGGGTTTGACTGCTCAGCATTTCTTGGACATTGTCCTTCAAAATGTCTCGGTGATCCGCATTTGTAACAGGTACCCCTCTGCCTTTTCGGGTTAGGGCATGCTGATACTACATGATCCGGTTTGTTGCAATTATAACACTTACGGACTGACACACTAAGGCCACTTTGAGAAGAAGCATTTCCTCGGCTATTGGAAACTTGCGTGACAGTAGAACTTTCACGATAGGACCCTTTAACACTGGTATTAACACCACCTCTTCTTTCCATCTCAGTAATTTCATTCATGGTACGTAATAATTCTGACAAACTCGTGAATCTTCCAATTTTTGCTTGCGTTTGCAACGATGGGTTATCAAAACCTTCAATAACATAAGTAATCAAATCTTTCTCAACAAAATTTAACTTGTTTCCCAAAAGAACTTTTTCATGAAAATAAGTCATAAACTTTTCACTTCTGTTCCATCTTCTGTTCTCAAATTTTCTTAAAATCGTCGCCGTGTTTTCACGAACTCCAAACATAAGGTTCATTTCACTTTTCAATTGCACGTAATTTAATTTCACATGTTCCGGTTTCGAATGGAACCACTTTTTCGCGTTACCCTTTAGTTTTCCAACTATTATTAATAACAACATTTTTTCTGACGATTCATAAACTTCTTTTACACGCGTCTACACTTTGAAACCAAACTTCTACATCTTCGTCGTAACTACCCTCAAACTCAGGTATAAGTGCGCCAATGTCATTAATTTTATGCTTAAAATCATTTTGCATTTGATTCGCTCTACAAGCAACTGCAACTATTTCTTCTAAACTCACTTGACTTTGACTCGCGGAACCTTCCATGGTCACTTAAACTTTACAAAACAAACATGGATTTTATTATCCCTCTTCTGAAATCTGTAGTGATCACATAAAAATGAACAACAATACTTTATTTACTCAACAACCAATAAGTACATAAACAAAATAAGCGGTAATAACATAACACGTGCATCATCGCAACCTCACACACATCATGTCTCTTCTGCGCACAACACCCGCGCCACACTCAAATCTAACAAAACGCCTACATAATTAAAATTGATTTTGATAATTGATGTTATTATTTAGTAAAGCAACTAGCCATTTCAAGCTGGATGCTATAAAAACGTGTAGCAAGTCCCTGAGAAACTGGCGTATTCCAAAAAAATGCTTTTTAAAGTATACTTCTTATTCGTGAAATCAATACGCAGCGATTTACTTTCCTTCAGTTTTATTCGCCATCGTTTTGTCCATCTATCTATTTCATCTGTGGCTTGCTGTAGTGTTTCTGCTGTTTCTTCGGTTCCTTCTCCTACTGCTAATATTGCAGTGTCAACCGCAAAGGTAGCTATTGTTGCTTCCTTTGATGTTGGAATATCGCTAGTGTATAACAGGTATAGAATTGGCCCCAACACGCTGCCTTGGGGAACGCCTGCTTTAATTTCATAGAGATCTGAGTACTGCTCCTCTTGCTTTATTCTGAATAGTCGATTCTCGAGATTCGAGATAAGATTTTAAAAGTTCGCAGAACTGCCTTGGAAGATGTTTCTGTATAGTTTTTGGTTTAAGCCTTGGTGCCACACTCCATCGAACGCCTGTGCAACATCTGAAAAGATTGCCGAGCAAACCCTCTTTCCTTCTAGACTCTTCTCGATGATCGTTACTATCCTGTGGATTTGGTCTATGGTCGAGTGTTGATTTCTGAACCCGAACTGGTGTACAGGGATAAAATCCCCTAAAATTTACATGCACGCGTCGGTAGTGGGAGAATGCTTGTTTATCAAATTTTACCATGGTTTCAGCGAGTTTTAGTCGATTTAGAAAATTTTTCTTGCGCTTCGACGCATTCTTCTTACTCTGGTGTTGAATTTAAAAAAGCATTATTTTTAAAAATGATATACATAAATGAAGAAATATTCTGCCCTTCATTTGACCCAAAAATAACCTAAAAAAAGTTAGGCATTCAGCTACTGCAATTGAAAACACGAAAATACAACTCTCTACTCTTCTATTTGACCAAACCGAACAAATCTTTTTTTAAATGAATGGTCTTCAAAAATTCTTTTTGACTAAGCATATACAAATTTGTTTTAGTTGAAATGGGAAGAGATAAAACAGTTTTTATAAAACGTGTTTGGACAAAAAGGCCTAAAAGGCATAGTAAATGAGGAAAACAAATATCATTTTTTATTGCATCACAAAGTAAATTAAAAAATTGAAATTTGAAAAAAAAATTGTTGGAATTCTATAACCTCTCACAAAATGGAAGCTTTTTCAACAAATTGTGCAGAAATCCATAATGTAGCTGTTGATTTTTTAAATTTTTTAAATTCCTCTTTGGCAGGCTAATTGTATTAGTCAAGTAACGTCTTTTTGTGCAATATCGGCAAAATTGCCTCACTTCTTCCAGAATAAATGAAGAAAACATTTTTGACAACCTCTTAACTTCGGGAAGGTTTATAGCCAAATCTAATGAATTAAAAGTCTCGCAATTGGGCTAGAAATTTTCGGTATTAAATCCCAAACAATTCTTTATCATAACTTTTTTCTATCCGTTGATTACAACTCGAGTTATTTGTCATTTTAAGAAAGAAAACGTGAAAGTGCAAGAAGAAGGCCATTTTTGTTAATGTTCCGGCACTAGTTGGATTGACAAAACTATAAGGTGTTGTTTAGGGCATAGTTTTCAATTATATTCAGGCATAAAATTGCTAATGGGAGCTAACATCCGTAACCCTCTATGACCGTCCCATATCTCTATTCCACTAAAATTACATGAATCTGTTAGGTTAGCTCCCCGAAAACTTGTCGCGTTTCTTGCTAAAATAACTCAGTTAGGAGTGATCTAACGATCATTTTACTTCTAATAAAAAATTGTAGAGCTTAAAATTTTCCATTAGGTTCATTGATATTGTTTGCGGAATTTTTAAATTAGGCATAGGAGTCTGTTCTTTCACAGAATGTTTAAGAGCTGCCGGTGTTAGGTTCGTTTATAAATCAACAAGGCAAAATTACACCAAGTTTTATAAATTTTAGAAGCATTAACATTAACAAAAATAGTAAATTTGTAAGCTTTTATTTTTGAATATTAACCCTCCATTCAACGGGTGAGGCCTGTGAGTCCAAGCAAAAGTGAAAATTGTCTGTAACTTAAAAAAAGATATACTTTTTACTCTAATATTCTATCTACCTTCTTAACTTGTAATAACTCATATCATCAGCATTTGCTTTTCAAATTTTTTCCAAAAATGAATCCTCTAGGTCTCTAGGACACAGTTTGTTCTGACAGGCCTCACCCGTCGGTTCATGTAACTTTGTGATAACCGATTATTTTTGTTATAAAGCATTATTTAAGCGCAAAACTTATCTGCAGACCATAAAAAATAATTGGTTTTAAGTTTCAATGCTTGTTTGTAAATTTTTTGTTTAGGTGACAAGTGCAACATTCAAAAATTCTTATTATTTTTCCAGTTTTGTAAGGCTTGGTTATGTATTTAGTACATTGAAGCCTGCTATTTTAATGAAGTTGCATTAACTGCCCCTTGCAGTTTATGTTGAGAATTTTATAATTTAATTTTTTTGTAATTTTCTGCTTATTTGATCAATATACTAAATATGTATTATGATAATCAACTTTATTTTCCTTCGATGTCCATAAAAAACAGTTTTCAATAAAAAATGTCAAAAAAGGATAAAAAATTGAAAATTAAAAAATAATAACTAACAAAAGGACCTACGCTTTAATTCTTCTGTAAAATAATGAAGAATAAGGTAGATTTTCAATTAATAAAATTTCAGTGCAATTCTTGCACCCTAACTATTTTTTAGCTATAGATATAAAGTGAGCCTAATAGGCCTCACCCGTTGGCTCGTGTGATTCTAGACCCACCCGTTGGATGGAGGGTTAACTGTTTGATTATAACTTTAAGGAATTTAAGTTATTTTATTGTTTTTGGATCGTAGAAGAAAAAAGCCTCATTTAAAAGAAAATAATAATATAAGGATTTCTCGATAAGTACACATAATTCTCATAATCAGGTTTCAGGTATCTCAAATGCTCAAATCTTTGGAAGAGCACATGTGTAGGTAGTCATACGGTAGAAAACACGTCGTGCTTTTGATTCGTGTCGCAGTTCATAGATGACGCTGTGCTGATGTTTACCGTTTGTTCTAAAGGGTACTTTGGGGTACGTGGTTAGTAAGTAAAGAAGACAAATAGTGATGTAGAGTAAATATTATACATTTCTTATTGATATATTTGTGATTGGCATTTGTTACGTTGTTGTACACGATAAAAGATCAATCCAAATCCAAGTTTTAGTACCTTGAGGCCCTAGCTCGGGTAAATTCTTAAGTGTAACAACACTATCAAATTCAAGGTTCTTCGCGTTAATAAATAAGTCAAAATGGATATAACAATCAAGGAAGAACAGTTTCAAGATTCTGTCGAGAATTCTGATATCTTGGACTATTTTAGTGAGTAACTATTTTGTTTGTTGAGGTTATAATTCTAACAAAAATATTGCAGATGAAGCTATAAAAGAAGAACCTTTCGATGATAACCTTTCGGATGTTGGTAAGAACATGTTTATTAATTTCTAATACAAGTTGTACTACTATAGTGTTTAAAATGTTTAAGGCTCAATAAAAATAGAACATAACCTAGATGACGAAGAAAATATCAAAATAGAAGGTGATGTAAAAGAATTCGGCTGCTATGAATGTGATTTGAAATGTTCTAAAAGAGCAAATTTAATTGCCCCAGTGCTGCAAACTCATCGGAATCATTGTGCAATTTGCAGTTACAAAACTTTAATCGAATCGGATTTCAAAGCACACATGTTGACTCACACTAGTAAAAAACCCATTAAATGTAGCAAGTCTGAATATGGAAGAGTGCAAAAAGCTGCCGTGAGAGACGAAACATTTTTTCAGTGTTATAATTGTGAATACAGAACTTTAAACAAATCAGCATTACGGACGCACGTGTTGATTCACACAGGTGAAAAACCAAATCATTGTGCTATGTGCGAATTTAAATGCTCGTATAAATCAACATTAAGGATTCACATGATGTCACATACAGGTGAAAAACCTTATCATTGTTCTATGTGCGAATTTAAATGCTCGCTTAAATCAAGTTTAAGTAATCACATGATGACACATACAGGTGAAAAACCGCATCATTGTTCTATGTGCGAATTTAAATGTTCGCGTAAATCAAGTTTAAGTAATCACATGATGACACATACAGGTGAAAAACCGCATCATTGTTCTATGTGCGAATTTAAATGCTCGCTTAAATCAAATTTAAGTAATCATATGAAGACACATACAGATGAAAAACCGCATCATTGTTATATGTGTGAATTTAAATGTTCGCGTAAATCAGGTTTAAGTAATCACATGAAGACACATACAGGTGAAAAACCACATCATTGTTCTATGTGCGAATTTAAATGCTCGCTTAAATCAAGTTTAAGTAAACACATGATGACACATACAGGTGAAAAACCGCATCATTGTTCTATGTGCGAATTTAAATGCTCGCTTAAATTTAGATTAAGTACTCACATGATGACACATACAGGTGAAAAACCACATCATTGTTCTATGTGCGAATTTAAATGCTCGCTTAAATCAAGTTTAAGTAATCACATGATGACACATACAGGTGAAAAACCGCATCATTGTTATATGTGTGAATTTAAATGTTCGCGTAAATCAAGTTTAAGTAATCACATGATGACACATACAGGTGAAAAACCACATCATTGTTCTATGTGCGAATATAAATCTATCTCGAGAAGAGACTTAAAGACACATCTGATGACACATACAGGTGAAAAACCATATCATTGTTCTGTATGCGAATATAAATGTATCTCAAAAAGAAACTTAAAGACACACGTGATGACACATACAGGTGAAAAACCACATCATTGTTCTATGTGCGAATATAAATGTATCTCGAGAAAAGACTTAACAACACACGTGATGACACATACAGGTGAAAAACCACATTAATGTATTATTTGTGAGTTTAAAAGTTCCCGGAGAGAAGGCTACTTACAGATATACATTAGTGATAAAAAGATTGTCGCTTAACGATTACGATTGCGATTAAATAATAACCGCAGGTTACGATTACTTAAATCTTACAATGAAAAGAGCCAAAAAAATAAAAATACACAGCAATTCCTTCGCAAAAAGATAAAAATAAACATTATTTTTTGTAATTCAATTAATTGGCCAATTCTACTTAAAACTCATAGTTAATTATGGACAGTCAAATTTCTATTCAAAACACATAAATTATTAATATAAATGACAGGATTCAATCGATTTCGATTGGGGGAATGAATCAGTCCTGTAGATTGTTGAGAACGGCCTTTCTTTTTTGCTGATTGCTGAAATGCTGTAAGATCTAAGCTAAATAATCGTATTTGGATAATCAGCGATTACGATTAATCGCTAAAACCTGATAACCGCCGATTACGATTAATCTTAATCATTTCATCACTAAAATACACATGATGACACATATAGATGAAAGACCACATCAATGTTCAAAGTGCGAATTTAAATGCTTGTAAAAATCAAATTTAAATAAGCGCATGTTAACACATACAGGTGAAAAATCAAATCATTGTTCTATGTGGGAATATAAATGTATATTTAGAAGGGACTTAAAAACACACATGATGGCACACGGGTGAAAAACACATCATTGTTCTATGTGCGAATTTAAATGTTCCGACAGAAGAAGCTTAAAGAGGCACATGGTCAGACATATAGGTGAAAGACCTACCACATATTGAGGTCTTTTACAAAAGGTTTGAGGGCTTCCGGTGTTAGACTATTCCATGGATTAACATACCGAGAGATTACATCAAGTTTTAGAAGCATTAACTTCGACTAATAATTAAAACTGATAATGTAAACTAAGTTTTTATTTCGGTGCTTCTAAATACAGAACTTTCGTTCTGAATTTAAACTATAGACTAAATACAGAACGTACGTTCTGAATTTAGGTTAAAGCTTAAATACAGAACGAAAGTAGTACATGAGTTTTGGCGCTAGATGGCAATAGAATCGCTGTTAATTTGAAATCCTATCTTTTGTAATTTGTAATCTAATTTTCTTATATTTATGTAATGTTTTTTTCTGATTTTTTATTTTAAGGAGGTAGATATGCATTATGCAAATTTTTTCAAGCTATATATTTTAGCGCAAGCCATTAAGGTTTCCAAAAGTTTATTATGTATATCACTAATAACTGAAAAATCGGGAGTAATCTTATTCAGGCCCATCTCTTAGGAATAAGGTATTTGAGTACTATCGAATACGAAAATCTGATTGGCTGCACCTGACACTAGCTTAAGGTCTCAGGATCCTGTAAAGAAATTGTTAGAGAAGGAAAAAAGTAAGGAATATAACAGCATTTGGGATGAAACTTTGACATTCGTTCATTCTTAGAAGAAGAATCGACAAAATATTTGGCTACTCTCTACAATGACTGACAGCGTCATAAACGACCACACATAATCGGTATTTGAGTTGCAATTGCAAAAAGTAACTACTTTTTACATAAAGAGTAAGATTAAGAGTAAGTAAGTATTCGAGCATTAGAGTACCTGAGTACAAAAGTATCGATATGAAATAACTTTGATATCGATACTGGAATTTAGATTTTAGAATTGTTTCGAAGTAGAAGTATAGTAATAATACCATGCTTTAGTACGATAGCGTCGTATCGTATCGATGAGTGAGGAGTTAGTTATCAGCATAGAGGATAGAGAAAGAAATAGTAGTTAGTCATTCCACCCAGGTAGAATTATTTCTATTGTTAACAATAATTTTTAATACAGTTATGAAGAAAAACCCCAACAATTAGTACCTACTTTTGTTACCCACCTACTAGTACATTTATCTATTGAAAATAGAACTTCTGATACTTATCAACAATGTAGGTACATAATTGAAAGTAATTACAAATATATAACGCAATTTGTCTTTTCTCTTCACTGCGAGAAATGAGTACTTCCTGAGTAAATACTTTCGTACCCGTACCTCTACTTGATAAATAAAATGTTAAATAGTACTCGTATATACTCGGTGAGAACTGACGGTCGAAGACTATTCGAGTACGAGTATATACAAGTATTGTTAATATAATATATGTATTTCGCCATCAAAAAAAAAAAAAACTTACATGACAAGTCTACAAAAGTCTGTAAAATAGTCTATAAAATATCTATAAAAAGTCTATAAAATATCAATACATCAATACACATTAAAACAATAAATACATATCGCTACAATTATTCTCAAACACTCAAACTTCACCAACAGTTTAAAAAGAAAACATCACTATAAATCGACCACGGACAAGTTCATAAACTCTTGAACACTGTAAAAGGCATTCTCAGCCAAATAGTCTTTTACTACTTTTTTAAATTTGTTTAGTTGATACTTTTTTATGTGTTCTGGTAGCTTGTTGTATAATTTTAAACAAAAATAGTTTGTACCCTGTTTGGCACAGTTTACTCTATGGTAGGGTATTATTAATTGGTTTTTACTCCTCGTGTCGTGATCGTGTGTGTCACTATGGACGCGAAAATGCAAGCGATTCTGATGAGCATAAGTCAAACAAACCAGTATATATAAGGAATACAAGGTGAGTATCTTCTCTCTAATAAAAAGTTGTCTACAACTACTCCTGTAATCTGCACCACACAAGATTCTTATCGCTTTCTTTTGTTTCAAGAAGACATCGTGCGAACTCGAAGAACCTCCCCACACAATGAGTCCATAGGTAATCGTGCTATGAATGAAGGCGTAATAGGCTTCCCTCACCGCCCGGTATCCCGCCACTCTCTGCAGTCCGCGCATAACATACAAATAGGTTGATAGTCTTCTTGTCACGTGTTCTATGTGAGCATCAAACCGGAGACTGGGATCCAGGCGAAGACCCAGTAACTTGATACATTCACTTCCAGTCTGAGTTTTGGTGCTGAAGCTCACCAGCTGTGTTTTTGTGACATTCAGCTTCATGGTATTTGCGCAGAACCATTCCTCGGCCAGTTGGAGACATCTTTCTGTTTTCATTTTTACTTCCTGTGAATTTGCATCACAGTTCACTATAGTTGTGTCATCTGCAAAGATGACCACCTCGTCAGCTTTTAGATTCTCTGGCAGATCGTTGATATAAACCACAAAAAGAGCCGGACCCAAGACAGATCCTTGGGGTATGCCGTGTGTTATCGTTTTCCAACTGGACTCCATGTTGTTGTAAGTCACTTTTTGGTGTCTGTTTTGCAGGTAACTTTCAAATAATTTCAGCGGATGACCTCTGACGCCGTATGAGTTTAGTTTTTTTAACAAAATCTTGTGATCTATAGTGTCAAATGCCTTACTTAAATCACAACAGGCTACTGTTGCACTGTGCCTGGAATTAAACGAATCCGACAGCCTCTCCACTATATCTATCATAGCTGTAACTGTTGATCTCGATTCCAGATATCCATGCTGTTTTCTTGACATTATATTAAATTTGTTTAAAAAGTCCATCAGTCGGTTTTTCAATGCGGATTCCAGTATTTTGGATAATATCGGAAGGATAGATATTGGTCTGTAGTTTTTAGGTAATGTCTCATCTTCCGACTTAAAAACAGGCACTACTCTAGCCTTTTTTAGGCACATCGGGAAGACGCCATCTTCGAAACACCTATTTATGAGGTAGGTCAGAGGTGTAACAATTTCCTTGATAATCTTTTTCAAGAGCACCGTAGAAAAACCATTTATATCTCTGGAGTTCTTATTTTTAAGTCCTTTTGTAATTTTTGTGACTTCTTCTTGGGTTACACTGTACAAATAAAAAGATGAAGATGGTTTTTTCACACTACTGAGATATTCAATGGGATCTCTTTCGCTCCTTGGTACGGTTTTGGCAGTATCGCTTCCTACATTTACAAAAAAGTTGTTTAGATCTTCAGGTAAGATAGACGCACTGTTTATAACTTTTGGCTTTTTTGTTTGTTCACGTATTATGTTCCATATAGTTTTTTGTTTGTCACCTGACCTTGCAATCATATCCTCATTTTTCAATTTTTTTGTCTTTACAATTTCTTCCCTGTATAAACCTCTATATGACTTGTACGCACTTTCCGATAGTTCCGTTTTTAATGTTCTGCGTATTGTGTCCAGGGCGTCAAGTTTATTTTTCATTTCGAGCAGATGTGAACATGTTTTGGTCGTCTTCTGTTTTTTCATTGAAATATACTTTTCAGGACATATGTTGTTTAGGTTTTCACTAAGAGTATTGAGAAAACTCTCAAATTTTTCATCTGTTGAGTTTGACAAGCCATACAGTGATGTCCAGTCCGTACTCCGTAACCTTCTTTGCAACAACTTGATGTTTTCTTCTGTTACCTTTCGTGTTTTAATTAGTTTACTTTTTCTTTCAGGTTGATAGTTGCAGTCTACTGTTAGTATTTGTGCAAGATGATCGGATAGATGAGGGTTAACTGTTTTGCTCGTCCACGTCGCAGGTGAAGCATTACAAAAAATATTATCTATACATGTAGAACTCTTTGTGGTTATTCTTGAAGGTGCTCTCTGTGTTGGCTGTAGATCATATTCACTCAAGACGTTTAGGAAGACACTTACTATTCCTTTATCAGATGTTATATCTATGTTAAAGTCGCCTACTAGATAAATTATTGTATCTTGTTGAATTTTATTCGATACTATATTTAAACAATCGGAAAGTTTGTCAATAAAAATTTCGACTGCGGCCTTATCATTTTTTGGTGGTCTGTAAACATTTATTACCACACTATTTAATTGTTTTATTTCTATACCCGTCACTTCAAATGTTTTTTCTACACAACAATTTTTTAATTCGGTTATCTCTGTAGTTCGCATGTTATTTTTGGTTACAATTAGAGTTCCACCATAATTTGTAGCTCGCGTGTAGTATGATGCCATTTTATGATTCTTAAAAACTACGGAGTTAATTTTCTCGTTGTTCATCCAATGTTCCTGGATACAGGCTATACCTATATCATGTTCCTCAAGCATTTGTTCTAGACATTCCACTTTCATGCTCATGGATTGTATATTGTGATTTAGTAGGTTTATATTAAAACTCTCGTTTCGCTGCTCCTGAATCAAACTGTTTGTCTCGAAAAAACCGGTACCGTCTTATGATTAGGTTTTCCGGCCACACCTCTGGGCACATTACATCACACAAGAGATCATAATCTACGCCCACTTTAAAAGATTTATTTCTGCTTGTGTTCGATTCATGTTTTTTAATTTCTTCGACTTGGAACTCTCTGTTTGCGAAGCGCTTCTTGAGATATTCTTTGATTTTTGTTGCAGTTGCGTCCGATCTTGCCTTGCCGATGAATAGCCATCCCTTCTTTTCAGCCGCCTTGAATTCATCATCTTCTACACTTGCTTTTGCTGTTCCTGTAATAGTTGGTCTTCTGTTACTTTTTCTTTTTCTACTGTCTACTCTTTTCCAACCCTCATTTCTGTCAACATTATCCTCTACAATTATTGGAACTTCATTTTCATTCTTACTAGTATTTTTAGTAACGTGCGAGTAACTTGGGTTGCCTATTATACTTGTGTTGTCATTGCGATCGTTCATACTGTGGCCTATCTTCATAACCTCGTCAATTGTTCCATCCGCATCACCCGCTTTGCGTTTATGTTCGATACCCTTTTCACCCATTTTCTGAATATTTACGTTTCCCCCGAGATTCGCATTTCGTTGTTTTTCCCACTTTAGTTCACATTGTCTTTTTAGCACCTCCTCTGTTCCATTCATTTTCTCCTCTAATAATTTGTTTTTGTCTCTTATTTCCTGTACTAAGAGTTTAAGCAATTCATTTTCTTTCCTTAAAAAGGAGTTTTCATTAATTATTACTTCTGTTGGTACATACCGCTTTTCCTCAGATACATAAACCATGCTTATTTCATTTTCATTTTTATTTTCTTTGTTTACTAATTCCGGTTTTGAGGTTATGCTAACACATCTCTCACATTTCCACACTTTGATTTCCTTTGTATCAACTAATCTTCTCAGTTCCTCCAGCTCGACCTTAACACACTCTATGTGATGACTTCCTTCACATTTACTACATTTTATAACATCTCCATACCGGTCAACAACCCTCTTACATATCTCACATAAAACACCACGACCGCCCGCCATGGTAACTACTGTCTATCTTGTTACTCGATTATAAAAAGTATTTGAGTAAATACTCGATTTTTCCCATCACTACTTTTAATCAAGCGATAAACAGTGTTACTCTTGCTGTATTGTATCTTCGATTATACTTTTGAAAGCTAAAAACAATCAAAATTAGAAACAAATCGAATTTAATACACAATTTATAGGAAAATAAAACCATACAAAGTACAAAATTTATGTAAAACTTTCGTTTTATAAGTTTTTAAACTTTTACAAAACCACTGACTGTTTTAAAACATAAGAAAATAACTAAAACAAAACTGAACGTTGGTGTTCGAAGTTCGAACTGAACATAACCTCAATGTAGATGTACAAACACATTACATTTCATTGTTTACTTCGTTCTGTATATAAACTTAAGCCTAAATACAGAACTGACGTTCTGAATTTAAACTATAACCTAAATACACGACTTTCGTTCTGTCTATAAGCTATAGCCTCCGTACAGGACTACAGTTCTGTATTTACCACCAGCCTTTTTATTTTTGGATATTAATTGTTTGATTATAACTTTGTATAATTCACGTCTTAATAAATAATTAATCTCTTACTTTCCGACAAGTCAATAAAATTGTAACCTGTATTGAAACATGCTTTGCATCGTTAAAGATAAAATCAACGGATGTGGCCATACGAGGGACCTTTCCCCCCCCGTCAAATTGTTTCATTTTGTATTTTTATTGATTAAAATTTAATTTAATATCTTCAGAAAGCTACTTTTATGACCTTTCAAAATATTGAAAAACATTCCATTTAAATTAAAAAATTTGGTCCCATTTTTGGTTAAACCGGAAGTCAAAATATAAATTGTTTGGTATCGTGTACCAGCTAATTTTACGAGATTTAAAAATATACAGGGTGTTCCTAAAACGTCCGTAATTTTTGTAATTTCCTGTTTAACCGTTTAAGCGCTTTGCTAACCGAAAAGAATGTCAAATAATAGATATTCATGGGATTGCTACATATAACGACACGTCTTCTACATACTATGATCGTACGGGTACTTATAGTTCGATACCACAAATCTAGAAAGTTGTGTCAGTGATCAAATTAATGAAGAGTAGAGTTATGAACACTTGTTCGTATTAGGGACCCACTTCTACTACCAGGATTCGTTCAAAATGGTTTGGTGAAAATTGCTCGAAAACAATTGCTCGAAAGAAAATTGCTCGAATGGAAAGTTCCTCGAATGGAAAGTTGCTCAAATAACAATTTCTCGAAAACACAATTGCTCGAAATAATGAAATAAGTTACTTACATAAATGCAGCTTTATCATTTTTTCTAAAATTTACTTTCTTGTTATAAAATAGACTTTTAAGACTTTTAAGTGCGGGTCAAACTTTAACACTATTTTTCTAAGGACTGAAGAACATTCGGTCTAAAAAAAAATTGCTGACGCCTTTAACTTTTCATAGTCTACGGTGGATATCAATATATACGTGTATTTCAAAATCACCCTGTATGTATAAGACCATGGGAAGAAACCTCTGCGCTAGTTTAAGAAAACTAAAAATCAGCTAAATTTTTTTATGGCTTTTCATTTATTTCTGCGGGGACTCATTTCATTATTTCGAGCAATTGTGTTTTCGAGAAATTGTTATTCGAGCAACTTTCCATTCGAGCAACTTTCCATTCGAGGAACTTTCCATTCGAGGAACTTTCCTTTCGAGGAACTTTCCATTCGAGAAATTGATTTCGAGCAATTTTCTTTCGAGCAATTTTCCGCAACCCGTTCAAAATATAGTAAAGTACGTTATGCTATTAAAGCGGCACGTGTTTTCTGCATCTATCTCAATAGAAGCCTCTCTATAGTTAGGTAAAGCTTGTGAACCCATATTAGGAATGAGTCACTTTCTACAATTTTGGGATTGGTGAATAGTAACGTGACCGCGCGTCCGCTGTTTACAAATATGCGGCCTGTACAGGCCAAATCGGAATGAAAGCCAGTGCGTATGTCCCCGACCAAGTGCGCTACAACGGCTCAGGCTTTTACTACGGCAGGCCTGTGCAGTCTTACAGACGCTCCGCTCCGGTTTGCCTGTGTATACTGGGTCTGCATAGGCCTGCCATAGTAAAAGTCTAAGCGTTTGTAGCTAGCTTAAAATAACTTTTAGCATGTATGTATTTTAGATATTTTTTGTTACTTATATAAGTATGCACATATTCTTTCGTGCGGCGTTGTTGGAACATCCGCTATACAGGGTTATTTAAATTCGAGGGCCACTATATGGGATCTCGGAAACTGTAAGAGATACAAAGTTGGTTAATTGGGGACAAAGTTGCGTAATTCGATAGCAAATAATATTCAAAAAATAAAATTAAAAAATTTCCTTAAGGTCCCGAGATTTTTGAAAAAAATCGAAATTTCGGAAAATCTTATTTATTTTTTTCTGAGATTATTTTCAAAGATATCAGAAAACTAAAATCACATTTTCATTGCACTTTTCTTGTCTACAAAATGACAATTTTCGATTTTTAAAACAACGTTTCGGTTTTGAATTACCATCATCAACTCAACATTTTGGAAATTATTAAACCTTATGGAAATTTTTTAATTTTATTTTTTGAATATTATTTGCTATCGAATTACGCAACTTTGCCCCCATTTAACCAACTTTGTATCTCTTACAGTTTCCGAGATCCCCATAGAGATCGGTCATATGGATTTAATACCTAAAATCATACTTTTGTAATTTCCTGCTTCCCAATTTTTTTTAGAAAAAAATTCTTTCAATAAAAGTTTTAGAACATAAAATTCTCCATCTAAATCAATTAATAAAATTAATTTTGGATGCTTTATAACGCCATAAACTTAATTTGAAAATTTCGGAAATTAGCAGAAATAAGCAGGAAATTACCAAAGTATGATTTTACATGTGAAATATATATAACCGAGAGGTCCGATCACCACCCTGTATATAATCTGATATTTTAATCGAGTTATAATCAAGACCAACATTTATAAAAATTTTCCAAAATATTTTCCTAAATAATTAAAATAAAATTCAAATCACTTGTAAGTAAACAATGATCAACGATTTTTTTTAATTATCGGGAAAAGTAAGTAAATTGGATGTTGCTATGTTTAAACAAACAGTACAGATAACTGTCGTATCAGTAAATACTTAAAAACATCCCACTCCTCGCACGATAATAACCTTGACTTTGTTCGAAATATAAACACTATTTTTAAGTTAATCAAACACTTCCTCCAAGACGAGCTGTTGGAAAAGTTGTTTCAAATATGGCTCCTCAATCAGGTAAAGTAATATTTATTTTCTAATTTAAAAAAACAGTAACCACAATTTAAAATTAGGTCCAGGATATGCTACTCCTTTGGAGGCTATGCGTGGTCCACGGGAAGAAATTCTTTATGTCGTCTGCGTTCAACCAAACCACTCTCAAGGAAAGAGCGATTTGTTAGCTACAATTGATGTTAATCCAACTTCACCAACCTATTGCAAGGTTAATATTTGAATTAATTTAAATAATAGGTTAAAAATAACACTTACATTTACATATTATTAGAAACCATTTATGAGACTATTGTCGTCAAAAATTCGTGTTGTAAGATTTTTC
The DNA here is from genome assembly GCA_963924605.1 of Malthinus seriepunctatus. Taxonomy (NCBI): domain Eukaryota; kingdom Metazoa; phylum Arthropoda; class Insecta; order Coleoptera; family Cantharidae; genus Malthinus; species Malthinus seriepunctatus. The sequence continues at coordinate 56,955,351 of OZ004600.1, forward strand.
TGGAATTTTTAAAAACTATACTGGGTACTTTTCTAAGTATGGGGTGTGTTCTTATGTCTCATCCTGTATGATATTAAAAAATAATTTTTTCGCTCCCAGACAATCATTCTTTCAAGAAGTAGCTTATACGCAATCAGGAATAACTTTTCCGGCTTAGATTAAATTTTACATTTCATCCGAATAATAATAAATAGTAGGTGTACCAAGACATATTGTAGGTAACAAAAGGTAAATTCCTCAACTCTTTTGGTTACTGGACTCAACTTGCCCTCGTTCATGATTTTATCACTTTTCCACTTTATTATACCTACAGTAATTTATTTCTCCTGAGCTGGGATCCTATACTTATTTTATTAGCTAAACTACTTAAAGTCTGGAACTTATGAAAACAATAGGGCGGAGCCAATGCGAGTAGTAATACAATGGGGATTCTAGAGCGGAAGTGACGTCACAGCCGACTAAAAATGGCGGGAAATTCAAATATGGAGGCAAGTGGTCGTGTAATTTAAAATTAAAGATGGCCGCCGGATGTGACGTCACAAAAATGGCGGGAAATTCAAATATGGAGGCAAGTGGGCGTGTAATTTAAAAATTAAAGATGGCCGCCTAATGTGACGTCACAAAAATGGTGGTAAATTCAAATATGGAGGCAAGTGGGCGTGTAAATTTAAAAAGCAAGATGGCGTTGAAAAAGGGGTGTGAAGTAGGTGTACGATTTTAAAAAAGGGGTGGGAAGTGGGAGTACCAATTTAAAAATTCAAAATGGCCCTCAAAGTTACTGGTGGTAAGTGGGATGTGGGAAGTGGGATGTGGGAAGTGGGATGTGGGATGTGGGATGTGGGATGTGAGATGTGGGATAGTGGGATGTCAAAATGACCGTAAATGAGGCGTAACAATCTGCCTTGGGGGGGCCCTGGGGGCCTGAAGCTTTAAACTCTCAAAGGAGGCTTAGGTCCTTGTCTTCGATCTAAGAAGTGTTCCTTGGGGCCCTGCATTTGACGAAAAACTTTTAAATGGGGGAAGATCCAACATCTGAAGGGGGCCTGAGGCTTTACACTTTCAAATAGGGCTCCTGGAGGAGACTTTGCAATCCTATTGGCTATATTCGTTTCTTGCATCTTATTGAAAAAGGGGGCGCTTTGGGGCCCTGCATCCAAAAGGGACCTGAGGCTTTAAACTTTCAAAGGAGGTTTCGGTTCTTGCCTTAGACTGAATAAGGGGTTCTTGGGGTCCTGTATTCAACAAAGAACTTCTGAATTGAAGGATCCAACATCTGAAGGGGGCCTATAACTTTAAACTTTCAAATAGGGCTCCTAGAGGAGGCTTTAAACTTTTCGTATGAGGGGCTGCGTTTTCTAACATGCACATAGAGAAAATGGAACACTATGTCCGATTGTTAAATTCGAGTAGGAGATCGTGATATTCTTCTTACATTAAATGCTCTTTTTTATAAAAGTTATTACCTACTCATCATAAACAACTAAGTTAAAATTTACCTTGGTGCTAATTATAATTTCAATTTGCAAGCTTTGCGTACATTACAAATAGCGACTTTAAATTCTTGAATAAATTAAAAGAAACACAAACTAAGCAAAATTTGTAATGACACATTCTTCTATCTCGCAATAGTTGAATTAAAAAAAACAACTAAAGCAAATTTAACCATGGCACATTGAATTTTCGGGGATTTCCAGATGTAATAGCGTTTGACTTTATATCATTTAAAAAAAATTCTTCGCATATTTGCTTAACCCTTTTTTGATGTGAAAAAAATTAAATTATTTTTTTTTAAAACTGTTATTAAAGGAATTGAATTTAAAATAAAGAATTATTAAATTTAAAATATCATAAACGATTTTTTTGAAAATTTTTGAACTCTCTAAAACTAAATTCATGTTAAAAATTAAACATTAGGTATTAAAAAAAATCTCTAAAATGCACTAAAAAATTTCATTCAGGAAACAAACCTTTTTAAAATTCAAAGATTAATTAAAGTTTATTTGATGTAGAAAATGTATAAATTATAAAAACAAACTCTTATCATAGCTCAATGACATTTCTGATACGAAACAAACAATGCTGACCATACTTTTTTATTGTCTGTAGTTTTAAAACCTTTTCTTTGCAGGTCCGTAATAAAAATAATTCAAAATTAACAAAAATTTCACTTATGACGCCCTTTTAAAATACTTAAATTAATTAATTAATATCATAAATGCAATCATCATCTAAAAAAAAACGCAGGGAAGTGTTCAGTTAAAATTTAATGTGTTTGCATAAAAATGAACACGTTGCTGAAAATTATAAAATATGATTGACATTTTCTTACTGAACGAGTAAGGTTAAAGTTCTACTTTTACATCCTAGGAGGTAAAAGTTTCCTAGGAGGTCAAAGTAAATTCTAACCCAAACTATTATAATTTATTCGTTGCGTTTAATAATTAGCTTCTTTTTACAAGTTAAAGATAATTTTTAAAAATATTTGACAATTGAACTACAAATAATTTTCAAGAGATGGCCACACTTGAAAAATTTTTATTTTTGGTTTTTTTAAGTTTCATACGGAGTAAAAATACTTTTTTTTTTTGGCTCGTCAGTACTTGTCAGACAAAAAAGTCTTAATTTATGTTTAGACTACATGATTTTTCATGTGATTTAGTCATAGACAATATTTTTTTATTTACACTATAAGTTTTTTCTTATGACTCTAATGATAAGAAATATATAATAAGCCTATAATAGTAAAATAATATACGAATTTCAGTATAGCACGGTTCCTATTAGCACAAAATTGAAAAAAAGATTTTGTCATATATGAAAAATCATAGCAAAAATCATATAGTCTAAACCGAACATAAGAAGTAAAATATGCATTTTGTGATTTATCATAATTATCATACTTCTGCTCAAAGCGACGATTTATGCAGCCGTCTTTTAATGACAGGGATGTATTCAGTAATTAAACAAATATATTTGGAATAGAAAATATTTTATTGTTACATTTTATATAAATACATTTTTTATTATTACATTAGAATTTAAAAATCACTGTCTTCAGATCGCTTCCTAAAGTACTTGAAATGTCCTTTCTCTAAACTTTGTTATGCATTGGGAGCACATCGATACCAGATCATATAAGGGGGTGTACCTGGTGCAAACCCATTTAAAACGGATAAATTTACACTACTAATTTGTTAACAACATCCAACTTTATCATAATTATTCCATAATAATAGGTACCTTAATGATTAATTCCATAAAAAGAGCAGTCGTTTTCTCTAAAGCAATGCAAAATAGAATATCACCTTTTTTTAACGTAACCCCAACTAATTTTTTATCATCATAAACTTTATCGTTTATAGTGATACTAACAAACGTAGATGTAGCGGAAATAATAACCCCATCGGTTTGCAGCTCATAGCTTTCCATCATATTAAACAGCAGATATCGGCCATTCTCTGAAACCGTATGTGAGTGAAAGATCAAGTGTTGCAAATAATACATCTTATTAGGAGGCCTTTGAACTATGACGGTTTTACTAGATGCGCCATCGGTCGTTCTTCCAAATTTATCTATAGGCATTATGCGATTATTTCAGCTTTTTTCAATTCTTCAATAATGTACACAATTTCGTCGTTATTTCCCGTGTTACCGGCGGCTTGTGAGCTCATCAAACTCTTGAGACGATTAATGAGTTTATTAGGGTCGTCCCAGTAAATATACTCTATAGGTCTATTGTTCAGAGCTAGCAAACTACCACCTTTTATTTTTTTTTGCTTGGCTTTTTTTTCTCTTTTCTTTTTTTCAAAATATGGCAGTATTATGTTTCTATATTTGAAGGAAGGATTACCGTTAATTTGTTGATTTGAGGCATAATGTCTTCTAAACAAATTTGTTCTTTTTCCAATATCCATATACTGCTCGAGATCGCTGCTTGCTCCTTCTTTAGTATAACCTATGGGTTGTTTTTTAAACAAAAGTTCGTACAAGCCGGCCGTTCCTTTATATGTAAATTCATCTTTTATGTCAGGAAGCTCAGGATGTCTTATAACCTTAGCGACAATATTTGGGCCTTCAAAATCAATTTCGGAGTCACCTAAACTAAATTTAGAGGTATCCATATCGTGGTATATACCAAAATTATAATCGAACTCATCATTAGTATCGTGAATCTGGTCTGAAATGTAAGTTCTAGGTAATGGCGCTGTAAACTGTTCTAAATATTCGTCATAGGATGATGAATTAAGGAGTTGATGCATTTCTTGCATTGTTTCTTTGTAAACAGTCGGGTCTATAGACTCTTGAGGATTATTGCCAACGTCTTCTACAACTTCTTCTACATCGTCTTCTTCGCTATTATCACCGTAAACTGCTTCATTTTGTAAAAAGTGAGGGGACACTTTTGATGTTGATGGTTGAGGCAATACTCTTGATGTTGATGATTGTAATTGGGGGTTAGGTTCTTCTTCTCGTGGAAATTGTGATTTAGGTTTGTATTCTTCTTCTTCTTCTTCTTCTTCTTCATCTGACACAAATTGTAACTTTCTTTTGATCGTTTGTTTAGCTTTTGGGGTGTAAAAGAATAGGGGATTAGTCTTTTCGGTCTTTTCAATTTTAGATACCAAGTCCTTGAGAGGTTGTGTTATAGGTTTATACATGGTCTCTCTAGTAGTTCGAGATTGTACTTTATCAGACTTTAAACTTTTATACTTTTGTTTAACCGCATCCCTAAGTTGTACAAGTCGAGCGGCTAACTGTTTATCCATATCGTTCATCCTTTCTCTACAGTGGAACACTAACAACAAACGTAAATTTTTATTTACGAGGTTTTATAACGTTTTACACGGTATTTGAAATACCGGTATGGTATTTGAGCTGTATTTCAGATACAAAGCTTCTAATGTACTATGAGGATATAGTGAATACAAGATTATTTATAGTAGCGTTTTATGAAATTTAAGTTAGTTGTATAATAGATGCAGGTTATGAGGTTAGAATACAATAATTCAAAAATAAAAGAAAGAAAAAAAAGAGTAGGTTGTGCGTTTAATACTCTCATCAGTTAAAATTTGTTTTAAATATTGATATTTAGGTTAGTATAAAGATTTAGTATGTAGAAGTAAATTCATCATCACATTAGTTTACCTCAACCTGAATTTATTTTACCTCAGCCAGAATTTCCGATGATTGCACTTTGCTTGGAATCTTTTCCTAATAAAGCTCCATGTTCTTATAAAAGTAAGATTCTCTCCAATATCTTGCTTAAATACGGGAACCAATATTTTTTTTTTGTTTATTCAAATCTAGAGATATTTGATGATAACGGTATTTAGCGGTATGAGAACGGTATTTGAAATACCGATAACGGTATTTAGCGGTATGAGAACGGTATTTGAGATACCGATAACGGTATTTAGCGGTATGAGAACGGTATATAGCGGTATGAGAACGGTATTTGAGATACCGATAACGGTATTTAGCGGTATGAGAACGGTATTTAGCGGTATGAGAACGGTATTTGAGATACCGATAACGGTATTTAGCGGTATGAGAGCGGTATTTAGCGGTATGAGAACGGTATTTGAGATACCGATAACGGTATTTGAGATACCGATAACGGTATTTGAGATACCGATAACGGTATTTAGCGCTATTTGAAATACAGATAACAGTATTTCAGCGGTATTTCAACAGTATCTTAAATAGCGATAACGGTATTTGAACGGTATTTAATGTACTAGGAGTCTAGAGCAAATACCAACTTATTTACCTATACCTCCTACTAGCGTTTTATGAAACTTTAGTTAGTTTCATTTCAGTTTTTAGTTAGTTGTACAGTATAATATGCTTAGCTATGAAGTTAGAATACAATAATTAACAAAAATTGGTTAGTCAAGTTTAAAATTCTTAAACGAGGACATTTGCTCTCATTCAGAGTCTTGCAATCAGAAAAGCATGTCTTACACGTTTACATTAACCGGAGATAAATCCGATTTATCGTCAGAAGTGAGTCCTCCTATAGTACTTAATGATGGAGAATATTGTTTAGGCTTAACAAATTTGGAAACATACAACAGTATATTTAATATAGACGAAAATAATTCTATATTTCATTATGATGGTGTTCACTTTATTAAGATTCCTTACGGAGCGTATGAAATTAGCGACATTGCTAAATATATACAGAAGGTTTTAGAAGAAAGAAAATTAAATATTACTTTCACCATGGAGGCCAACAACAATACCTTAAAAGTCATGATAAAATGTTCAGTACCGATACATTTTGAAAAAAACAATAGCATCGGATCTCTTTTAGGCTTCAGTAAGAAATCCCTTACTCCTCATACATGGCAAGAATCTGATTTACCTGTAAAAATATTAAGTGTGAATTCTATATGTGTAGAATGTAATCTCACCATGGGATCTTACAGAAATGGTAGATTAAGTCACATTATTCATCAATTTTTTCCCGAAGTACCTCCCGGATATAAAATCGTTGAATCACCGTCTAACGTCATTTACTTACCGATCAACGCAAGAACGGTGTCGTCCATTTCTATCAAAATAGTTAATCAAGACGGTAAATTAATCAGTTTTCGAGGGGAAACTATCACTGTGCGACTTCATTTAAAACGTTTAAATTATGCCCATTAGGTATAACACCAGTAATTATTCTAACAAATCTTATAAGAGTAATTGCTCTCCTCAAGATAGAATTAGGTCCTCATCGTCATCATTCAAGTGTAGTTGTACTAACAAATTTGATAAAAGTAATTACTCTCCGCAAGATAGCATTAGTTCCACATCGTCATTCAAGTTGATAACACCACAAAACAGAGAGTTTTTGAAAGCTTTAGGATTCAAAGTTTTAAAATGAATATTTTAGACGTCACCTCCGAAATCGAAGAAGATAATTCTATAACTAATGCGGAATATCATACACATCAACCTTATGCAAATAGTAGTTTCAATAGTAATGACGAAATCCGCATTCCAATTCAACAATCAGACACTTACACTTTACCTAGCCGAAGTTATATTTACTTGGAAGGAAAAATTAGAAATAGCGATGGTGCCTACAGTTCATCAATTAAATTTATTAATAATGGCTTAGCATTTCTATTCAGCGAGCTCAGATACGAATTGAATGGGATAGTAATCGATTCCAGTAGAAATGTAGGTATTACTTCCACGTTGAAAGGCTACCCGTCGTTCAACCGCAACGATGATCTTCTATTAAAAAATGCAGGATGGAGTCTTGATAATGAATTTTCAGTGGATAACTATGGTAATTTCAATGCTTGTGTTCCTTTGAAAATGTGGTTAGGTTTTGCAGAAGACTATCAACACATAATGTTGAACACTAAACAAGAATTAGTTTTAATAAGAAGTAATAATGATGTAGATGCTCTTATCAACAATTCACCAGCCGAAAATTATGAAGTTGTCATCAGTAAATTATCTTGGAAAATACCTCATATAACGGTTTCGTTACATGAACAGTTACGTTTAACTGAAATCGTGGAGAAAAACATGAATATTCCCATAGCTTTTAGATCTTGGGAATTACACGAATATGCTAAATTATCTGAGACAAACCGACATTCTTGGGCCATTAAGACAACAACTAGAGTCGAAACTCCTAGATTTGTTATTATAGCATTTTCTACTGACAAAAAACAAAAACATGAGGCCAACATGGCTGTTTTCGATAATTGCGATTTGAAAAATTTACAAATTTTCTTAAACTCTGAAAGATATCCGTACGACGGATTAAACATCAGTTACGGAAATAATCGTTATTCCACTCTGTATCACATGTTTGCTAATTTCCAAACCTCATATTACAACAAGGTTAATGAACCTACGTTAAGTCCTAGAGACTTTAAACAACTTGCACCTATTATTGTTGTTGACTGTAGTAGACAAAAAGAAGTCTTACAAAAAGGACCAATCGAAGTACGATTAGAATTTGAAACTGGAGAAAATATAAAAGCAAACACAACAGCTTACTGTTTAATTCTCCACGATAAAATCTTTACATACAACCCGCTATCAAATGTAGTAACACAAGCATAGTAAATTAAAGGGCCCAGCAGAGATCTTGAGCAGTATATGGATCAACGAGAAGCCGAAAAAGAAGAAGAAAGCTAAAATACTAGCATAATGCCTATAGATAAATATGGAAGAACTACTGATGGTGCATCTGATAAAATTGTTATAGTTCAAAGTACTTAAAGTATAATACGAGTAATAATGTAATATCATTTTAAAAAATGTTAAAAAATATTTGTACGAGTATAATGTAACAATAAAAGCTTTACTTTTTTTTTAAATATTTTTGTTTACTTACTGAAAACATCCCTGTGATTCCATAACGTTTTATTGGCGGTACGTGTACGAAAATAGCCAATAGAACGAGGACTCTAAGATATGACCGATTTGTGAGTCAATGTAAAACTTGGAATCCTAAAATTCGTATGCCAAGAACTTACAATATGATCGGTGATTACTATTAATTTAAAAAAACGTACTTATAGAATAGCATATTGTTTGATTAGGAGTATTAGTATATTGTTTTATTACGGACCTGCAAAGAAAAGGTTTTGAAACTACAAACAATAAAAAAGTATGGTCAGCATTGTTTGTTTCCTATCAGAAATGTCATTGTACTATGATAAGAGTTTGTTTTTATAATTTATACATTTTCCAAATCAAATAAACTTTAATTAATTATTATTAATTTTTAAACTTTAATTAATCTTTGAATTTTAAAAAGGTTTGTTTCCTGAATGAAATTTTTTAAATACCTAATTTTTAACATGAATTTAGTTTTAGAGAGTTCAAAAATTTTCAAAAAAATCGTTTATGATATTTTAAATTTAATAATTCTTTATTTTAAATTCAATTCCTTTATCAGAAATGTCATTGAGCTATGATAAGAGTTTGTTTTTATAATTTATACATTTTCTACATCAAATAAACTTTAATTAATTATTATTAATTTTTAAACTTTAATTGATCTTTGAATTTTAAAAAGGTTTGTTTCCTGAATGAAATTTTTTAGTGCATTTTAGAGATTTTTTTAATACCTAATGTTTAATTTTTAACATGAATTTAGTTTTAGAGAGTTCAAAAATTTTCAAAAAAATCGTTTATGATATTTTAAATTTAATAATTCTTTATTTTAAATTCAATTCCTTTAATAACAGTTTTAAAAAAAAATAATTTAATTTTTTTCACATCAAAAAAGGGTTAAGCAAATATGCGAAGAATTTTGATTTAAATGATATAAAGTCAAACGCTATTACATCTGGAAATCCCCGAAAATTCAATGTGCCATGGTTAAATTTGCTTTAGTTGTTTTTTTTAATTCAACTATTGCGAGATAGAAGAATGTGTCATTACAAATTTTGCTTAGTTTGTGTTTCTTTTAATTTATTCAAGAATTTAAAGTCGCTATTTGTAATGTACGCAAAGCTTGCAAATTGAAATTATAATTAGCACCAAGGTAAATTTTAACTTAGTTGTTTATGATGAGTAGGTAATAACTTTTATAAAAAAGAGCATTTAATGTAAGAAGAATATCACGATCTCCTACTCGAATTTAACAATCGGACATAGTGTTCCATTTTCTCTATGTGCATGTTAGAAAACGCAGCCCCTCATACGAAAAGTTTAAAGCCTCCTCTAGGAGCCCTATTTGAAAGTTTAAAGTTATAGGCCCCCTTCAGATGTTGGATCCTTCAATTCAGAAGTTCTTTGTTGAATACAGGACCCCAAGAACCCCTTATTCAGTCTAAGGCAAGAACCGAAACCTCCTTTGAAAGTTTAAAGCCTCAGGTCCCTTTTGGATGCAGGGCCCCAAAGCGCCCCCTTTTTCAATAAGATGCAAGAAACGAATATAGCCAATAGGATTGCAAAGTCTCCTCCAGGAGCCCTATTTGAAAGTGTAAAGCCTCAGGCCCCCTTCAGATGTTGGATCCTCCCCCATTTAAAAGTTTTTCGTCAAATGCAGGGCCCCAAGGAACACTTCTTAGATCGAAGACAAGGACCTAAGCCTCCTTTGAGAGTTTAAAGCCTCAGGCCCCCAGGGCCCCCCAAGGCAGATTGTTACGCCTCATTTACGGCCATTTTGACATCCCACTATCCCACATCTCACATCCCACATCCCACATCCCACATCCCACTTCCCACATCCCACTTCCCACATCCCACTTACCACCAGTAACTTTGAGGGCCATTTTGAATTTTTAAATTGGTACTCCCACTTCCCACCCCTTTTTTAAAATCGTACACCTACTTCACACCCCTTTTTCAACGCCATCTTGCTTTTTAAATTTACACGCCCACTTGCCTCCATATTTGAATTTACCACCATTTTTGTGACGTCACATCAGGCGGCCATCTTGAATTTTTAAATTACACGACCACTTGCCTCCATATTTGAATTTCCCGCCTTTTTTGTGACGTCACATCCGGCGGCCATCTTTAATTTTAAATTACACGACCACTTGCCTCCATATTTGAATTTCCCGCCATTTTTAGTCGGCTGTGACGTCACTTCCGCTCTAGAATCCCCATTGTATTACTACTAATGCGCTATAACGAAAATGTGTCTGGTCGCATCAATTTTAGAGATATAGAGACTGGAGAGAGAGAAAGCATTCGTTCCCTCCATCTGTATTATAGTCCTGAACTTTTATAAAGAATAGGGCGGAGCCAACGCGTTATAACGAAAATGTGTCTGGTAACATCCGGTCTCATCAATTTTAGAGATACAGAGAGAGAGAACACTCTCTCTGTATCTCTCTACTGAGAGAGAACAGATGGAGGGAGCCCTCCATCTGTAGTACGCAAGATATTGGCTACGCCCTATTCTTTACGAAAGTTCAGGACTTTACTACGCAAGATATTGGCTGCGCTCTATTCCGGACTACTCCCTACCCCTCTCCTACAAACTTTGAAGAAAGATAAAGGGTAGGTAGCTTAGCGTAGCGTAGCAATTAGCTAGTAGTTACAGGATCCCAGCCCTGGGTTTCTATCAATTTCGAAATGTTTGTAGGAGAGTGAGAGTGGTAAGAAGTGAGTAGCTTGGCGTAGCGTAGTAATACGCTTATAATTACAGGATCACAGCCAGGGCCGAATTACGTTTGTTTGGTGCCTTAGGCTAATACAGATTTGACGTCTATATAATTACCAGCTAAGAATTTTTTTGTGTCGTAGCGTACCACCGTTGTCGCCTGGGTGTTTGGGGGAAATTTTTTTGAAAATTTGGTGCAAAATGGTAATGTTTAGGGCTATTTTGCCACATATAACAAGTAATTTTAGAAGTTAATGCCTTTTTTCTGCAAAAAAAGCGCCTTAGGCTTTAGCCTTGTCAGCCTAGTGCATAATATGGTCCTGATCACAGCCCTGTAGGAGGTAGGAGCTAACTACGACCGAGTGCTTCTCTGGACATTTTTTTATATTTCTCTTAACATTTTTGATAATTAGCTTATAGTTATAACGGTTATAACATTATAATTTTAATTAATGCTTTAGGCTTCTACTTTATTATCATTTTTTAACCTTTGATAAACATAAAAATTTATTTGTTTTTAACTAATTATTGTAAATGAAGTTGATATCAATTGCATAATTTAAAAACAAAGCATTTTTTATTATTTATTTAGAAGTTACAGTTTCACTGATTAATTTCACAATTCTATTTATTTGTTTTTATTATACTTGCATTATAATCTGCCAATTTCACACTAAAAAGCGTTCATAAAATCGTCTTTATAGCACAAGTGCTCTATAAAGTCGTCTAGGTAACAACAATAATATTAACTGTTGTGTGACTGTTGTTCTCTAATGTAAACACAAAACATCTCTGTGGCAACAAATATATCCAAAATCGGCACGCTTAATTTTCAAATTTTAAATACAGATTTTTTTCTCTTTTATAGAGGTTTTAGTTGCAATTATAATAAAAAATAGCGTATAATACTTGTGTATAAATAGACTTTATCGCATACGCGCCGTTACAAGCACTCGCAAGCTCGTGCTTGTAATTTTCGTCGCTAATGCGATAAAGTCTTTCTTATACACATGTATTATAATATACTATTTTAGATCATTCATAGATTGTACACTGGTAATCCTGAAGACGAATTACATCACAGCGGCTGGAATACTTGCTCTAGTTGTCATGTTACTGAAGGATGTAGTAATCCACCTAAACGCGATAAATTGGTCTTACCGAGTATCGGTTCTGATAGAGTATACATCGTTGATACTGGAGACAATCCAAAAGCACCTAAAATTGCAAAAGTAAAAAATTATTTCAATTAGTTACACACAAAATTAAAATTTTCTCATAATAGATTATCGAACCATCTGAAATGAACGATCTCGATTGCTCAGCTCCACACACCACTCACTGTCTTCCAACAGGAGAAATAATGATTTCCATTATGGGCGATAAAGAAGGAAACGCCAAATGCGATTTTGTTTTAATTGATGGTAAAACTTTAAAAACAGTTGGTACTTGGACTCATGGAAAAAGACCAAAATACGGATACGACTTTTGGTACCAACCTTATTATAACATTATGGTTTCATCTGAATGGGCAGTTCCTAAAGCATTTAGGAAAGGGTTTGAATTTAAAGATGCCGTCGATGAAAATGTTTATGGACGTTCTTTGAATTTTTATTCGTGGAAAAATCGCGAACTCATACAAACCATTGATCTGGGAGTGGATGGAATTGCACCTTTGGAAGTCCGGTTTTTACATGATCCAAAAGCAAGTCAAGGTTTTGTAGGTTGTGCTGTAAATGCAAACATTTTTAGGTATGCATCTTTGTTAAACAGTATTGTAATGTAACCCTAAAAAATTTTGATAGGTTTTTCTTAAATTCCAACGGTAAATGGGAAGCTGAAAAAGTAATTGATGTACCAGCAAAAAAAGTTTCTGGATGGGCTAGTGATTACATGCAAGGTAACTAAACATAAATTTTATAAGTAAAAATTTAATGCTTTTACTTTTAGGAATGGTAACTGATATTATAATTTCACTCGATGACAAATATCTCTATTTTACTAATTGGTTGCATGGTGATGTTAGACAATATGACATTTCAGATCCTCAACATCCCAAACTTACAGGTTACATCTTTAATTGCTTTTAAATCGATTGTTTTATTTTCTTATTTTAGGTCAAGTATTTTTGGGTGGAATGATTGCTGCTAATCCAAACATAAAAGTCTTAGAAGATTCTGAATTAACAACTGCTCCTAAACCAGTTACTGTTAAAGGCAATCGCTTATATGGAGCTCCACAAATGTTACAATTATCTTTAGATGGTAAACGTCTATACGTGACCTCAAGTTTATATTCTCCATGGGATAAACAATTTTATCCCGATAGCATTAGCAATGGTAGCTTTTTGGTAAAACTCGATGTTGATGTGGAAAAGGGTGGTATGCGTTTAGACGAAAACTTTTATGTTGATTTCAAAGAAGGACCAGATGGACCTTTATTAGCACACGAAATGAGGTAATTATAATACGTACATTCGTACATACAACTTTTTAATTAAACAAAATATTTTTAGATATCCTGGTGGAGATTGTACTTCCGATATTTGGTTAACTCTTGAACAAGCATGCCATAAAAAGTAAAATCTGTTGTAAATTGTAGAATTATACTCTCTATGAAATTAAAAAAATACTCATAAATAAAATAAAATATTTTTGAAAATGTGACGATTTGAATTAATTTCAAGGGAATTAGACTGTTAACTTTTTCCAATCCAAGAAAAAGTTGTTATAATCGAGACAAAGAAATAATAATAATAAAAATTTTTATTGCATTTCTCGACGTTTTGAGTCCTGATTCCAAAAATGCAAAAAATTTTTTTTGATTTTTTGAACTGAAATGTCCGTCTGTATGCCCCCCCCCCAGAGCAAAAACTACTGAAGCGATTGTAATGAAATTTTATTTTAGTCACTTTCAAATTATTTCATCGGCAAAAATAGCTTTAATAAGAAATCTATACAGGGTGTCCAAAAATAAGGTGGTTATTTTGGGAGCATATTTGCAAATTTGGGCCAAATTCATTTCTACTTTGCTATAAGATAAAACATGTTAGCCCCAAAAACAAAACGCTTCCGGTTAAACTGGAAATTACAAAAAAATCAAAATTTTTAGAAACGAATAATTTTAAATTATAAACTTTTAAGGAAATGGACAAAAAAAATACAACAGGAAAAAGCGCCTTGTATGGCCACATCCGTTGTTTTTTAAATTAAAAAAAATTTTTTTATTATCGTGTAATTATTATTATTATTTTTTTGTCTCGATTATAACTTTTTCTTGGATTGGAAAAAGTTAAAATTAAAAATTCAGATACGGTCTAATTCCCCATTCCAGTTTTCTTCAGTTGTTGCAAATTTCACCAAATAATTAAATAAGGACAACTCTGTTTATAGTAATCCATAATTTACTTGTTATACTTGTTATGGATTGATCCAGCAAGACAGATTTATGCTGGCGAGCTGTGGGGATGCGCAGATCACTAAATTGATATATAGCTCCACCAACGCAGTAGTAAATGTATTTGGATTATTAAAGAAGCGTGGCCAAATCTGCGCGAACTTATCCCTACCGCTCGCCAGAATAAATCAACCTTCAAGTAACAACCTAGTATCTCTTTTTGCACAAGACTGAGACAAAGTTATATTTCCACTTTCTACAGTGTACTGCTAGCTTCTCTTGGTAGTTGAGGTAGGTAGTTGTTTCCATAAAGTCTATAAGAAAATATCTCTTGTATTTCTTGTTAATAAAAATATTACTTCTTTTTCATGGGCTTTTCGGTTTTTGGTTCCAGGAGATTTACCAAGGTCGCCTTTCGCCTTTAATATTTTTAAATAGTTTGCAGAGTCGAATAGATTTTTAAAATTCAGCTGGAAGTTTCGAAAAATTTGAGAAAATCGATAGGTGCAGAATTTTTTCTCTACATAGAGAACCTTGCAGTTTTTATTTCTGCCATTGAAATTCTTATGGATGAATTATGATGCGTGCGAGGGGTTATCCGCTCTCTGTAGTCAATGTACGAAAATTGAGCTGCCAATGGTAGTCATCTGGTCAATTGCAGTCAATGGCAGCCATAGCACTTAGCACATGGAGTCAGTCATGGAGCAGTCAACTGCATTCAGTGTAGAAATTCAGAACAGTGGTTGACCCCTCGGACGCGTAAATGGATTCTACAAAAGTAGAATATTTTGTAGCAGATGGTTAAGTTCAATAAAAGTCTAGAGTCTGGTAGTAAAATAAGATTTATGGAGACAATGAAGTTATTCTGAGCGGCATTTCAGTGCACACCAGTCGCATTGTCTTATCAGTGGAAAACGCTAATAAAATATAAGTAGCAATTTCTACACCTAGTGGAAATTTAGTGGACACCAATCTTATTACTGGAAAATTTATTCATTTTCCACAAAGCCTCCCTCATTTCTTTTTTATAGCGAAGAAGCAAACCAAACTGCTTAGATGTTAGATTTAAATTTGGTAGATGGTGCTGCTATAGCGCTTGTCCCTTGGCGCATGGGCACCTACGCTTATTCTTGTTTGTTGTTGGTTCTAATTGCGCCAAACGCCATTTTTATCTTTTCATGTTCATATGAAGGCATATGGGTTTCTTGATAGCGTTTTTGTGTGAATCGGAAAATTAATTGCGTAATTCTTATCAAATTAAAGGTAATTATAATTTTTAATACTTTTTAAATAACTTGTATACAAAAAACCGACGTGACTGCAGTAAAAATAAGGAATTTAAAGATGCTATTTTTTATGTATCGCCATTTTTTCTGGTTTTACCATAAAATTAAATTTTTTTTTGCAAGAGCTACACCTTAATTCCTTCGTTATTAAAGAAATTTTAATACAATTGTTCCATGGACCGTAAGTGAATGTTATGACCATAGTAATTAATTTACATTAATAACAAAGCACATGTTGAAATTTCAATTCTAAGGTTAAAGATGAAAATTTATTAATTTAGCTTTCTAAACAAATTATCAATTTTTACGCACTTATTGCAAAAAATAGCGTATGTATCATGAACTAGAAGTGATTTTTGTAGTCACAAATGCTTATTGTGTATCACTTACTTTTATGATTAAATATAATTTAACTCTAAATAATTTTTAGGTTACCGTCCGAAAAGCCAATATCATTAGATGCAAGTTCTAACGGGAGCAAAAACTTCAAACATGTTCCAGCTTCGATGTGAATTTCAACTATTAACCACCTAATGAAAAAAATAACTTACTTTACTGATGCAATATCCAAGTTTGAATGAGGTGAGATTTATTATTTTCTCTTACATAGTTTGTAATAATTGTTGATTGAGTTAAAAAAAACTCTGAAGATACAGATATACTGTTGTAAGGAAAAAAGTAGTTGTAATCTCGTGCATGACTTCTTCACAGATTGTATTCACCTCTTATTTTTCGTACTTGTGAAAGACGTATGAAGGACAATCGACCGAGCACACAGTTATAAATATTTTTTTCTTTCCAGTGGTGTACCTGTATCACATATTAAGAAATTTTACAATTTAACTACCCATTTTATGTTAATTCTCATTTATTCAAGAATTCATTTAAACTCAATCTAAATAAAATACTGAATTACGACATGAATTAACAGAGTTTCCTTTTTTAGGTTATACATCTACTGATCTACTTACTATAAAACATTAAGTTTGTCGAAAACTTTACATAATTATATTGTGGCCGTACTTAAATTGTCAACAACTTTCAATTGAACAATTATGTGTTACACATAATCAGAAGCTAAATACAGGAATTATAAAGGTGAGATTTATTTTTATCTTTTTAAGTAAATTTTAGTTTTAAAATGATGGGTAACTGTTAAAAAGGAAAGATCTTTGTATGATAATTTATATAAACAGAATGTAGAACTATACAAGCTGCTTTACTACGATCAGTTTGGTCGATATCTCTCTTATTTTAAACCAGGGGTTGCCAACGTTTGTTACTAAGGGGAAAACTGAATACTCCTAGTAAGAGTTGCTGAGTTGGTGCAAAAATGTTTTTGATTTTTAATTGAAGGCGGACATAGTAGCAAATTAATATTCGTTGGAGGGGTTAAAATAAAGGATATACTAAACCTTTACAACTTCAAGTTGGGAATAAACAATTCCAAATGGGGATTAAACAATTTCAAATTGACACTCAATAGCTCAAATGTAAATTCATTTTTTCCCAATTTGAAATTGATTAGTCCCATTTTGAAATTGTTTAGCCACAATTTAATGTTGTAAAATTATAGTTTTCATATAAAATTTATAAAACATTAATTCAATGTCGTTATTAAGGAAAATCTCATCTTGCAAAGAAAATTTTTTTTATTTCATAATAGTGTAGTCAACGAACCAAAATTTATCCTGATTTTCGGACTTTTTTTGTAACAGCGAGTTTTCTTTCTTAATCGATCGAAACCATTCCTGTGAGTTTGTGTATAAAATGTCTCAACTCAATTTTGACCCTTATTTTTAGACTTTAGTGTAAAATTTTGACTTTTTCAAGTTCCCGTTTCACTATTTTTTGAATAACTTCGCTTGTATTGGTCGGATCGGGACCAAAAAATTTTCGTTTTGTTTGTAATGAATTTCTCTTTAAAACTGCCTGGGTTAAAATAATCTATATTAATTTCCTAACCCAAAAAAAAATTCAAAACTGCCGTCATTAGTGAGTCATAGTTTTTTATAGAGAACTCGAGTAATAATTAATATTACGGTATGAAACTTTAGGAAGTTGGAGCTGATATAGTAACAAGTCCATATTGCAAATTGGGTCCAAAAATATTGAGAACAAAGACTAAAATTTGCATTTTGTTTCAAATTTTCTAATTCATGTTTGTTGTGAACAATTGGTGGTATCGTAATAATTCTTCCCTTGAAATGTTGGAAATTTAATGCTCTTTCAAATGAAACCAAAGACAATCACATTAGACCACGTTTTCTTCCGATTTCGTTGAAAAGAAGAATAAATTTTTCAACTATTTACCCACAAAACCACTTTTAGTGGTCGAAATGGTTGACTTTAAAACCAGTTTTAATGTTCAAAAATAGTTTATAGGAGTTCTTTATGATTAATTTTCAAAATTATGTAAAAGAAGAATTAAATTTCGACCACTAAAATTGGTTTTGTAGACAAACAGTTAAAAGATTTTCTTTTTATCTTCAAAGAAATCGTAAGAAAAAATGGTCTCATGTGATTGTCTTTGTTTTCATCTGAAAGAGCATTAAATTTCCTACATTTCAAGAGAAGAATTATTGGGATACCACCAATTGCTCACAACAAATATGAAAAAATTTGAACCAAAATGCAAATTTTAGCCGTTGTTCTTAATATTTTTGGACCTAACTTGTAATATGGATTTGTTACTATATCAGCTGCAACTTCTTAAAGTTTCATACCATAACATTTATTAAAACTCAACTTCTCTAGAAAAAAGTACAACCGACCAATGACGACAGTTTGGAATTTTTTTTTGGGCTATGAAATTATTATAAATAATTTTAACCCAGGCAGTTTTAAAGAGAGATTCATACAAACAAAGGGAAAATTTTTTGGTCCCGATCCGACCAATACAAGCGAAGTTATTCAAAAAATAGTGAAACGGAAACTTGAAAAAGTCGAACTTTTACACTAAAATCGAAGAATAAGGGTCTTCCGGTCAAAATTGAGTTGAGACATTTTATACACAAACTCACAGGAATGGTTTCGACCGATTAAGGAAAAAATTCGCCGTTACAAAAAAAGTCCGAAAATCAGGAGAAATTTTGGTTGACTACACTATAAACATTCTCAAAAAAGTGATTCTCAATACGTTTACACTAAATACATCCCTGGATGTTTGATTTAATAATTTTAACAATTACATCCTCACCACTGTAAATGTTAAATTATTACCTATCGCAAAAATTCTTAACGATTAACAAGGAACACTTGGAATGCTGTAAAGATTTTAAACCACAAAGACCAAGCCTCTTTTGTTCGGTGTAGGTTGTTGAGGAGCTTCTTAATAAATTCTCATCAATGGTTTCTAGTATGTAATTGACCAACTCTCTTCTGTGCAATGTCGAATGGAGCGGTCATGAATTTCAATTTTATTCCACAAAGTGCTCACAATTGTCGGTTCAAATTTCAACGTCAAATTGCATTCATTACTGAATAAAGTGATATAATTATTTGTTTAATTAATTTGTCAAGTTTACACAAGAACATGTAAATAATTATATCTAGATAATTTCAATCTTCATGGAATTAGTGCAAAATTTTGGTTTTTAAATTAGGGGATAAATAATACAAAAAATCTTCGGGCATTGCTCCTGAATTTAAATTGCTATAATAATACTCGAATTTGTAAGAATAGTATGTAGAAAGCTAGATTTTTTTAATTCTGGACTTAAATTGACAGTCTAATTTCAAATTACCATTCTCATTAACTGTTACTATCGTTCAATTAAATTAGGTCTTTTCTAGTTACATCACCTCTCCGTTTCCTTTAACTTACATTTAACTACACAGCATTAATTAGAACGTAGATTTTGCAGTAAAATTTACTCAAAAATTGACTAAAAAATTCCAATACCAATTTTAAAACCGACTAATTTACTATCCGTTTCATCTCTTCAATACTGATTAAAATATTAATGTTCTTGTCAGTTCGTATTTTTAATTAACAAATTAAAATTCCATTTAAGTAATATCATTTTTTTTGTAATACCAAAACAAAAGCACAAAGGTGGTATGTGATTATTATTTTGGTGATTCTCACGTTTCGCAACCGTCCTCTCAAATTTCCTGCATGCGCCGACAAAGCAACGAATGAACTAAAGGCAGTTCCTGTATTTTATACACCATCAAATACCTAGCGAGTAAAAATTCATTCGAATAAACGATAATAACATCTCCAGTGATTTGCTTAATTGAATAAATCGATTATTTTTATTCTATCACTAGTCTAAATGCGTCCATTGACTAAGATACCTGAGTGCACGATGAAGAGTAACCGCATTTTTATTTAAGAAGTACCAATACAGTTTCAACATTTATTGTAATTTTCTGTTTGATTCTCAATGCAGTTACAATTGATTTTGATTGTGATTTTGAATACAAGTTTTTTTAAAGCAGTCCACATTATACAAATACAAGTTAAAGATCTTTACATTTTAACTAATAAATGAAAATTGCAAAATTAATCTAAAGTTTTACTTCTTTTTCAGATGCAGTATTTATATGCTGAAGTTACAAGATCAATTTTAAAAAGATCGAGAAACATGAAAGCTTCTATTACGGCCCAATTAATCACAAGTATTCCTGTAAAAAATTCAATCGATGCAGTATTTGAAGATATTACTTGAAAGCTAATACATTAGTGCTTTAACTGCAGTTTACGAATTTGAACAAATGACGTCGTAGTGTTAATATTTAACACCAGAAAAGTTTCTGCTACGCTCTTCGCGAAGTGTCGCTTTAAAAGAGCATAATGCGTATTTGAAATAATCGTTTCTTCTACAATATTATTCACTTTGTGGGAAATTTTATGTTAGATCCATTATTCTTATCTTCAACGTAAATCTAACAGTTGATTCTTCTATAAAAGTAAAAAGGGTTTTGAAAATGTCTTCAATTATTTTCTTTTAATGGAGTTTTATGCAGAATTAATTTCTGGAATTCAATTGTTCCTAAATTATTGATCTTTATTTTTTACATTGGAGCGATTCCATCATCGAGGGTGTAACATTTAGACTCATCTAAAGTTTCTTAATAATAAAATAAAAAACATTTTGAATGAAATTATTCTTGGAAGAGCTACATTTTAACATGTTTATTCGTTTATAAGACTTTTATTGAAATATTTAAATAGTCAGGCTATGTCATTCACGATTTCAGTTTGCCATCAATCGTCGTCAGAAATTGTACTCCAATTTCTCCATCTTCATCCATATCGCTCTGACACATCCCACATAGCGATATTGAGTCATTTTTTGCCGGACTTACAGAGCAGTTGTACGAGCACGTACAAACCAGCGCAAATATATTTTGGTAAGACAGCGGCACAAACAGTGCCAGTTTCAGGGCATGCTTCTGCTGGTAATTTTGAGGGTTGAAGAGTCGTTGTAGATTCGTCATTTAAACATTCTTCTGTAAACATTCTGAATCACTGTAAACATCAGAAACGCGCAATTTCGTTTTAGACGACACTAAGGATTTACTCTGATCCGATACTGAAGGCGCAGATACATCAGGACACAGAATTTCTTTTTGTATTTTGTAATTGGTAAGAGGTTCCAAATCGTTATCGTCCCAATCAATTTCAGTTTCAGTGGTGGTTTTCGGAGATTTCAAAACTAACGTGCATTTGACATGCGACAGTGAGGTTCGCGCCACGGAAATGCTATCGCCGTCTTCAGATTGGAAGAAATGTTTTGATTGAATGCCTGGTATATTTTTCAGCCCTTCCCAGTTATCATCCAACATGACCATCTTTTCTTTAACTTCTTCTTTTGCTACGAATATAAAGAATATGTTTTTAGAGAGACTGCGTGCCAAATCATAGAATTCTTGGGCACTGTTGACGATGACTCTCCGGGACTTTACAGCAGTCCACACTGATCTTTTGACACTTCCACCGATTCCATCGACGGCACCTTTTCCATGTGAGGCAGCGAAAAAGTTCCATACGAGATGAGTGAATCCATATTCTGCTTTGAATGAATTCATGGTTGCCATTACATACCGATTCTTGAATTGAGCGGCGCAATTATCGCTGAAGGTATACAAAAATGTTATGTTATCAGTGATCGACTTGATGTACTCAAATATTTTCTGCAGAAAGCAATGTACAGTATATTTACTGTGGCTTAAATCGTTACTCGTGCATTATAACCACTGAATGCAGTTTGTCAGTAGTCCAAATAAAGCACGTGAAAAGCGTGACTTGTCCGTGAGACCAATGTGCTGATTGTATTTCGTCTTGACTGATCAGCGCATAATTCTCGGCAAAGTCTATTTGTACAATAGCTTTCTCACTGGTCAGGTTTTGTTTTGCATTTTGAAAGTAATAGGACTGAACATTTTCACAAAAGAATGTAACTTGAATTTAGCAGTACCATCATGTAGTTCATCTAGGGCTTCAGTGAAAGGTTTGCTAATTACGATCTGTTTTTGTCTCTGATTCTGAAAGATCCAGGCCTTCCAATTAACACTGGGATTAGAATCTAGGGTGATATCCCAAATGTTGGATTCTTTGCATACATCGCAACTGTTGGACATGCAATCTTCATTATACTATACACATTACATGATACCCGTTTCAGAAGCTCTTGGTGTGTTTTCGGAAAGTCTGTCGCATGTTTTGAAATAGCGAGAAGAAGATTAATGTAATTGAGTATACATTATGAGGAGTATCGCTGATAGGCAGAATGTGAGCAGATTTCTCTTTATAAAAAACAGTCTTACCAACAGATGTTTCGGGATGAGTTTCTTTAAAAAGTTCGAAGGCTTCACGAATGCTCATAAATCATGAACGAAATTACGAATCCAGAAGAGAACAATGATTATGAGTCATAATCATTGTTCTTTACTGGATTCGTAATTTCGTTCCCGTATTGGACTTGACTGATTTCACATCTTTCATTCCAGGCATTTGTCTGCTAATATCATCCCTATTATAGAAATCACAAATCTGTTTTTTACTTCATCCGTCAGTTTTCGAGACACTGCTTTAGGGAAGTTGTTTTTGTCAAATGCAGCAACTTGGAATTCAGCAGCTATTTTTTTTATAACTTCAACTGCTTTAGTGGAACTAGCTGGTAGATTACGTTTCACTTTTGCCACAGCCTTTCCCAATGTGCGAGAACTGCTGTATCTAATACATGTTTAATTTGTTCTTCTTTACGACGCTTTCTAGTTGCCTGCATTCTTTCTGTTGATCTGATTCTAGCCAGTATTTTTAAATCTTCATCTGCATCCATTGACCTTTTCATTACTTCTCTTCGTTTTAAATCACGAGCTTTTTCTCGCCGGAGATGGTCTGCTTGAAGTTCAGGATTTTCTTTTAACTTTCGCTTATATTGACTGCGAAGCAGTCTTTTTCCGTTGCTCTTCTGTCATTTTAGCCGATGTTTCTATGAATAAAGCGGAATATATAAAGACACCTATTAACTATAAATAACCAATCATACACAGCACATATATTATTCTTCAAGACGCAACAAAACAATAAAATATATGATAAATCACACGATAAGGGTAGTTGTAAAAGAGTAGCACCCGCGATTCTAACATCACGATCGCGGGTGCAACGAATTTGAGTCAACGTTTATTTCAATTTAACTAACATTATACTCTTAAAAACGATTGATTTAAGTTTGCCTTTGACTTCTTCTTACTTTTACAAAGTTTCAAAACTTTAGCACTTTATTTCTGTGAAAAACACAAACTTTATATCTTTTGTATCGCGGGTGCAACAAGCTAACAGTGACTTATTGTAGCCCATGATGCTTAAAAAATAACAATCTTTTGGCACATAAGAATAAATGAATATTGTCACTAACACGTGTAGCGGTAAAATATAACCTCAAACTGTCGGTAACAGCGGTTTCGCGCCAGTGTTACCCGGTATGATTTTGCAGTTGATACCCATTCTTCGAATGATAATGTTTCCAAGCGCGCCAAAAATTTCAATATGAAGTAAAATCATATTTTTGTACAAAAGAAATAGTTACGGAGCATGCAAATCTGTGATGAACGATTTACGCATAAAGGACAAACAAGAATTAAAAATTTTGTTCTGTTGACTTCAACAGATTTTTAATCTTTATTGGTAATTGTTGCTCTTCTTATAATCATGAAAGACACAACATTCTGTTATGCCATTTCACCAGCAGAACAGCAGAAGTTTTATTAACTTAATTGTATTGTCTTTAGACCAATCCATCGTTGTAAAATACCTTCAAACACTTAAAAATAGCACAAACAACATGTAAACAACAACTCAGGTATCAGTTGATTGTTTCATTGCGCTTGCGCTACCCGCAATAAGCTGCATACATGTATGTGTTTTCCGAAATCATGGAAAACAAATCTGGGTATCAAAGTTGTCGTATACACAATCATCGTACTTCAAAAATCTATGACATGTATGAGAAAATGTCAGATTTGTATGAATTTTTTAATATACATGTAGTATACATGTATATGTTACGGGCAATGTAAATAATTGGGCATTGTTTATAATGCCCGGGCAATTTAAAAAGTGCCCAAAAAGATATGACTTTCGGCCATGATTATAAAGGACAAATAACGTTTATCTCCATAGTAAAATTTATATTTTGTAAACTTGACAACATAGCAACGTTACTAAAGTCAAAGTTTGAAGTTTTAATATAAAAACACCAATTTTTACTTATGCTATGTTGTCATGTTAACAAATTATAAATTTTACTATGGAGATAAAAGTTATTTGTCCTTTATAATCATGAGCAAAAATGATAAATTATGTTGAAAATATTACATTGCCCGGTCATTATGTATAATGCTAAAAGTCAAGTGGGCAATTCAAAAATCATTTTTATTCATATTTCTTATAAAAAATAACAAATTTTTACATACCTAACTGACAAAGTAACAAACAAAATATAAGAAATAAAATTTCACATGCTGACAAACAAACCGGTGGCGATGAAATAAGTACCAACAAAACTTAAGTTCAAATAAAAATAATGTATTAGATATGTACGTACTTACAAATTTAAATTTACACAAAATGTCAATATGTAGCAATACATAGAGGGTCTATTTATTAGAGCAGCTTCCACTTTTGGTGACATTTCGAGTTACATAGCTTTTTTTTTACGACACTTGCACTTGTCGGATTTACAGCCACATCGACTATAGCCTTGGCCCCCTGTCTTGGATGACAATCTTGCACATTCTCTTAGTGAAATCTCTGTCTGTGGAATATCTTCGCCATATATAAACTTCTCTTTACATATTGTAAATTGGTTCCTGGCATAAAGTTGATTTAGAATTCCGTGTTTCGTGCCTAATTTATACAGATTAGCATCTGTTACTTCAAGAACAAATGCCAAAATATTTCTTCCATCGGTGCGACCTCTGTCGACATCTGGGACTCTAACTGTGTCACCTTTTTTAGCATCAGGGTATTTTGAGTTAGAAGTTTGAACCATTTTTTCAGCTTGTTTTTTTAGATTGCTTGCTGAAATCTGCCTAATTTTTAATATGTCGCCTTTCCTTTTTTTCACATAGGGTTCTTCCGGGGAATCTTCATGCCCGAAAGATTCTTGAAATTCTTTATTATGTAAATCAGGGCTTGGTTTAGCTAGCAAAGTTGAAGTTTGAACATAACTATCAAGAGAAAGTAGTTCCTCCTCATCATGTTGACTTGGACCTGGTAGCTCCGCTAACACATGCGACTTATTTTGCAGTGGACCTTCTTCTACAGACTGTAAATTGTTCTGATTTTTACTAGAACTTCTAAGTCCTCTTCACAATTTATATTATGCAGAATGTCTGTGGGTAAAAAAACTTTTTAGACCAACTTTTAACTTTGCCCCAAACATGGCCTCATACGGAGTACAGTTGATGCCAGGTCTAACAACTAAACCTTTTTTTGGCACACTGTGTTTTTTTTTCGCAGGTCATACATAAATTTAGATATGTAACAATCATTTCCCTTCTAATGGTTTTATACTTTGAATTTAGCTCTTTTTCCATACGGTTTCGACCACCGTGCCCAATTGCTATACAGATTGAATAGTTTGAGTTAGCATATAGGAATATAATGTGTGGGAATAGATAAGATATATTTTTAAGTGATTACGAGAGAGAAAGAGTTACTTTTAGACAGAAAATAGGCGTGCATTTAATTTATTATCTAAATATTTTCGTTTAAATCAAGAACCATTTTTAAAATCTTCGCTTTAAAACACCAATAATAAAATTTAAATAAATTGTAAAAGTAAATCCTTATCACTTATCAAAAATTGCAGGCGTTTAATTCATATTTGAAATTAAAAATTGCCGCCTTCCTTCTAACTCTTTCTCTCTTGTAATCATTTAAAAATATTTCGTACTTGTTTCCACTTATTATAATTCCTATGTGCTAACTCGAACTATTGAACCTGTATGTGCATCATGTAAGAGTTGAAATATCTCTTCCTGATGTACGTAAAATCTTATCTGCTCTTTACCTTCCTCTACAGGAACTATCAACTTTTCCTTCTCTCCAATAGTCATTACGTCAAACCTACGTAAACGCTGATAATCCTCGGGTTTTTTATTTACCACTGTGCTTCTAGATGTTTTAACCTTTTCTATTAACTCCAAGTATTGTGGCTTTGTGAGAATTTGTGTATTCTGAGCTTTTGATGAACATAATTCATCCAGACGTTCATTGAAACGATGCTTAATGTCACTGACATCAGTTACTAACTGTTCCTGCATTTTATTTTATAGAAAAATCACTAACACTAAATAAACAGAACTCAAAGTCAATTTAACACATACATCAATAAGCATTTGTCGCACATAAGCTAAATAACATCCAAAGACAACCGGAAAACGTAAATAACGCGACGCAAGCAACAGGTACCGGCACAGGCGACAAGCGACTGAAAATTAATGCTGATTTGCCAGACAGAATCACACCACACGCACGTGGTTGTCCCATTGCTATCAATTAATCAAAGTGCCCAAAGAAATAATAGCGGTATTTATAATGACCGGGCAATGTGAGAAATTATCGTAAAGTAATTCAAATTTATCAAATTGCCCAATTTTAATGGTCATTATTCATAATAACCAAGCATTATGAATACTGACCTAAATAATTACATTGCCCGTAACATATATACCAAACATGTATGTAGTGTGAACGACCTTTAATAAGGATTCGTACTTGGCTTCCATAGCTTGGCATAATTTACTAAATAAGCGACTTTTTAATGGTCTTGATTTTATATAATTAATCATTTTAACGCATTGTTCCAGAACTATTTTCAATTCTGATGGCAAATATTTTGTAACAAGCGCTTCTCGATGGAAAAAAACAATGGGTAAATAATATATCCCCATTCAGTTCTTTAACATGTGCTACAAATCCTTTTATATGTCCAGTCATAGCCGGAGCACCATCTGTACAAATGCCAATACATGACTTCCAAGAAACTTTAATTTCTTCTAAATATGAACTAATTACATCAAAAATTTGTTTGCCAAATGTAAAATCAGGTGAATAAATCTAACGAATGCAATTAATTGAGCTTTTCCTGTAATATCTGTTGTTTCGTCGATTTGTAGAGCAAAATTTGAATTTTCAAGAGATTTTGCGACATATCTTTTTTTCTGCGATGGATTGTGTCATTCGAAAGTGGTATTTTACAAATATCAATATCTGCTGATCCACCAATCATTATTTTTACAATTTTGCGACAAGCTGGTAATATAATTTCTTCAGCCAAATTGTGTGGTTTTAATTTAACCCTTCAATGCCCAATTTTTTCTTTGGAGTTAAAAAAAATTTTTTCATTTGTGATTCACCTTCCTTTTTCTTGGAAAAATATTTAAAAAAATCTTAGTTTTTTATTTTCTTTTAAAACAGCCCTTTTTGCTTGTTACATATACATATGATACACTGGGCACTTGTGGGATGTGAGTGTATTGAATAGATTATTATAATTATTAATTAAAATTAATAGGCTTTAGTCAAAGTCACCGTATTTTGGGCTACTAGGAAACAGAAAGAAAAGCTTACATGTGAAATTTTTTAAAACAGTTGCTATTTTTATTCAAAGATAGACATTACATTTTTCGCACATCAAGTAGTAAGACAGTGATTTGAATTGCGGTAACTTGCACCTGTTTCTTTTTTCACAAACCACAGGAAAATGACCAATTTGATCACTACTTACCGGAGCTGGTGGTAGTGCACTAGAGGTCGTCTTTTTCATTTTGGTCTCGATTTGTTATCCAAATTTGATGGTCTACACGGGGTAGACCATCAAATTTACTAGATGTTAGGGTTACTAGATGATATCGTTCCTATTATACACAAAGTTTCGGCAACTTCCGCTCTGAATTCCCCCAAAGTCAATAGTTTTGTCTTATCATCACGTTCTTTAGATACCTTTCTATAAAGAACCCAGGCATTTACCATCGTAACGTCCAAAAGATGATAGAATATCCTGAAATACCATTTTTTGGAACGCATTCTTATTTTATGCCTGCCTATAAAACTATCAGTTAAATCCACACCTCCCATGTGACGATTGTATTCCTTAACTATATATGGACGAATTACTGGAATCTTTTTACGTTCAGTTTTATCATATCTATCGACTTCATCTTGAGTATGTTCACCACAAAATGTTGAAAGTAGTATCACAGGCTTGGTGTCCTTCTATAGTAGTTCCAGAAATCGTAATGCTATCAATTTCAGTTAGAAATTCGCAAGAATATCCTCTTTGCTCCCTTTTTAACTCGACTTCAGATGGCAATGGACACATTGGAATGCGGTTTCTTCTTGCAGTTCCGATGGAATGAAGCCCATTTTTCTCTAAACAAATTAGAAGAGGAAGCGATGTATAATAGTTGTCAAAGTAAATTTGGTGATTTACGTTTTTGGGAACGTTGCGCAATAAGCGTACGACAACGTTACCGCTTGCACCAATATCTGGTTCATTCCGTCGCCTCTTTGAAGCATCATTTTTCTGCCCAGTGTATATTTCAAAGTCGTATGTATCTCCTGAAACTCCGCTGACAACAAAAAACTTAAATCCCCATTTGTGAGGTTTCATTGGAATGTATTGAAGCAAAAAGTGTCTTGCTTTCTTAGCACAAAGTTGCTCATCAACTG
Source organism: Malthinus seriepunctatus (assembly GCA_963924605.1). Classification (NCBI taxonomy): domain Eukaryota; kingdom Metazoa; phylum Arthropoda; class Insecta; order Coleoptera; family Cantharidae; genus Malthinus; species Malthinus seriepunctatus. The sequence continues at coordinate 56,984,311 of OZ004600.1, forward strand.
AAAGGTATTTTTCAAACGAAACGTTCTGAAAACTCTTACGTAATGCTTCTATCAGAGGTCGAATCTTAAGTAACCTATCGTGATTTTTATCGTCGCTTCGGAGATTACTATTATCGTTGAAATGCATGAACTGTCTGATTTTTTCAAATTGGCGAACAGGCATGGTTTTAATTATCCTTTTATACCCAATTTTATCTGACCAAGAATTTCTAATGTTAGACAATACAAACTATTGACATGTAGAAACAAATGCCGATATAGTTTCGGATATGGACAGGCGTGAAATTTTCTGGTTTGTTGGGATTTTTTTGGCTCGAATAAAGATTACTTTGAGTTATAATATTTTTTATAATTTCGTCTGTGAAGAAGTAAGTGAAGAAACTGTACGGAGTGGAAAGATTCATAATATCTCCCGGTAATGTTTTCGATCCCTTTAATTCCAATAATTCGTCAGAAAAGAGCAAATTGTCTTCTTTCCATCGTCCGTTCTACATGGAGCAGGACAAGCGGTAGTGGCTTCTTTTGTCGGGTCTTCATCCTAGAAGCAGAAATAATATTATGTCCCGTGTTTACCAACTCGGTTTTGATATCGTCGTCTGAGATGGTCTCGGGAAGACCACGGATTACCGCCTTGATAGTTTTTTCGGCGTTGAGTCGGTAAGTGTGGAATTCCACACGTTGGGCTTCGAGGATCTTGGTGATCCCACGATGGTCGTCTGCGGTCGCGGAGTAAAGGTGTATGCCCTCGGCGGTGTTGCGGGCTTTGGTGACCGTCAGGGACTTCTTGGCGAAGGTACATGTAAGAGAAGAATACTTTTCTTTATTACGTAAGACAATCGGTGGTACATGCTCGCGGCGGGTGTCTTCTTCCACGGCGGCGGGAGGGTCGTCAATGGTCGGTAGGTCGATTGAAGATTTTTTTAGTTTATTTATTATCGATACTGTGGTAGAAAGCTCTAAAAAGAACTATACAGGGTGTTTACGGTCTTCTTTTGTTTCTTTTAAGGGTTGATAATAAATGTCAAAAGAAGTCGAAAAATGTCAAAACACCTTAGTAAAAGTTGTATGATAAGAGAAATAATAAATGTTTTAGTTTTAATGAAAATTATTAATTCATTAAATAAAATCTAGATATTGTAGGTAATAATTATAACAAATGCATGGTGTTTGTCGTGATCATTACCAGCAGAGATTTTCTTTAAATATATGGGTCAGATTAGTAAACTCACAACTTGTTGGTCCATTTGTGCTGCTACTGCTCATGATTATAAAGGACAAATAACTTTTATCTCCATAGTAAAATTTATACTTTGTTAACATGACAACATAGCATAAGCAAAAATTGGTGTTTTTATTTTAAAACTTCAAACTTTGACTTTAGTAACGTTGCTATGTTGTCAAGTTTACAAAATATAAATTTTACTATGGAGATAAACGTTATTTGTCCTTTATAATCATGGCCGTACATCGATTAACTGCAAATAATTATCTACTTTCCTTGAAAAACAATTTGCTTGAACTTTCAGAAGATGTTCCTTTAAAAGTGCGTCGACAAGTGGGGTTTTTGCATTTTGGTCATTTAGTTCGTCGACATCTAAACACTATTTAAAAATTAACGGTTTGGTCAAAGTGGTCCTATCCCTCCTATGACCCATGACCTCCTTGGTCACCGGACCTCACACCCATGAACTTTTGTATCTGCAGCCTTATGAAGGCCATGGTGTATACCACCAAAATTATCGACCTCGAGGTTCTCCGCAACCGGGTAGAAGCAGCAGCGACTACTGTAATTCGTCAATAAGGTCCGAGCCTTGCAGAATGTGTAACCATAGACCAGAATGGTCATATACATGTCGAGTGAGACTTTGCATATAACAGCACGATAATAATTTTGAGCAATTGTTATAAAATGTTTATAATTAAGTAATTAAAGTGCACTTGATTTCACAAAAGTTAATAATTTTCATTAAAACTAAAACATTTATTATTTCTCTTACCATACAACTTTTACTAAGGTGTTTTGATATTTTTCGACTTCTTTTGACATGTATTGTCATCCCAGCGTTGCCAACCTATAAATTGTATAATCGGTAGAAGCAAATTGTAAAAAACGGTAGATATCGGTATTTTTGAAAAAAAAAATTATTCATTAAAAACAAATAAAAAATAACAGTTTTTTTATTGAAAAATGGGCCCCTACAAAAAGTAAAGAAGAATTCCAAAAATAAAAATTAAACGTAAATAATTCGAAACAAAATAAGGCTACTAAACTAGGTACTACTAACTACTATACAAATTTTGCTTCGTCATATATGATATTAATTTTTTTTCAACTGGAAAAGTGTAGCAACTGTTGTTACCTATATATTTCTTCGTATGTAACAATCCTGTTATAGTTTCTGTATTTAACTTGTTTCTTTGCTTTGTTTTCATTAAGTTTATCGACGAAAATATTCTTTCTACATTAGCCGAGGAGTGTGGGAAACTTAATATATTAAAAGCAAAAGAACTCAAAATACTAAATATTGCAGATCCATCACCTAGTTTCAGCTCTTTAACTTTTTGCCAAAATAATACCGCATTATCTGGAAATGCTTGAATTTCGTCGGTATTTCTCAATAATCGCCATTCAGTGTCAAGTATTTGAAATTGAGTTGCATTTATTAAATTTGGAAATAAAAGAAAGACTTCTGAAATAGAGCTAATTGAGCCATCTTTTACAACGCTAGGATCAATAAAATTAAACAATTTAATTATATTTCCTTGTAATGGAAATCTTTGAATAATTTGGGTGCACGCTTCTACATAGAAATTTAAACATCTCAACCTAAAAAATTTTATTTGATCACCTGTTAAATTTAATTCTAATAAAGATTTTGTAACATTTGCACCATAATAAATTTCTTCAATTGGTAAATAGTTACAAGGATTTTTATATTCTACATTTTCTATTTCAGTTTTCTTTAAGTATTCCCTTTTAATAAAACAATCAAAGATAGATTTAAGTATTTGACTAATATTTTTATATAATTTATACAATTTAGGAGATTCTGATTGCATCTCTCTGTTTAGATTGTTAAAGAACGGTAAAACAAATTCCAGAAATTGCAAAAATAATTTGGTTGTAGGATCATTTAATTTTTGTAAAATATTTTCTGCTGCTAAAATATCCGTATTTGCTACGGAATCTGTAAAATATAATTGTAATGCCCCATATTGTTCTAAAATTCTACAAACAACGCTATGTACTGACAACCAACGAGTTTGCGAAGGATGCAGAATTTTATGAATCTTAATACCACAAAATGTTTGAAATTCTGCATACTCCGCTATTCTCTTCGGGCTAGAACTGAAATAATTATAAACATCTCTGGTAAAATCTTCCACAAACCTCGGCAACTTTTCACACGAATAAGATGCACATAAATGAAAAGAATGGCATATGCACTTCATAACAAATAATGAAGGTATATCCCTTTTTAATAATGTCATTAAAGAATTTTTAGATCCTAACATAACATTTGCACCATCCGACGCAAAGCCTATCATGTTGTCCTTATACGGGATATCATTTTCGTTAAAAAATTGTACGATGTGATTATACAATGTCACCGCATCCGCCCCAGAAAGTTTAATTAAGCCCAAAAAAGTATCCTGAATATTATTGGAGTCATTAAAATACCTTACTACTAAACATAAATGTTTGTTTGTACTTCTATCCGTCGATTCGTCCACTATTAAGGAAAATTTTGTTTTTCGTAAGTCCTGACAAGTTAATTTAAAACTTTGACGTCCTAGCACGTTTTTAACTATAGCCGTAGTTTTTGTTCGACTACATGCTAGTCCCTCAGCAATTTTCGAGTCATGACAAATTTTTTGAATTAAATTTGGAAGATGTTCCATGACGTTAAATGGCAGATTATGCTCAGCAATAAACGCCGCCAAACGTATTTCCGCTAAAAAATAAATCCATGTATTAATGTAAAACAATGTTTAAAGATAAAAGACTTACCTTCCTTAATTTCATCTTCCTGTCTAGATCTACCTGGCGTCATAAATAAAGTAATAGATTTTTGTTTCATAAGGGACTTATACTTTTCTTTATGAATATTTCGCGAACTATGTTTACTTATTGAATCCTTGCCACTTTTTATATTTATATCTTTATCGCAACATTTGCAAAAAGCATATTGGCCACCTTTTTTACTTTTTTGCAACCACCCCACAAATTCTGGCAATTTTTCCCACTCTTCTTTATATTTTTGAGAATATTTAATTTTTTTTACTCTTTTTGGTTCACTATCACTACTTTCGCAACTCGATGAATTCGACATGTTTAATGGTTTAAATTTTAACACTAAATAAAAACAATAATTAACGTCTTTATGGTGTGCTTCCTTCTGCAAATCTGCATTAACTAGAACAAATCTTTCAAGACTACATTTCTTTTCTTTGAATTTCTCTAAGTTAAATAAAGATAAAGGCAGTTATGTTTATTCTACGAGTATAAAATAAAAGATTCGCTGAAATGCATTTGCGAAAACCTTATCTCCCCTTTACTACGAACCTAAGAAGAAACTATAAACATAATATTATGTTATGTTAAACAGCAAACAGAACAGGTCACTTTTGTTATCTAATGTCGCATGGTCGAAACAATAATTAATAGTCGTTTAGCTTTAAAATATCATTTTTAAATTTAAATTTTATAATTTTATTAATTATTTTTGGTGTTTTTTAAATATACTTTTACAAAATTGTACGTTATGAAGCTGAAATATAAACATTACTTAAAAATCGGTAGTTTAAGTTGCAAATCGGTATATCGGTAGATTACTTTTAAAATCGGTAGATCTACCGATAAATCGGTAGGGTTGGCAACACTGTGTCATCCCTTAAAGGAAACAAAAGAAGACCGTAAACACCCTGTATGTTGACGTTTGTATTAGTTGTGAAAACAACTATTTGGTTTTTGCTCGATTTAGCAGAAGCAGTAGGATAGACGTTCACGTTGCAAGAGCTCGTGTCGGACTGATTTAGAGTCAAAAATGTAAAATAAATTTTTTTCATATCGGGTTTCGTTTCCCAGATAATCGTTTTCAAAGTTTCCAGAAGAAGTTAATTTTTTGCATATAAACAAGATAAGCCGTGCAAAAACAAAACACTCCAGCTTTTATTAGTGCGTGTGGATAACTTTTGAAACACTTTTTAATTAATATACACATATTATTTGAAGTGCCGATAGAATCGTAAAAGACCCTTAAATGACTCTACAGAACTCAGCAACTGTTTAAAAATACAATTTTCAAATATCTGTGTAGCTCTAAAATTGCTAACTTTTGACTCTAGGTATATTAGGTTTTTAACCCGCGAGGACTCGCGCCTACTTTCATAACATGAGAACTCGCGTGTATAGATTTATTCTAACGCGAGCTCGCGTGTGTAGACTTTTTCTAACGCGAGCTCGCGTAAATAGATTTTTTTTAACAATAGTTTTAAAAAAACAACTGGTACGTTTTACTGTTTATTTGTTTTAAATTAAAAGCATCCAAAACATCAAAAGAATTAAGTATAAAAATAAATAAGTAAACAAATTAATTAGTGTCATCACTTTTACTTGAATTCTCTGCATCACATTGATGACAAATAATAGTTTTTCTGCCTGTATGTTCTTTGCAGATTGGGAGGCTACATCTGTCGCATGCTTGTTAAGTAAATCTGTTTTTTCTCATTGGACAAAAACTGCATCTTGTTTTTTTTTTGTATTTCCAGACGTTGAAGGCGTTGGACTTTTCGTTACTTTCTTTTTTATAATTGTTTTGATTCTTTGTCGAAGATCGAATGACAATGTTTGGTGTTAAATTGGTTATACTTGCTAACTAACGAGTTAATTAAATGCTTTATTATTATATTATTATTCCATTAATGCTCATGATAAAATGTAATTTGCTTCGAGTATTTTGCGCATTCATATTTTAAAGTCGAATTAACGGTTCCAACATTAAGGTTTAATTAAAATAAATAACCAAATGAAGTTATTAAAAGTTTTATAGTATTAAAGCCTGTTTAGACTACATGATTTTTGCTATGTTTTTTCATATGACAAAATCTTTTCTAAAATTATAGCTAGATTAGACAGATATAGACAGGATAAATAAGTTTTATGTTTATCTTGACCCGCCTAAAAAATCTTATAGGTTTGAATAAAACTATTAACTATGTTTATTATCCTAGGATTTTTAAACGTCAAAGTATTCTTAAAATATCAAAAACTTAATGTCAACAATTGTTTTCTTGTTATTTTATTCGTGAGTCATTCGTGATGGATAGTGAACTCAAATAATGTGTCAATTGATAACTGCAAGAGCATTAACAACCAATTCACTACTCTGATCCGTTTTATCATCAACATCCAGACTGCTCGATCTCCACATCCCTCTCCTTCTTTCACGTGCTTCATTGGTAGAATCTGCCGTTCGTCGCTACGCTAATGATCAAGGTCCGATGATCATACTGTGCCTAGTGCCAAAACAGTTGGAATGATTTCTGGTGACTTTTTTACGTGGGTTACATTTCTTTTAATGAAATTCTTCAAGTTCCCTTTTCGAAAAATCCCATCTTAGTGGCAGCCTACTTTGTCAAAAGAATATGAAACCATGTCGTAATGAATTTGAGTGAATTTTTTATCTTGCAATAGTTTCATATCTACTCGCAACAAATCTCTGGCATCTAATTCTTTTATATCGAGTGCCCACGATCAAAGCGGACCATAGCCAGTTTATACAGGGAATTACATATGCAGTTTGCTGCTCACCAGCTTCATCTGCAAGAACTGTATTGATATCTATTGAAAGAGAATTATTTTCTGAATCTGTTGATACCAAATACTTAATTAATGACTTTTTTAACATTAAAGAAGTTATTTAAATATTTTCATAATTTGAAAAACTATGAACAGCCATGGTATGTCAAATTCAAATAATTGTAATAATTTGACATTTCATGGCTGTTCATAGTTTTTCAAATTATAAAACAATTTTTAAATTAAATTCTCTTTCAATAGATATCATTACAGTTTTTGTAGATGAAGCTGGTGAGCAGCAAACTGCAAATGTAATTCCCTATATAAACTGGCTATGTTCCGCTTTGATCGTGGGCACTCGGTAGAACTGAGGTGTTTAAGAGCCCTATTTGAAAGTCTTTTTGATTTTCTTTGTGGTGTTGGTTTTGTGCTTTTATAACAGTTCAAATTATCTTCAATAATCTCTCGCCTTCTTGTTGACACTTTTTCTTTTGTGGATTGTTTGTTTTCATTAGGACTTGATTCCTTTTCATTAGCCTCTCTTATATCAGAACCACTGTCACATTCTGTAAAATTGGAACTATCAGCTAACTGTAATTTTTCTGTTTGCTGTTTATTGGTGCTTGTTGGGTGAACTTGTTGCACATCACCAGCTTCAATAGCATAATTTTCACTTGAATTGTTGTTTCACGACCTATGTATCTGTAAGCAAAATAATGTAATTGTAAATTACCTTATTGGAAAAGTCTAAGAGAATACCATTAATGCACATGCTCATCAGTGACAATTTAAAACCTTCTTGCTATAGATTATAAATTAAGTCTCAACAATGCTAGGATTTTTAAACGGGCTTCACTCTAAAAGTCGTAGCTTACGTTGGAGCTCTACGTTAAAATGTGTTCTAAAATGTCTTTACTGCTTTAAAAAATGTCTTTACTGCTTTAAAAAATCTTGAGAAATAAGGAAGATATTGATGAAAAAAATGACGAAAATATGGAATGCTAATTTGTTTCTATTAAAAAATTGCATTAAAAGCTTCAACCCTGTACAGATTGAATAGTTCGAGTTAGCACATTGGATTTAGAATGTGTTGAAGTAAATAAGAAATATTTTTAAGTGATAACGAGAGAGAAAGTGTTATTTTTCGATAGAAAATAGGCGTTCATTAGTTTATAATCTAAATATTTTCGTTTAACCCTTTAACGTTCACTACTATTTTTTTTTTTAAATGATTATTTTTTTTTGTTTAATAGGGTTGTTTGGTGTTATTGAGTATCTATATATGATTATTTATTTATATTTTTATATAGTTATTGCAAAACAGGGTGGTCGATATTTCGACCAATGAATGTCTACGACTATGATTTGTTCTATGTAGTTACTGGTCGATATATCGACAACATAATAAATTGAATAAAAAACAATGATAAGATACATTTATTTTGTTTAAAGAATTTTTATAAACATAATTACATCATATGAAAAGGCTTAAAACACTCCAAACATAGAGCCACGTCACAACTTTCACAAATTAAGTGAGAACGTACTGCCTTTTTCTTTGTGCTGCAATAAGCACATCTACGAGATGTTCCTTTTATAGGAAAATGTTTTCCTACATCATTGAACCTATTAATATTATCATTATTGATTGCTCGACCAGAAAATTTCTTTAAAGTTTTAAAAATAGAAGATGGCGGTCCTTTGCGTTTTCTAGCGCTAAAATTGCCAATCAATTGTGAAGCTAATATATTTCTAAATTTTAGTTGTGATAGAGGCTTTTTGTTTTTTGACTTTACATCTATTTTATACAATATATAAGAATTGACTATTGAACAGTCTAAAAAGAAATAAAACAATTTCAGCCACCATCTTCTGGACTTCCAGGAGACGTTATAATAACTATGAAGTTGATCGAATTGATCAACTCCTCCCATATATTTGTTATAATTATAAATAGCTACAGGACAATTTACTGTTTCCTTTTCCCCAGTCTTATTACGACGTTGGACATTCCCCACTTCGGTTGGATTGTCCATGTTGCTAATTACAACGACTGGTTTTTTACCACGATCTTTCCATTTTACAACGGAAAAATCATCAGACATAGCAAAGTCAAAGTCTCCCATTTTTAGAGATTTATCAACTATTAAAATAGTTTTTGGATAGTACTTACGGTTTATACGAAAAGTGCCACAACCGAAAATGTTTCTTTTTAAAAGTGTACCTAACAAATCAAAAGTACTAAAAAAATTATCAAAATATAAGCAGTAACCTTTATCCAAAAAACATTTTGATAATTTTAACACCACTCTCTCTCCTAATGTGCCCTGTTCTTCTTCTTTTGCTTTACCTTGATAGACATCAAAACTTAATAAATAATTGGTTTTCGAACACCCAATAGCCCATACTTTGAATCCACGTTTAGTTGGTTTTAAAGGCATATATTGTTTTAAACTTGATCTTCCTTTAAAACCAACCATACTTTCATCTATTGCAAGTTGTCTTTCTGGTACATAAAGTTTTTTAAAATTAATGTCAAGGGCATCTAACATTGGTCGACGAATCTTATAGAGTTTGTCGAAATTTGGATCGTCCTTTGTTGGTTGTTTTGAATTGTCATTCAGATGTAAACAACGCATAATTAGCAAAAACCTCTTTAAAGGCATTATATTAGCAATTCTATCAACTCTCATATTTGGGTCTGAAGACCAATACAAACGAAAACTTGGCAAACAATGAAAACCCATGATGATTAACATTCCCAAAAAGCATTGTAATTCTCGTAATGTTAATTCTAAGTTTGTCCCTTTATCGCGTGCATACTTGTTAGATTCTTTTGTTATATGTTCTAAAAGGTGAGTCGTGATGACAGTCATAAATATATCAATGGGCGACTCAGAATTTACAACAAAAGTGGGACCACAATTTTGCGAAAATACATAATTATTATAAACTTTAGGAAAGGAAGCAGTTTTTGAAAAATTAAATAAAATACCAGTTGCATTATCTTTTTGAGGATCGGGATCAACGTCTTCATCATCACTTTCATCTTCTTCAGAAATTTTTGGAACTGTTACATTATTCTGTTCAATTGGGTAGTCAATTTCACTGTCATCTTCACTGTCACTTTCTTCGGAAATTTTTAGACCCATAGCTTCATTATGTTCTACTACATATTTTGGATCTTTGACAGAATCATCTGAATCGAAATCATCGTCCTTTTCATAAACTATCCTAGTTCGTTTGCGAATCGGTTTTTGGAACTTTTCACATAATCCTGACGGCCCTGGACGATTCAATAATTGCGACGATAATTTAGTATTTTCAAAAAAACTTGATGAGCTAGTTGGAGTTGATTTTCCAGAAGAAATGCCTAAAAATTATAATTACTTATATGATCTTATTACTTTTTAATTTACACTTACGTGAGCTCGATTTTGAAGTAGAATGACAAACTTCATCATCTGCATCAGTATCGCCCTCAAATTCCGAATTTTCCGCTTGCTCAATGGGTATACCATCGATCCAATCCCAAAGTTCCTGGGATGGTAAGTTATCCAATTGTTCCAAATTCATAATAGAATATAATTCACTGTTGGAAATATTAAAAATTAAAATTCAATTTTAGGCAAAAAGTATTTCAACAGAAAGCCAACAGGCCTTAGTATGTAATAATCAACAAATAAAGTGCAATACTCACATATAAAAGTAGCAATAAATAACTTGTACTAACACTTAGTAACACAAACGCACTCACTCGAATTCACAGTACATCTGAAGGAAATCCGTAAAAGCATATCAAAGTTTAAAAAAACCGTCAAATAAGAATAATATAACACATTCAATCAAAAATATTTATCAAGCTCCTGGTAATAATGTTTATACTATAATCAGATAATCACTTCTTGAGAAATATAAAAAAATCAGATTAGATTGTAGCGGCCGGAGGTAAATAAATAGCTGTATCTTCCGAGCCGACAAATAAATTGTTATAAAACATTTGAAATCTCAAAGCTACAAGGACCTTCTTGTGCAATCCTTAACAAAATAAATAAATTTGCAATATTTACTTTTAGAAATATATAAATTAGTGTAAAACGTGACATTAACGTAAAGTAACGCAAACGCTCATTGGTTGATTGAGCAACCACATGCGCTCTATCTCTAGATTTTGTATATTGTGGTCCGTGATTTTTCTTAGGAACGTTCAGGAGATATATACAAACACACAGAGCTCATTTTTGCATTTAAAATATATACCAATACAGGGTGGTTTTACGGAGCGAACTAGTGAGATTATGGCCTTACTGTTATAGATATCAAAATATCTTTTTAATAAAAGTTTTAGGCAACGAAAAATAACGTAACCTAAAATTATTTTAAAATGTATAGGGTGTTCCATAAAAGAGGGGAAAAGCAAACTTATATTTTTTCTTATGGAACACCCTATATATTATTATATTTTTGAAAACAGTTTGTTAAAATACGTATTAAATGTATAATAATTATTGCCCCTAAAATTAAAAATAAAAAAGTTGTTTCTATTTTTAAGAGAAAAATAGATCTTATTCAAAGAAGCAGTATGAGAAAACGGGACGAGTTAGGATGCTCAAATTTTGAACTTAGCTTTTCCTAATGTATCATTACCTTATGGATTAGCAAAAATGTCAATAACTTGAATGAGTTATACAGATTGTTGAGCATTTGCAAAATATTATTTTTCTCGGTTATTTTAAATGGAACACTCTGTATACAAAAACTTTATTTTACGCGGAATTAAATTATCTTTCCCTGAGTGCATACATTCCCTATACCCAAAGCTCATAGATTTCGAGATATTTCGTGTTAAAAGTTAAGATACACCCATAAAGAATTTACCAATTATTTAACATAGTTACCTGAAAGTCTCTTTTGTTTCTTTTGAGAAACGTCATTATTGCTTTCAGTATAAGTAATTATTGTACTGTCTCATTGTTATTCTTCTTTTTCTCATTCAATTCGTTAAATTTTGTTTTGTGTTTTTCTACAATGGATGTTTTGACCACCGAAGAAATGGTCGATATTGTGTTTATTTTTGGAGAATGTTCTAAAAATGTAGACCGAAGAAAAATAATATTTTGCAAATGCTCAACAATCTGTATAACTCATTCAAGTTATTGACATTTTTGCTAATCCATAAGGTAATGATACATTAGGAAAAGCTAAGTTCAAAATTTGAGCATCCTAACTCGTTCCGTTTTCTCATACTGCTTCTTTGAATAAGATCTATTTTTCTCTTAAAAATAGAAATAACTTTTTTATTTTTAATTTTAGGGGCAATAATTATTATACATTTAATACGTATTTTAACAAACTGTTTTCAAAAATATAATAATATATAGGGTGTTCCATAAGAAAAAATATAAGTTTGCTTTTCCCCTCTTTTATGGAACACCCTATACATTTTAAAATAATTTTAGGTTACGTTATTTTTTGTTGCCTAAAACTTTTATTAAAAAGATATTTTGATATCTATAACAGTAAGGCCATAATCTCACTAGTTCGCTCCGTAAAACCACCCTGTATAGTTAAAAAAGAAGTGGTCGTTTAAACGACCAGAAAACGTTAAAGGGTTAAATCAAGAACCTTTTTTAAAATATAACACCAATAATAAAATTAAAATAAATTGTAAAAGTAAATACGTATCACTTATCAAAAATTGCAGGCGTGTAATTCAAATTTGAAATTAATAATTGACGCCTTCCTTTTATCTTAAAATAACTTTCTCTCTCGTAATCATTTAAAAATATTTCTTACTTGTTTTCACTCATTAAATTGCTATGTGCTAACTCAAACTATTCAACCTGTATATTGTTTTATGAGCCGCATAACTGAACAAAACGTCAAACAACACAGGTGATGACGCTTTCAACACCAAATATTTCTAAATGCGCAGAATATTCAAAAAAAGCATAAGAAAAATGTACCGGTGATTTGTAAGATAGCAAAGCTTTTTAGCGAAAATACCCGAAAGGCCATAGGCGTTCGTTACCTACGGGTATTGCAACAAAATAAAAATTCATTTAAAACAGACAAATGGCTTATCAAATACATTTCAAAAATACAAAAATATTGTTTACATAACACAAAAAAATTCCTAACGAAAGAATAGTAGGTATATTAAAATACATGTGTAACAAGATAGCATTTTGAGGCACGAAGGCAAATTTTTGCCAGACCGACTGAAAGGAGGTCTGCAAATGCCTGAGTGCGTCAAAAGCTTTTGTGACACAAGTGTTTTATACTATTTTTTCTATTTTGCAATGATTTATTAACTAATTTTATGTTAATTAATTGCGAATCGACTTTAGACGGCAATCTTAAAACATCAAGTCCCAAAAAATGGCGAATCTTCCTTCCTCCCTAAAAGCGGCAAGAGAAAGGGTAATAAAGATAGTGAAGAACAAATTTTCAAATTAACAAAATAGCAAGAAATAACGTGCATTAAACAAACACTAGAGGGAGCATAAAGTAATGAAATTGAATTAAAATTAGAAAAATAGAAAGATAGATGTACCACGAAAATTTAACGTTACAAAGCCAATATGTTTATACAGGGTGTCTCAAAAAGAATGGGACAACGCTTGGTCACTGATTCTCTAGGTTAAAATAAACCGATTAAACCTAATATACCTTAATACAAAATTCCTTCGTTTCCAAGTTAAAGGGCCTTAAAGTTCATTATTTTCTTTTTTCTTTTTATGATAATTTCCACACATCTCAAGATATTTATTTCAAATTTGGTACAGATGCTTATAATTAAGAACTAAATCAAGAGAAGTTTTTTCATAAAGTAGGCTTGACTATAAGAGGCACTTAACCTATCTTCTACAACTTGTTTTAGCTATAACTTCGTTTCGGTGAAAGTTTTTTCAATATTATGTTATTTTCTGAAAGAGAATTAAAAAAGAGAAAACTAAGGTACTCTTAGTTCATATGCGTAAAAGCAGCCGTTTGTCTAAAAATTGGCATTAAAGTTTCGGATTATTGTTAAGACGAGCAATTATCATGTAGCCATCATCACAAAAACAATGTGTAAAAGATTGGAAAACATGTTAAACTAATAACATTGTCTAAAAATCAAAGGTACGTCGCGTAATAGTTCATCCAGGTTATTTTCCAAGAAGGTTGAAAAGTAATTAAATTTGAGCTTTGGTGGAAGTACGAATGGGCCTACAAAACAATTTCTAATGATACCACACTAAACATTCTTTGTAAATAAACGATTTCCACTATTTTGTCCTTTGTTTTTGTGATCATTGCTACTTGATAATTGCACGTCCTAACGACAACTCAATACTTTAACCGGGATTTTAAGGCTAACGGTTGGTTTTAAGCATATGAACTAAGAGTACCTTAGTTTTCTATTTTCTAATTATTTTTCAGAAAATAGCGTAATATTGATAAAAAATTTCCAGATAACAAAGTTAAAGCTAAAATACGTTGTAGAAGTTAGGTTAAGTACCTCTTATGATCAAGCCTACTACATGAAAAATTTTCTATTGATGTACTTCGTAATAATAAGCACCTGTTCCAAATTTGAAGTAACTATTTTCACATTTGTGGAAATTATCATAAAAAGAAAATATTAAAAATTGAACTTTGAAGGTCTTTTAACTTGGAAACCAGAGGACTTTGTATTAAGGTATATTAGAAGAACAACGTGATCCCTAACTATATCAAAATCACCCCTGCTACAAAAAATCACGCTTCCCTAAAAGCCACTCATAAAGCCGAAACCCTATGGCTGTCCCAAGAGACTAGAGATCAATACAAACGTAGAGACACTCTCCAACACTACATTAAAGTACTCCATTCCGAGCTTAGCTTTAAACTCCACAACATCGAGTTTGACATCCTTCTGGACAAAATCCTGGAAAACACATCCACCATAGTACATAAAAAATACATTACACAAAAGAAGAAACTGAAAACCCTTATCGCTAAAAAAACACAACCAAAACTAATAACCGATAACATAGACAGTAATGACGGCCCAGTCTCCTACAAAAGATTCCACAATCTTACCAACACCGATTTCACAGACCAGGAAACCAACCTCCTAAATAAAGGTTTGAAACACAACCTCTACCCAAAGTTGAACGATAAAAAACTAGTCAACTTAGTAGCAGAAACTGAAATAGCTTTAAACAAAACCAATATTGTAACTAAAGCACTAGTCACCCCCATCATAAAAAACCTCTTACAAACACCTCAAATACCCAAAACCAACGAACTCCAAACCGCTAAAAGTATTAATAAAAAGGCAACCGACCACAACATTATCTTCACCAAAGCAGACAAAGGCAACACTATAGTAGCGCTTCCTAAAAAAACCTACACAGAAAAAGTCGAAGCCTTCCTAGACCCTAACATGTTCTGCCAACTAAAAACTGATCCCACAAACAAATTCCAAAACGACATCAAAACCACCCTTAACAAAGTCAATCTATTATCCACAGACTTAGACAAACGATACCTCACTTGCATGAACCCCAAAGCCCCTCCACTGTATGGGTTAGTAAAACTTCACAAAGAAGAACAACCGATCAGACCAGTATGCTCCTACATCAACGCACCATGCAACAAAATAGCCAAAAAACTCACGACCATCCTTAAAAAGCACACAAATTTCACTCCTAAATATACAGTCAAAAACTCTCTAGAATTAATAAACAAAATAAAAAATCTTAAACTCAACAACAATAGCCGCCTTATCTCCTTCGACGTAAAGAACTTGTTCCCAAGCGTTCCTACCGACGAACTACCTAATCTAATCGAAACGCTACTAGAACACAATAAAGCCCTACCAGGAGTTATCGAAGAAATCCTAGAACTCACAACTATATGCCTTAAACAGAACTACTTCACCTTCGATACCAAGTTCTACTTACAGAAAGAAGGACTTCCCATGGGCTCTCCGCTATCTCCTCTCTTAGCCGAAATCTTTATGAATCACTTAGAAAAACAAATACACAACTCCAAACATACATCAAACTTTAGCTACTGGTACAGATACGTCGACGACATAATAGTCTGCTGGAACGGCACGAACAGACAACTAAATACTTTTCTTCAATACCTCAACACGCTCCACAAAAACATCACTTTCACTATGGAAAAAGAGAACAACAAAACCCTAAACTTTCTGGACCTCTCCATATCCAGAGACCTCAATAAACACTCTTTTGCTATTTTCCACAAACCGACCCACACAGACACGACTATACACAACACCTCCACACACCCCATCTCACACAAACTAGCTGCTTTCCACTCTATGATTCACAGACTACTCTCCGTCCCAATGACGGACACAAACTACAAAAAAGAGCTAAACCGCATATACATAATCGCCAAAAATAATGCATACAGTCCAAACATATTCACCAACATCCTCAAGAAAAAACTCCACAAAAAGACTTTGGCTATGGTCTACGCACAACAGACACACGACGAACCCAAAAAAGAATACACCGCTTTCACTTACATCGGACCGCCATCCGAAAAACACAAATTCATTCACCAAAAACAGCAACAAAAAAGTAGCATTCAAAACCGACAACACCCTCAGCTCTATTATATCCAACACCAAAACCAAAATAGACCCTATGAAAAAATCAGGAGTTTACAAACTTTCCTGCCCCGACTGCAATGCAGTATACTTAGGACAAACCGGCAGAACCTTTGAACAAAGGTTCAAAGAACACTCAAGGAGCTATAGACACAAAAAACCTGACTCCAACTATGCCGAACACATCTTTAACCACAACCACACATTCACACACAAACCCGAGATTCTACACATATCCACTAAAGGAATCAAACTAAATTACCTAGAAACCATAGAAATCATGAAACACAACAATAGTAACTACACATTATTAAACGACCAGATCGATCTCAACAATTCCCCCATAATAAAAGTCTTAACGGAACACGAGATAAGGAAGAAAACCGTTACCTCGAACATATAAATACCGGACACAACCCTTACGCAGACAGTTAAAAACCCGCTCCGAAGATGATACAGTGTATCGAAACAGCTGTCAGCAACCAAACTGGCAGGAAACTGGCAAGGCAGGAAAATTTGTCAGAAAAGTAATTTTTGTCTGTCTAGGAGGGAAAAGTAAAATCTTAACCGCACATTATTTTTATTTTTAACGTAAAAAATGTTTTTTAAGCATTTGTAATGTAAACAATTTAATGTTTTTTAAATTTTCCTTTATAATTAGTTCGTTGCTTTTAATAATTAGCCTTTTTTACAAATTTAAGTTAACTTTAAAAAATATTTGACAATTGAACTACAAGTAATTGACAAGAGATGGTGCTCTTTCAAAAATCAAAATTTTCAGTTTTACGTTTGCAGAAAAAATTTAATGTTTTAAGATTCTTAACGTGGTGTTTACTAAGTTATCAATATCTCATTAATCATGTCAAAATACCACCAAGTCACTGTAGAGACAATCTCTTCTATTTAATGTTTTATACGGAGTCAAAGTAGTTTTGTGTGACTAGCCTGTATTGTCTGACTCGCTCGCTCTTCAGCCCAACCCAGTCTTGTCACAAAAAACGTCACTTTGTCTCCTTATAAAACAAATAACTATTGTATTAATACATTTAAGGCATTATTTTTATATTTGTGGATGTTCCATTTATTTTTTATACAGTGTGTCCCCGGATTGAGTTTACTATAGGTGTAATTGACAAAAAATTTGGAATTTCATTTTGATGTTCTGGAATTCAGCCCTGCTTGGTCTGAAATGAATTTTAAGCATATTTTTAGTTTTTAAAAATTAAGCCCCCCGTGACAATTAAGAGAAATCTATTTTCTGTTCAGGTAAAGTGTCGTTTTGGTCAACAATATAGCAAAATGTCATTAACAAAAGTTGTTCAGAATATGAAATTATGGCTCTATACAAAATTTCAAAATGATCGGCAGACTTTGATTAAATCGGTTTTGATTGTAGGTATGTATCAACGAAAAATCGCATCGTACGTATAGACTACGGGCCCATAACAGAAAACTGGTGGTAATATTATTTTATTGGGGTGTCACCAAACAAGAAATGAATCATAATTACTTTGTAAATTGAGATAAAATTTTATTCAAAATGTTTAAATAAAATTAATAACGAATTGATAGATCAGGCGTGGTTTTCTCTTATTATTTTGAGCGATATTGATATTTAGAGTGAAAATAAATAAGAAATAAGTAACTGCATGGCATATTTGTATGTTTCAAAAATTATTTCCTAGAATGTTGACTGTAGAATAACGTGTTAATCAAAGTGTGCCGATCATTTTTAAATTTTGCATAGAGCCATAATTTCGTATTCTGAACAACTTTTGTTAATGACATTTGGCTGTATTGTTGCCAAAAAAGACACTTTACCTAAACAGAAAATAGATTTCTCTCAATTGTCACGAGGGCATTAATTTTTAAAAATTGAAAATATGCTTAAAATTCATTTCAGACTAAGCAGGGTTGAATTCCAAAACATCAAAATGAAATTCCGAAATTTTTTGTCAATTACACCTATAGTGAACTCAATCCGGGGACACACTGTATAATTTATGGGAATTTATGTTAATATTTCCTATTTTTTAATAGTTTCTCTATAAACTATTTTTTGCACAATCGTGTTCTATTCTGTACTTACCAACAATGTTTATACTAATAGGAAGTTGATTTTACCAAACCATTGCATGTGTCCATAGAAACAATAAAATAATGATTTCGAAATATTTAACCAAAAGCACAAGGGTGGTAAGTGAAACAGATGTTTGAGCTATTTGTTACTGGGACAACATTGTTCTCCAGCGGTTACTATTTTGAATAAACTTTAAAGTTATAAAAATTATTTACAACTGTCAACTAGTGTCAGTTTAAAAAATGAATTTATTATTAGTTATTTTTCACGGTTGTGCAAAAAATAGTATGCAATACTCGGATCGTTAAGTGCTTTTCTTAACAAATCTCGAAAATTAGAAAAACTCGACCCTACGGGTCTCGTTTTGCTAACATTTTCTGGATTTGTTAACTATGCACTTACCGACCATGTATTGCAATGTACTATTTAAGGTAATTGTCTATTTATGACCGACCCCTTGAATTCCGGTTGGTACGAGGTAATAAAAGTGACAAACATGAAATACACCCTACTGTGACTGTAATGGATAAGCGAAAACGGTTCTATCTTTCATACTTTTAGCCAATTTAGCATACGTTTAGTTCTCACTTGCCAAAGTGTACTCGTGTTATCTCGAAGGGTTTAAGACGAACGTTTTCTCAAGAATACCATGTCACTTAAATTTCTTCGTTATTGACGTCATCTCTGTGGTGTTTACAAAAGGATTTGCAACGTTGTCAAGCTTCATTCGAGATAAAACACTCGTTTTAACTCACCGTTCGTGATAAGTCGAAGGATGTCAAGAATTGACCCCCTGTTTTTGTACGTACTAGTCTACTAGTGACAAGTGTGAGCCGACTTGAGGCATAAAAATCAGTTTATGATTCTAAGAAAGAACGCAACGCGTTGCAAAACAAATAATGAAATAATTTAAAAAAATTTATGGATTTAAATATCTATTCCTGTTAAAAGGATTTTTCTTTTTAAATCATATTATTTAATAATATTAACATAATTATATAGCGGCACAGTGGTTGAGAATCCTCTGATTATTATAATTTTCTCTTCTTTTTTAGTAGGCTTTGTTTGAAAATTTGAAGGTATTGATTTAAGACTTTTAATTTAACTTATTGGGCAAGGTTTTAATGGCCGAATTCTTTGGTTCAAAAGTTACCAAGAATCGGTGTGCCGTAGCTTGTAAAATATTGCGTCACTTACATCAGACATAACCGTTTGAATTGTGTTTACTGTCTTCCAGGTCGTATAAATTTGTAAAATTTAAAAATTCATCATATTTTGTTAAAAACTCGTATGTAAGGTATTTCACATTAAAAGGCCCTGGGTTTGTTCTTGCAATTCTACAAGCATGCACATAACCAGCTGGAACATTGATTATCAAATTCTTCGTCTACAAAGTTTTTTTTTAATGATTTTCTTATACGCGTAGATCACTGTCGCTTCTAGAAGAATCAATCACATTTTACGCTTTTCCAGGTACGACTGCAAGCTTTTTGTTCGTGGACTTTCGTGTTGGCTTATCAGAATATCTCATTTCTTCTAATAAGTCAATGACTGATGTATTAATAGTTAGGGCATCATGGTGTTCTAAATTTTCTTTAGGCAGTTGATTCAAAACTTGTTCCTTATTAAGAGGAACTATAACCGTTTGCACTAACGCTAAGTAACGGCCTAGGAGTTGCCTTGAAACGTACCTGATATTTTTGGTATGTTCAATGGAACTAAACTTCAAAAAAGTTCCCTCTTAATTTCTTAAAACCTGACCTGCCGCAAGTCAACGAAACATCGTTTATTAATCTATTATTTTGAGTAATTGATTCATGTACACTCTTCATTGAATATACGAACGGACGTGTGTCAATTGATAATGATGCGTCATTGACTTCAAGAACACTGTTCACTGATTTATTTAACATCATTCATAGTGCCAATGAAACAATGTTCTGTATTACATAACTTCCAGTAGTTGATTTACGTACACAGTTTATTGAATCAGTGAACTGCGTTACTGATTTAAGAACACAGTGATCAGTGTCCTAATTAACGTTATTCATAGCATCAATAAATATGTTGATTCTCTCCAAGAATTTTATTTATGCGTATAATGAACTTCATTTATTCTAGTAATGAACTTATTAACTGCAAGGGTTAACACCGTTTATAGTTTTACTTTACTACATTTTTTTTATATCCGTGCTCATGATTAGAGCTCATCTAATCATGATTTTTTTAATTTTTGCAACTATTCTCGAACATAATGGGGTGTATTCTGTAAGGAATATGTTAAATTTTAACACGATGTTAAAATTTAACTAACTGTTGAAACAAATTTGGTATTCTGTAAGTCTTACTTATGTTATTATTTTAACATAAATGTTAAAATGTGCTGTTAAACGCCCTGATTTTAAATGCACCTCTGGAGGAGCCTTTAAAAAATTAACAGCGTGTTAAAGAGGTGAAAATGGCTGCTGCAGCTGGGTTAATTGTGTTGCTTAACGAAAATAATTTGGAAAACGCAAGAAAGTAAGTTTTTAAATTTAAAATTACAACGAAAAGTAATTTTATTTATTTTGTAGAAACGAATTAAGACTTTATAATAGAACATTGCGGGATGCATCAAACCCATTTGAGCTTCCTAATTTAAGGTTCTTAAAATTGTTTAGATTAAGTAAAGACGCTGCTCAATATTTAATTGATACATTAAGTGTTCATATGGAAAATCCAATAAGGAGCACAGCTATTCCAAAACATTTAAAAATATTGTGTGCACTACATTTTTTTGGACATGGAAGTTATCAGATTGATAGTGGAGCAGCTCCTAATTTTGCTATGTCACAACCGGTAGTGAGTAGAGTTATTAATAGTGTATCAACTTTGTTGAATGCACATTTATTAAATACGTGGATTAAGTTTCCCACCGAAGATGAACAAATCAGACAAATACAAAATCAATTTTTACAAAAGTATAATTTTCCGTATACAGTTGGGGCAATAGATGGAACTCACGTCGCTATAATTGCCCCACCTGCAGAGCATCCTATTTTTCCCGCTGGACCATATTACAATCGAAAAGGTTATTATAGTATTAATGTTCAAATCATAGTCGACGCTGCTTTAAATATTTTAAGTATGAACGCACGTTTTCCTGGAAGCGTTCATGATGCTGCTATTTGGATGATGTCGAGCATCAATAGGCATTTGCAAAATCAGTATCTAGACAACAACACAAACTTTCATCTTATTGGAAACGAAGGATATCCACTGGTACCGTGGTTAATGGTCAAATATCCAGGCAATTTAAATAATAACACTCCTGAAGGAAGATTTAATGAAACGCTGATTCGCGCTAGGATGGCTATTGAACGTTTAAATGGTGTTTTAAAAGGAAGATTTAGATGCTTATTGAAACACAGAACGTTGAATTACAATCCTATTAAAGCTGCAAAAATTATATACTCCTGTGGAATACTTCACAACATTGCTCAACATTTCAATGTCCCTGTCTTAGATGTAGAAGATGAGGCAGCAGAGGAGGTGATAATATTAACATTAATAATGATATCCAAGGAAACATATTTTTAGTTCAAGGAGCACGAAAACGAGATAGGATCACTCAATTATATTTCACCTAAAATTACTATAATAAAATTATGTTTCATACTTTAAAACATGCTTATAAAATAATTAGAATGTCACTTACATTTAAAAAATAGAAATAAAAAAATTCTAAAAATTGAAAATTTTATTAACAATTTAATTACTAATACAAACTTATTAACAAAACTAGAAATATTGCAGTTATAACAAAAAAAATACAATTTTATTAGGTACCTAAGTAATTTAATTTATGAACAAAAACTAACATAGGTAATTAAAAATCTTTTGAGGTAAAATAAAACTTGAAAAATCAATTAAATCAATAAAACCAAATATCTAATTACTTTTTTGTTTTAAGAATTGCCGAAGCAAGCTTGTTTATTGCTTGGGCAATGTTATTATTACTTTTTACCAACTCCTTAATATCATTATTACCTGTTACGACCTTTGAAGTTCTATTTCTAATGCGTCTTTTCAATACTTTTGGTTTTGATGGCGTTGGAAGTTGGGGTTTACTTGCAGTACCTATTGTTAAATGTTGGGGTTCATTTGTTGTAGTTGATGTTTTATTTGTAAAGGTGGACGTTGCAGGCTGTGGTTCATTTGTAAACGTTGATGTTGATGGTTGAGGTTCAATTAAATTTTCATAAATAAATTCTGCCTCTTCAAGATGGATTACTGGCAGCTCACAAATGTCTTCTGCAAGTCCTGGTTCCGGTAGTTCTTGAACGCCTTCAATTACAACAGGATTTATAATACTCAAAATTTTTTCTTCAATTTCATTGAGAGGTTTTGCTTTAGATGGGCCACCCCCTGTTCCTGTTACATCTAAACTGATTTGACGAGCGCGTCGTCTGCAGTTCGTTTTTAAATCATTAAAAACATTTTTCCATGCTTTGGAAGTTCTTCGTGGGCCATCCAACGAATTTAAAATTAATGTTAACTCGTCCCACTTTTTTTCATTTTTCACAAATTCTTCTTTATTTTCTGAGGCGTACGCTAAAATTTTATTTTGTTCAATAAAATCCACTAATGTGGAAATTTGTTTCTTTGTTGTTCTTTGGCGTTTTTCGTTTTTTTCCATAATTATTAAGTAATTCGCACGCACTTGTTGAATACACTCAAACGTACTAAGTAATAACAATAAGAAAAGCAAAAACAGCTTCTTTATATAGTTCTAAACCACAAAACTAACAAAAACAAGACAGTGCAGGTTGGTCCCTTTATCAATCGTACGTGCTGTGACAAGTTTGTTATCAAGAACCGGCATAGAATCGTATTAGAGGCTAGCTTTTTAAAGGTCTGTTAAAAACTTGCGAATATAACAGCGTTGTTAAAATATAAGATACAGAATACGACTTGGTCATTTTAAAATTAACATCCCTGTTATAAAACAACGTTTTAACATCGTGTTAAATTTAACATATTCCTTACAGAATACACCCCAATATAAGATACGTATATCAGTAAATGATTAATGTCAAATTATATTTTCTACATTGTTGGCCATGTTAAGCGTCCATATTATTAATACTACGTGATGGATTTTATGAAGAAATTGCAATAGAAATAATTAGATCTTTAATTATTTATATAAACAGTTTTAATTATAGAATCAATTATTACAAACTATTTATTTTAATAAATTGTTTTCTTCATTATTTTTTAAATATTCTGACAAAATATGAACTTTTGAGCTAACATTCTTTGACGTAAAATCGTAAAAGAAAGTTTCAATGAAACTGTAAAACATCACACTTTCTGGTGGGAAATCCAGATTAAATAAGTATATTGTTTTGAAACAGATATCTACTGCTCTAACAAAATTTTTAAAGTTATATCTGATTCCGTCAAAGTATACAGTAATATTGTTAATATTTAACATGTCTTCACCTATACAATATATAAAAGGCTGGATAGATTTTTTTAAACTTTTAAGGTGTAGAAGGTGGTCTTCTACTTCCTGAAGAGATTTGCCAATAAAGACAAATGACTCCTGAGAATCTTTAATCGTAAAGCGAGTGCTGACCTTTTTGTTTTCTTTTTTTGTAACAGTGAGGGTCGTTGGTACAAAATACCCATGAAGAGCCCAAAAAATTGCTAAGTTTTTGCCATCTGAAAAACAAACTAGTGTTTAAAAAATATCATAAACAGTGTTCACAACTTGACATAATACAAGCTAGAAACCTGATGATAATACTATAGGTATAAAAAAATATACGTATAATTTTTGAAATAAACATACTACGCAAACTACACTTACTTTCAACTATATCTGAAGTATTTGAAGCATCTCTTATTTTTTCTACAACGGCCTTTATTTTTTTATCCTTTATGTGAGTTAATAAAAAATGGACTATGTCATTAAAATTATTGTCCCAGTGTAAAAGAAGACCATCTTTGTCATTAAAACAAATTTTAAAGTCAATGTCAATCTGCAAACAAACACTAAATAAATTTGTTAATATTATAATTAATTATTATATAAAATAAAATAAATATTATATAATATTATATATA